>CALSCE010010634.1:4953777-5025094 GCA_943593645.1 Bovichtus variegatus
CACACACACACACACACACACACACACACACACACACACACACACATTTCAAAGCGTTGTAATAATAACGGATGTGTGATGAGCTGCTGCGCAATGTAGAAAGCTAATCCAAGCAAAAAAATAGATTTACTAGAGTAATTTAACTACAGTCAAAGAATTATGAGGGTGAAAGAGCTCCAGATTGCACTCAGTGTGAAGGTATTCTAACCTTGAATTTAATTAAAAATCCTTTTTTTTCTCGTAGATTTCTCATTGCATGTGAGCTTTAAATAATAAAGTCAGCCTGACTGACTTCACTTGCCAAGCATTCATCGTTTTTTTTCTCAGAAACGTGCTGTCGAAACGAGCGCCTTATTTGAAAATCACCCCTGAACGTACGGATATGCATTAAAATATTAAATTAGATAGGGTTTTCCGACTATTAAACTGTACATATAAGGCAGATCACTGCGGAACCAAGCACAGAAGTTACTTCCTGAAACATTGCAAGTAGAGGGTAATGCTGTGTTGTGTTATATATTATGTGTTACATGAAGTGTCTTAAAGAAGTGTCAAATCCTGCAGTTACTCTGATAGTTTTGTCAAAACAAAAGGACCAACAAAACATGGAGGCAAGATCACATACATGCATACATACCAGGCACCGATCTTAAGCAGCAAAAACTGAACAATTATGCATCCTGGCCTTACACCTACAGCATATCCAACACCAACCATCAACATCAGCCCTAAAGGTCGAAGCAAAACACAGCAACAAAACCTTGGACTTTGAATGTTTGAAGACGCTCCAAACTAAATATTTCTCCTTCCCTGTTTTCGGCTGATAACAAATGACAGACAACAGAGCTGTGTGGAAACTCCCCAGACAATGGTTTTTTCAACTGTGCACGTATGCATGTGTATGTGCGTGCATGCGAATACACAGTGAGAACATCTGCTTTCATTAAAAGAGCACAAACATTTGAGAACCTGTCTCGTCTTGCCACCACCTGCCTGCCTTCCCGAGTGAAGCAGAAGACACATTCACAATGGACGTGGAGGAGGAGAGGGAGACATCACTAGCCAATGACATGTTGGTTTGACTCACTGTCACTGAGGAAATGTCAGCAGAGCACATCACTGGTTCGCCACCAGTTAGGCAAATGTCTTTCTGGCAGGGAGATTCTGTGGATGTTTGAATGGTTGGTTGACCCTGCATCAGTAAGCCATTGCCTAGGAATGTCATTTCTGTTGTAGTGCATGGCTTAGAGGCCAAGCTTAGGAATGATTTGACTTGAGTGACTGCATGAATTCCAACGAAAGTGTGTGTGAGCCGATGCGCTCACACAGGGAAACCACAGAGGGAGAAATTAGACCGGGAGCGTTCTTTGAGAGTGTGATACAGTTTATTAGAGGCGGCTCGGTCGTTCTTTCCGTCTCCGTCTCCGTCCCTGTCCCTGTCTCCGTCTCCGTCTCCAGCCCGGTCTCCGTCTCCGTCTCCAGCCCGGTCTCCGTCTCGGTCTCTGCCTCTGTCTCCTTCCGTCCGCTCGATCTCTCCACCATGAACCCAGCCTACTGCAAGACAGAACCAGGTCATCGGCGTGCTTTTATTGTGCAACTGATTACCTGATTCCATCCAGGTGCCTGGCCTCCAGCTGAGCCACTCCCATCTCCTCCCTAGCAGCCAACCCCGCCTCCACACCCCACTGCCACATACCCCCACCGCCCGACTCAGGCCGGGAGCCCACCGGCCGCAAGCTGACTTCCCCCCCCTCCGCCGAACGCGAGAGAAAGTCAGCCACAACCATCTGGTTACCCGGCCTGTGGATCACCTTGAAGTTAAACGGCTGTAACGCCAGATACCAACGAGTGATCCGGGCATTGGCATCCTTCATGCGGTGGAGCCACTGGAGCGGGGCATGGTCCGACCAGAGGGTGACAGAGCGTCCCAGGAGATAGTAACGCAGGGCGCCGACCGCCCACCGTATGGCGAGGCACTCTTTTTCCACCGTACTGTAGTTCACCTCCCGCTGAGCCAGCTTCCGGCTAATGTACAGTACGGGGCGGTCGACCCCCTCCACCTCCTGGGACAGAACGGCCCCCAGCCCGCTGTTCGAGGCGTCGGTCTGTAAAACAAACGGGAGAGCAAAGTTAGGGGAAAACAGGAGCGGCTCCCCACAGAGAGCTTGCTTTACCCTCTCAAACGCCCGCTGACACTGCTCCATCCACTGGACCGGATCTGAGGCACCCTTTCGGGTCAGGTCGGTCAGGGGGCTGGTGAGCTCTGAAAACCCCGGAATGAACCGCCGGTAATAGCCCGCCAGCCCCATAAACCTCCTGACCTCCTTTTTTGTCTTGGGAGCCGGACAGGCGGCAATGGCCGCGGTCTTCTCCAGCTGCGGCCGCACCTGCCCGCCCCCCAAGTGGTACCCCAGATACCGTACCTCCCTCCGTCCAACTGCACACTTCCTCGGGTTAGCCGTGAGCCCCGCTCTCCTCAGGGACTCGAGCACTGCCCCCACCTGCTGCATATGCTGCTCCCACGTCGCGCTGTGGATGATGACGTCATCCAGGTAGGCAGCAGCATATGCCGAGTGTGGCCGCAGCACCCGGTCCATGAGCCGCTGGAAGGTGGCGGGGGCTCCAAATAACCCGAACGGAAGCGTCACGAATTGGTACAAGCCGTACGGTGTGGAGAAAGCCGTTTTTCCCTTAGACTCTGGAGACAGGAGAATCTGCCAGTAGCCCTTGGTCAAATCCAGTGTCGTATAAAAACGAGCCGTGCCTAGCCGATCCAGGAGTTCGTCGACCCGGGGCATCGGGTAAGCATCGAATTTGGACACCTCATTCACCCTGCGATAGTCCACACAGAACCGTACTGACCCATCGGCCTTGCGCACCAGAACGACGGGACAGCACCAGTCACTGTTGGACTCTTCTATTACGCCCATCTCCAGCATAGCCTGAAGCTCTGCCTGAACAATTTTCCTCTTGTGTTCAGGCAGTCGATAGGGCCGTGAGCGCACCGTCACGCCCGGGGGCGTCTCTATGTGGTGGTGTGCGAGCGTGGTGCGCCCGGGCAGGGGGGAGAACACATCGGCAAACAGCCTTTGCAACGCGGCAATGTCTGCCCTCTGACTCGGTGAAAGATGGTTGTCACAAGGGACCGGGGCTGATTTGTCCGTCTTTTCTACCTCCGGTCCCAACTCATCTTTCTCCATCACCGTAGTAGCCAGAGAGGCAGAAGCCACCTCCCTCCATTCTTTTAGGAGATTGAGGTGGTAAATCTGTGCCGCTCCCCCCCTGTCCGAACGCGCCACCTCGTAATTGACGTCCCCCACTCGCCGTGTGACCACAAAGGGCCCTTGCCACTTTGCGAGTAATTTGGAGCTGGTGGTCGGGAGCAATACAAGCACTTTATCTCCCGGTGTAAATTGACGCAGTCGCGACCCTCTGTTATACAGGCGCTGCTGACGCTCCTGAGCCTGGAGCAAATTCTCCCGTGATAGCTGACCCAGTGAATGGAGTTTTGCTCTCAGGTCCAGCACGTACTGAATTTCGCTTTTGCTGGTGCTCGGACCCTCCTGCCAGTTTTCTTTTATCAGGTCCAACACACCCCGTAGCTTCCTGCCAAACAATAATTCAAAGGGAGAAAATCCTGTGGAGGCCTGGGGAACCTCCCGCACTGCGAACAACAGAGGGTCTAACCATTTATCCCAATTACGGCTGTCCTCGTGAACGAATTTACGCACCATGTTCTTAAGCGTTTTGTTAAACCGCTCCACCAGCTCTGTCTGTGGATGATAGACACTAGTCCGGATGGAGCGGACGCCCAGTAGCGCGTACAGTTCGCGTAACGTGCGTGACATAAAGGACGTGCCCTGGTCAGTTAAGATCTCTTTCGGGATCCCAACTCGGGAGATCACGTGAAACAGTGCCTGCGCCACGCTCTTAGCCGAGATAGTGCGCAGCGGCACTGCTTCGGGATATCGTGTTGCGTAATCCACGAGAACTAACACAAAGCGATATCCCCGTGCACTCCGGTCTAATGGCCCGATGAGGTCCATGCCAATTCTTTCGAATGGTACCTCAATCAATGGCAACGGGCGCAACGGCGCTTTTGGGGTGGCCGGCGGGTTAAAAAGCTGACATTCGCTGCAGGACGCACACCACCGCTTCACGTCCGCGCGGATGCCCGGCCAATAAAATCGGGCCATGATCCGGTTCAGTGTCTTTTCATACCCTAGGTGACCGGACATGGGGTTGTGATGAGCCGCCTGGAAAATCATTCTCCGCCGGCTGCTCGGCACCAACAACTGGGTGATTTCCTCCCCTGTTTGTGTATCGCGGCTCACCCGGTACAACCTGTCCCTAATCACCGTGAAGTGCGGGTGAGTGAGTGGTGCGTTCGGGTGCAGTGGGGAACCATCGATACTTACGACCTGGTCGAAAGCATGACGGAGGGTTTCATCCCGGGACTGTTCGAGGGGGAAGTCCTCCACTGGACGCACCGGGTTGGACGGGGAAGCCTCATCCCGAGCCTCCCCCTCGAAGGGCCCCGCCTCCTCCGGGTCCCCACTCAACACCTCACACAACTCACATGCCCCCACTGCACGGGAACGCACCCCCATAGCCTTCCCCACTAGCCTATGGAACCCCGGCCAATTCGTTCCCAGAATTAGGGTGTGCGTAAGGCGAGTACTAACTCCAGCCTTAACCCTATGTTTTTTCCCCTTGAAGGAAATGGTAATAGTCACCACCGGGTACTCGTGAATATCACCATGCACACACCTCACCCTCACCCACGATGCTTCCACCAATGCCCCGGGCCGAACCAAGCGCTGGTGGATCATGGTTTGAGTACAACCAGTGTCCAACAGAGCCTGGTGTATACCCCCCTGTATACATACTGGTACGCGGTATAATAATAATAATAATACATTTATTTTATAAGGCGCCTTTCACGGCACTCAAGGTCGCCGTACAACAAGTAATAAAGCAGTTAAAAAACAAAGCAAAGAAAGCAGTCAAATAACAAAATGATAAAAAAGCACAGAGCTTGCAACAGAGCATCCACGGCCGGGAAAGTGATTTAGGCATACGCCTGTCTAAAGAGATGTGTTTTAAGGTGAGTTTTGAAAGAAGGTAAGTCTTCAATGTTCCTGATGTCGGGGGGGAGGGAGTTCCAGAGGCGAGGGGCAGAGCGGCTGAATGCTCTTGCCCCCATGGTGGACAGACGAGCAGGGGGGACGGTGAGGTTGATGGAGGAGGCAGACCTGAGGGACCGGGTGGGAATGTTGCGGTGGAGGAGGTCTGATAGGTATGGGGGGGCGAGGTTGTGGATGGCTTTGAATGTGTGGAGGAGGATTTTGTAGTCAATCCGGTAAGTGATTGGTAGCCAGTGGAGTTGGTGTAGAACGGGGGTGATGTGATTGATGACAGGGGTTCTGGTGACTATACGGGCAGCAGCATTCTGGACCAGTTGGAGTTTAAGGAGGAGTTTGTGAGGGAGACCAAAAAGAAGGGAGTTGCAGTAATCTAAGCGGGAGGTGACGAGGGCGTGGACCAGGATTGCGGCGCTATTGGGAGTGAGTGAAGGGCGGAGGCGGTTGATGTTGCGAAGGTGGAAGTAGGCGGACCGGACGGTGTTATTGATTTGGGAATGGAAAGACAGGGTGCTGTCGAGGACGACACCCAGGCTCTTAACCTTAGGGGAGGGGGAAACCAGGGAGTTGTCAATGGTGAGGGTGAAACTGGGTTGCTTGGAAAGTGTGGATTTGGAGCCAATGAGGACTACCTCTGTTTTGTCAGTGTTGAGTTTGAGAAAATTGGAGGTGAACCAGGATTTGATTTCTTGTAAACAGGCCAGAGGGAGGAGGGAGGGAGGGTGGAAGCGGGTTTGGAGGAAACGTAGAGCTGGGTGTCGTCCGCATAACAGTGGAAATGGATGAAGTATTTACGGAAAATCTGACCAAGTGGGAGGAGGTAGATGATGAAGAGGATGGGACCAAGGACAGAGCCCTGTGGAACACCGGAGGAGAGGGGGGAGGGATGGGATGTGAAAGATTTTAACTGTATGAACTGAGTACGGCCAGAGAGATATGAACTGAACCAGTCAAGGGGTGTGTGAGATATGCCAATGGAGGCTAGGCGGTTAAGGAGTGTGGAGTGAGAAATGGTGTCAAATGCGGCGCTCAGATCGAGGAGGATGAGGATGGTTAATAGTCCGGAGTCAGCTGCCATCAGGAGGTCATTTGTGATTTTGAGGAGGGCTGTTTCTGTGCTGTGACGGGGGCGAAAACCGGATTGGAACTGTTCATAGAGGTTATTATCGGAGAGATGAGTATGAATCTGAGAGGCTACAGTTTTTTCCAGGATTTTTGAAAGAAATGGCAGGTTGGAGATGGGTCGGAAGTTATTGAAAATGTTGGGGTCTGAACCAGGTTTCTTCAGAATTGGTGTTACAGCAGCGGATTTGAGAGATGATGGGACAGAACCAGAGGTTAGGGAGGAATGGATGATTGCAGTTATCAGGGGCAGGAGAGAGGGGAGGGAGGCTATGACCAGGGAGGAGGGCAGTGGGTCCAGTTGGCAGGTGGATGGCTTGGATTTCCGGATGAGTGTAGATAGATCGGCAGAAGAGGGGAGATGGAAGCAGGAGAGAGGTGCAGAGAGGGTGGGGGGGGTAGCTGGGGGAGATGAACAACCGGACATGAGAGGAGTCAGTTGCTGGTGGATATTGGCTATTTTTGAATTGAAAAATGACATCAGGGAGTTACAGTGATCAGTGGAGTAGAAGTGTGGGGGAAGGGAATCGGGGGGGCGGAGTGAGTTGTTGACCACTGAGAACAGGGCCCTGGTGTTCCCAGCACCAGCAGTGATTTTATCTGCAAAATATTGGGATTTGGCTGAGGAGAGGGCTTCCTTGTATTGGAGGATATGGGCATGGTGCATCTGTTTGTGGACAGTGAGACCGGTTTTTCTGGAAAGCCGCTCGAGCTGACGACCTTTGGCTTTCTGCAGGCGTAGGTGAGGGGAGAACCAGGAGGCAGAGTGGGGGAATGAGACAGTCCGGGTTTTGAGGGGGGCAAGTGAGTCCAGCAGAGTTTGGAGACCATTGTTGTAATGAGAGATGAGCTGATCCGGGGTGTATGGGGGTATGATGGAGGGGAAACTGTCAATGCCTGTTGTGAGGTCTGTTAAATTAATATTTTTGATGTTGCGGAAGGACATAATGCGTGACTGTTTGATTTTGGATAGTGACAGACTTAAGTTAAGAGAAACAAGCATGTGGTCAGAGATGGGGAGATCGACAGCAGAACAGTTGAGAGGAGTGATACCAGAACAGCAGACCAAGTCCAAAATATGACCTTTAGAGTGGGTAGGGAAATCGATGTATTGATGGAGACCAAAACTGTCCAGGCAAGAGATGAAGTCCTTAGTGAGAGGATGATTTATGTTGTCCATGTGAATATTTAAGTCACCTAGCAGAATTATATTGGGTGAGATTGAACAGATGTGGGTGAGAAATGTGTTGAATTCATCAATGAAGTCCTTGTTTGGTTTGGGTGGGCGGTAAATGTTGACAAGAACAGTTGGAATAGGACCATTTAGTTGTAGAGCCAGAGACTCAAATGAATGAGAGACTGGCATATGAAGAGATGAGACCTTCCAGGTCTCGCGGTGAATTATCCCCGGTCCCCTCCGGACCGGGGGAGGAGTCTGGCGGTCCCGCAACCCGGACCAACTGTCCGACCTCCATGAGTGGGCACTCACGCCGGAAGTGGCCGGGTCGCCCGCACCGCCAGCAATCCTGCCCCGGCGTTTGAGGACCCCCTCTGGGTGCCCGAGGACCAGACCCGTCGACTGGGCCCTGTGGAGAGACAGAAGGGATATTAGGGGGGTTGGGGTTTGGCTGCTGCCGTGGCACCGGTGGCGCCGTGGACGTGCAGGGGCCAGCAGACGCTGCCCCCGCAGGGAGCCTCCTCCTCGGGGTTGGGGTCGGCCGGCCCGCTGGGACGATTGGTACCCCGGCTTCCTCCTTCACGCTCCGCCGGGGCAGGCAGAGATGGTCCTCCGCCAGGACGACGGCAGCCTCTAGGCTGGTGGGTCGGTGGCACTGGACCCAATTTGCCGTGGAGGAGGGCAGCCCGGCGACAAACTGCTCCAGCACCACCTTCTCTGCGACGTCCTTCGCCGAGTTGGTGTCTGGCTGAAGCCAGCGCCTCATCGCCTCGGAGAGCTGCTGCCAGGATGGCCCTCCTCAGCTGGTCATAAATCTGTCGAGAGGACGCCGGCAGACTGTGGGCCGCCAGCTGTGCCCCCCCAGACAGCAGGGGTAGCAGCCGCAACCCCCACTCCTCCCTCGGCCACCCGCACTCGCATCCTCAGCATGGCGACGTGCGGCGGTCGGGCGTGGCTTGTCGCAAACTCCCCCTCCTGAGTGGCCAGTCGCTGCAGCAGCTCCCGCAGGAGAGCCCGGTCCTCGTGCTGCGCCACCACGATCTCGGTGAGAGCCTGGGTCTGCTGCCGCTGTAGGGCGGCCATGCCCTCCTGCATCGCAGCGAGGAGCTGGAGTGCCTGCCTCAGCGGACTCTGTGGCACTCCTCCCTCGGACATGGTCCCTGTTCGGGCGCCAATATGTGAGCCGATGCGCTCACACAGGGAAACCACAGAGGGAGAAATTAGACCGGGAGCGTTCTTTGAGAGTGTGAGACAGTTTATTAGAGGCGGCTCGGTCGTTCTTTCCGTCTCCGTCTCCGTCCCTGTCTCCGTCTCCGTCTCCAGCCCGGTCTCCGTCTCGGTCTCTGCCTCTGTCTCCTTCCGTCCGCTCGGTCTCTCCACCATGAACCCAGCCTACTGCAAGACAGAACCAGGTCATCGGCGTGCTTTTATTGTGCAACTGATTACCTGATTCTATCCAGCTGCCTGGCCTCCAGCTGAGCCACTCCCATCTCCTCCCTAGCAGCCAACCCCGCCTCCACACCCATCTGCCACAGTGTGTATTTAAATATAGTCAACGTGTCTGTGCTACAGAAGTAAGCGTTTGATTTATTTCTTCGGTGCGCCTTGGGTACTGCTCCAAAGCATACTACAGAATCAGTCTTGAAGTAATTTTCGAGACTAGCAATGGAATTTCACGTGGCCCCATTTAACAGAATGGACTGAAGTGCAACACGATGACCAGGCATTCATTTCAATTGTTTCAAACATGCTATGCAGTTCTACTTCGTATACTAAAGTCCTGCTCTATCCTACTCCTGTTGTATATGTACACCACACATTCTGAATCCTTAACACACAAAGGGGTAAAGATGATTTCTAGCTTAGCCTCATATGACATATTCTACCACATTATGCACTATCAATTCATGCTATCATTTTGGCATGTTATAGGCCTAGCAGGAGAAGCCATGATGCAACCAATAACTTTAATGATGGCTAAATCCCAATGCCGCTCTCAGTTTCAGGGTTCTGGGATTGTGAATGTTGGCATGGCTTACTGCACCCTCAGAGCCATCATTAATGTTAGTGGTTACACCTGTACTTTCCCTGCTTTACCAAGTCAAAACATCTGGCGTGATGAAGGCCTATTTAAAGACTCTTAATTCTTACCCTGACAAAGCCATTGTTTAAGGTTAGTTCATACACCTGTTTTCCTTTTACATCTTGTTCCAAGGTGTAAAGTACTCAGATTCAGCATGCTCCGAGTTAAACGAATATATTATCAATTGTCTCCTTTTGTCATTTTTTTCTAATTAATTCGTAGTTGGAAACTAGCCTTTTTCACAAAAGACATTTTGGCATGTCACAGTAGGAAAAGCACAGGTGTGAAAATGGAATTAGTGATAGTTGAATACCATTTAAAGGGGCTTTTCAAAGATGTCAGAGCATATCCATTCAAGGATTGCCTCCACATGGCTCTCAAGATGGCCATGGCCTGAGCCGGCAGGTAGAAGCTAATTGTGCTAGCAGTTAGCAGCAGTAACCGCCGTATGAGCGCTGTGCAGAGCGACAGCCATTAGCTATCCAGTGGGGCACACAGACAGGGCATAGACTGTATACTATATATACACCACTCCACTTCCTCCCACATCTCGAGATTTGTACATCATTTGGAGCCAGAGTGTGCACAGTAGTGATATGATTTGTTCGAGACCAATTCGCCTGATTTGTCTGTCACAGCAACAAACTCTCGTGAGATCTGGCAACACAGAGCGTTGACATTAGTCAAACTGTGTCAAAATGTTAAGCTAACAATAATTTTAAAAAAACATTTGCAAAAGCCCTAGCTAACTAATGTGTGTAATGCTAAACATGTTTGTTAGCTGTGTAATATCTAATGTTAGCTAAAACAATATATATATATATATATATATATATAAAAACACATTAGACCACACCCATTTAGGAGACAGGAAGTTACTCACCCGTTCTCCTGTTTAGTTTTAGACTGCAGGAGGTTTTGAGAGCATGGAAACCTTTTCAGACTGTTAGCATATCTTCAACGTTTTGGGTTGTTTTTTTGGTTCACCATCTTCTAACATCACATTGCTTGACACTGCTAAGGTAAACAACTCTTTCCACACACTGGGAATTAGTTTCTTCCATGAAAGGCGCAAGCAGAAAACTCCAAGCTTAAACTGCACTTGCTGGACACAGGGGGAGGGAAATTTGCTAGCTTGGCAACATTAAGGCTACAAACAACCCACAATGCAACACTGTCTTAAAGTAACAGGCTCACTCTTACATATTGTCTCTGAAGTTATTGACATATCAATCAAGACTATGTAACAAAATCATTTGCACTGATGGAATATTAATGCAAAAGACTGCAATTAACCTTCAAGAAAGCACTCAACAGGGTAGCCATCGCTTTCACAGCCCACAACGTATCGACTAAATAATTGAAAGGCTGTGTGAGGCTAGCCAAGAGACATTTATGTTCTCAGTCAGCAGTGAACTGGTTAGTTGACAGAATAGGTGGCTGATGTTTGGTCTAATGGTGGCTCGATTAGAAATGTGGTGTTAATATTTGAATTTTATTTCATGTTAAGTTATGTGTGAATTTTACCGCTTAAGATTGTTGAAAAATTTGATACGTGTATCCATACAAGTATTTATACAAGTGTAAATGTAGACATTTTTTAGGTAGAACAGTGTTAAAAGTGGAAATATAAGGAAGGGAAAAAGTTAATAATTCCTAAAAGTGCACAAATTCATAACAATAACATTCAGAAACATAACGTCATAACATAACATAATCGATCGAAGTACGACTGCTGTGAATGCAATCATGGATTCACTTTGGCAATTCAAGTGCACTACCTCAAGCCTAAAGGGATAGGCTATCTGTGTTCATCGAGCTATGCAGCTGTGGGCCACTGACCAAAGCTGACGAGACCATTCCTCCTTGTGCACTCTAAACTTTCCCCAGAGAGCAAGCCTTCGCTTCCTTAAACAGGGTAAATTGAATTAGGACTTTCTACCAGCTGGAAAGTGTGAAATTGAGTTGAAGTGTACCCCGAGGTTAGGCGCATGAGATGCAGGATTTAAACACCCCAACAGAACAGCGCAAGATCAAGCTTTTACCGCAAGCTGAATTCTAAACAAGCAACAAGAAGAGAGATAAGGATACAGCTGGAGCTCACTCAGTTAGGGCAGTAAGGAGGTTTATGTTTGTATGTGGGTGGGTGCGCGTGCATGTGTCCAAGCATGCGTTCAAGTGTGCGCATGTTTGTCGATGTGCACTGGGATTATATCACCACAGGAACAATAAAGTAGAGTCGAGTGATATGCAAGCTATCGGGAGACAATTTTGCAGCAGAAGCCTTAATCCCATTCCTGTTGCAGCTTATAGTGCCTAAAACACAAAATCGAAGTCTCAGCTGTTGAGAAAAACACAAACATGGAGAGAAACGATAACATACTCTGCTGGCCTACGTTTTTCATCACAAACAGGCTGAGCATTCATCTGTCAGTCACAGCTAATACACCCCGTTTGTTCAATTCAGCTTGTCTGTTTCACTCAAACCAAACTAGATGCATGCACAAAATGTAGGACCCTGAAGGTGTAAAGATGAAAGAAATTCAATAAAGCTGCAGCAAATCTATGAGAATTCTAACAATACCAAACTCAATTAATTATAACGAGGATTGTCTCACTCTTGCTGATTAGGCTCTAACTGCTGAGTTGGTGTTTGGCTGGAGAAACCAAAAAAGAAATAAACTTGGACACGCTGTGGATTGTTTTTTAATGTTTTTTTCTTAGTGTGCATTCTACTGCATATTTCTTTCTGCTGTCATTCATGGGTATGAGGCATGGATTTCCATCAATGTAAATGAACAGAAGAATCTTGCTTCTATCCATCCAGCGTGTGGTCTAAATCATCTGCGTGAATGTGCCCTGGCCTCACACAATGCTGCTATCCATCACGGCACTGCTGTGGCCTTCCTCCGCAAATCATAACACTGCATTCAAACGTCCTCGAAAGCCTGCAGCAACTTCCATCTCCTGCTTATCGCCTCCCTTTTCCTCTTGACTATGACTACCGTTTCCTTTCCTGTCACTCTCTTTTCCATCTATCTTCTTGTTTCCAAACTTTCCTATTTCCTCCCTTGTTTCTCTTTTTTTTCTCCGGCTTTTACAACATCAAACCATTTTGTTTCCCCGTTTCCCTCTTGAACCCAGTAGCCAACGCTTGTTCCCTCCATCTCTCACATCCCCGTTATTTCCGGCCTTGATGCCAAGTTTTTGCCTTATCAATCACATTTTCTCATCCATTCTTTCCCTCTAGCAACGGACTGTTCCATCAGTCACCGCACAACACCCGCACTCAACCCCTCTCACCCCGTCGTTGTGATGGTTAATTCCATCAGTCACACGCCTCTCAAACACCCTCACCAAGCCCAGCCACTTCCATCAGAGCGTTAATCCATTTAAAAGAGAGCGGCTTCCTGCTCCGCCTGTGTGACGGCGAGGTGAGACCACAGAGAGAGGGGAAAAGAGAAAAAAGGCACGCTTTGTCAGAGCAGATATAAATGCCATGACATGAAGCAAGTACAATAATTATTATTTTATTGTCAGGCTGAGAGAAGCATCAGTTTGAATGGAGCCTGCAAGTCAGTCTTGAACTGCGGTTGAGGCTGGGACCTACAGCAGGGAGGGTAGTGATGGAGATGAAGACACAGCGTTTATGAACAGCTGAAGGCCTTGGGCAAAGTTAGTCGAACCTCCTACACCTGTCACTCTAAAGATAGTGCAGAGTATTTCAGTAGGAAACAGGGGTTTGTACTCTAATCTAATTTTGATGAGCAGATTGGCTGTAACTTACTTGTCTGACTGTTAGAATAGACATGAAACATCCACCCTAAATAACACACATGACAACAGAGTGGCCATGCATAAGGAAAGTGTATTGTAACCAATGAGACACAATTTAAAAGTCAACTGTTAGTATGTGGAAATCAGTGAAAACAAATGTATTACAAGTGACTACCTGTCAACAAGTCCAGTAAGTAAACTGATATTTTTAACAACAGCCTTAAATATATTATAATTACACCAAGTGGATTTCCAAAAGTCAAAAATAGGTTATCCACCACAAAAAAAAAAAAAAATAAATAAAAAATCCTGATCTCTGAAAACAAATTTCAAATAAATAGAGACAAAAATAAAGAAAAAAAATTATAGGAAAATAAAATCAGTGCACTCAAAAGTCCTACCGACCTCTTTTACGATGAATGTCCAACAAGATGGTCCCAGATGGTGACGACAGTGATGTTGGTGGGTGGAGATGGAGATGTGGATGAAAGACGATGATAGGTGGCCAATAACTCAAGGTCCAACTGAAGAGCTCTACAAGAAAAAAGGCCTACAGAAATGTGCAGGACAGTTACCATAGACTGTATAAAATATGGACCTGGTGGACCCAATCGACCAAAATTGCCATTTCTAAAACCTGCCTCTAATTTGGCTAAAAAAAACAGCCACAATAAGGCTCTTGTCGCCTCTTAACAAATTTAACCAAGCTTGTAGAGCTCTTTTACTTCCTTAGAATAATTATAATTACTTTCTGGGTCATTGTACATTGTAAATGCTGGACCACATGCTAAATATCATGAATTGGATAGCACTTCAAATAAAACGATTTTGATAAAAACCCTAAAAAAAAGGCAACAGTCTATTTTTATACGATCCATGCAAAACATCTTGCAGTCATACCCTCACTACTATAAATTGTTGGTATGGAGCCAATGTTTCACACATTAAAGTCTCTGAAGAAGAAATTCTGACTCTGCCAATGAATCATAGCATTAGGCATATTAATGTGTGCCGTCTTTTGGCATCTCTGTGTATTCGTTCTGCAATCAGCACCTCTTCAACATTCAACACGACGCTTGCTCCATCTTTCATTCCTATCACATATTTATGCAAAATATTCTAAAATTACAGCTCACAGTCTAATACAAAGCACCTTACCTTGTGTTATTAAATACGCATGGTGTCTGAATATTGATGTGTGTGAATACTGATAGTAAAACACTGTAAAATAACCTGGAGAGAGATCACAGCTGGGATCTTTAATACTGGCCTGGGAAAGAAAAAAAAAAGGGGGGGGTTAATGAATGTGAGTTGCATTAGTGCTGAGGTGTGATGATGCTGGGCTCCACAAAATCTATCCTGGGTGGAGAGATGCATTTCGACCCTGCTGTAATGCTCTGCCTTCCTGTGTGCTCGGGGAAACTTCAACAGCTTCGTATAGCCTCATCATCTTCCCCTGCGGAGGAAGGAAATGCTCACCAGTCTCTGTGGCCGGGGACCCACATGGGGAAAATTATAATTATAATAGAGGGGTGGTGATGAAATCGGGTAGAGAAAAATGAAACCGAAGACCAGAGATAATGAACAGGGGGCGGGAGAAAGAGTTTTCTCATTAGCTTAAACATGAGTAAGAGTTATTTGTCATCATTTCATTCTCAGCTGTCATCGCCTCTGATGCAGTGTAGTCATTTTGTTTTAATTCCACTTTAATCTGATCAGCAGCTGTTCTGCTGTTGTTCACTATTCCCTTCATTATAGGCTTTCCATCATCACAGCACTATCTTCCCTGTGTTAGGGTTGAGTCTTTCATTGTTATTGTGATTTTCCAAATATGACTGGAAAATGAGTAAGAAGTTGTGTACCTTAAAACAATCTAAAATATTCCCCTTCATATATTTACTATTAGCTTCCCGCTGCCTCTCTGCTTTTCATCTCCCTGTTCCTCTCTTGTGACTTTCTGACAGCATCCGTCTCGTTTTCCTTTTCTTTCTGTCTCTCGCAGTGAGACTCCGCCAGTTGAGCTCTGCGTCTGCCTTACGTTTCACACATTATTTAGCATCCTATTAGCATGTCTCTTTTTTTTCATGCCAGCACATTTTATGAGATTTTTTTAATCATCTCATCGCGTCTCTCTCTCTCGCCGCTCCCGGCTCCTCCTCAACTTTCTCTCTCTGCCACCCACAATTGGCTGCTTCCCTCACCTCAATTGACCTTTTCAGAGAAAGAGACCAAGGCAGAAAAAGAAACTCCAGAGAGATACAGAAACATCACAGCCAGCCATTGGAAGGTCCTCTCTCTCCCAGCCCTTATTCCTCAACATTCTGCTCATGTACCTAAAATCGCATCGCCCCTCGAAGTGTGTGTGTGTGTGTGTGTGTGTGTGTGTGTGTGTGTGTGTGTGTAATTTTGAGAGTCAGTCTCAAGTGGCTAGCCTGGGGGCGGATGATCAGTAGCACTTCCATCCTCCCTCTGTTGCCAGCCTCAAGGGGACCACACAAACACACACAGACGCACGCTCACACAGTCGCGCTCAAACACACATGGACGCGTGCACGCCACCGCTCCTGGGACCGCCGGTGCCTCAGGCTTGTCTCTGTCTCCCTTCCTGTCAGTTGGCCTGAGTCTTCATAAGCTAAATTTCTCTCCTCGCCAGCATGAGCTTCATTCTGACGGCATCCAGTCTGAGAAAAGCCACAAGAACAAGTCTAGCCACTCGATGAAAACAGAATAGAGCAGCGCGACATGAATCAGAACGTGTTTGTGCGTGTGGACGCTGAGACAAAACGTTGATTCCTCAGTCATTTAGAGTGCTCTGCTGCAACAGATAGACTTTGAAACAACAGAATGAAGACACATGCACACCAAACCAAAGCTTTGTTCTGGTTTTCTGCCTCACTCCCAACTGCAAACCGTTATTTCCCACTGTCTGAATGCTCCATCAACCTCCCTCCCTCCCTACTCCCTGCTCCTCTCTCTTCCTCTATCTGCCTTGGTGTTGTGGATGCTGCTGTAAAACAAGTGTGATTTGTTATTCCCAGTGCGCATGCTATCAGGCAGCCCCTGTTGTGATAAAACTCAGAGCACGGAGAACAATATTAAGGGATTGGTTGGAAAGGGGGGTATCAACAGACCATGCAACTTTAATCTCGGCTTTCGCAAAAGGCTGATAATAAATAAAAAGGACTCGCCCTTCCTTCTTCTCTACCTTTTCTCTCCTCCATCTTATTAAATATCCTATGACTCGTTCACAAACAGGATTTGGTTGGATTTGACAGGTTATATGTCGGACTGTATCTGTTCAAGGATATCATGGTGTGCAGAGGCCCGGACGAAAGTCGAAATCCCTCTGAGAAGAAAAGATACAAGAAGCAGCTCTGCAGTCAATGATACCACCTTCCATTCCTGCTGTGCTGCTTGTTATTGTCTCATCACTGCAGTTGAAGCAAGAGTTGTGACCATCACATAACCAGCTGGGGCTGCACCAAACAATTGTTTTTTTTTTTTTTTGACTCATCTCTAGATTTCCTTGTCATTTAGCCAAGGATATGTAAAGAAAAAATAGTGGAAAAGGCCTTCCATAATTTCCCACAGCTCAAGATGATTTCTACAAATTGCTTGCTTTGCCTAAGAAAAGGAAGTTAACAATGACATGATATAAAACTAAATAAAATGGCAAAATGGCATTTTTCCTAAGCTTATCATTCCCAGCGGTTATTCCATTAGTCTCGCCACGGTGCAGTACATGCAGCTGCGGTGGTCAGTAGCTCCCATGGACTTCGCTGCATTTTCATTTTAATTTGTTGCCGGAACAAACACTACCGAGGGCAGAGTGACCGCCCCAGGAGGAGAGCTTGGTTGGGAGGTAAGCTTACCCAGCTAGGACCGAAGGCTATTCCACGAGACAGAGATCAGAGACTATCGTGCCCACATTTTCCAGATCAAGCTATTCGATGTGACCGGAAGACTGCAGGAAAGAACAGGACTCTGGTGGGACGAGAGGAGGCTGACTCTGTGTTCACCTCAATGGCGCTTGGTGCTCAAACCTCAAATGTGTTATGTTAAGATGTCGACCATATTATCTGCACAGAGAAATTCACCATTGCTTTTGTTGCTGCTGCTAACATTCCTGATGCAAATAAAATAAAAAAAATACAATACTGTTTTTGTTTTGTTTTGTCTTGCTATTCTTGTGTTACATAAATGCACTACAACTTCATTTTGTTGTGCAACCCTGTGTTGCAGGATGACAATAAATGATCCTTGAAAAAGTGGGTCATCCCACTGTTTCAGTGAAGCCTGCACGTCAACCGATCTCACTATTAGTCCAATGAATAGGTTTGATCCTAATGAACAGAAAAGGCCTATCACCCTCATTATAGCGACCCTAGCTAGCAACACATGTTGGCTCATAATCATCTCAATCAGATGTTTTCTTCTGCAGCCTATCTTAATCCAGGCGATTGTGATGTACTGTAGTCTGTTCTGTATAAACAGGAACTTCTAGAAGCCGAAGACCATTCATGACACAGACATGTCAAATATTCTGACGGATAGGCTCCATGTTAAAAAATCTGGAGATGTAACTTGTATGCTCAGACATTCTGCAAGGTTTATTCTCAGTAACTTGTTTTCACCAGATTAGTTGTGCAGTGCGAAATCAAGCTTGACTGATGTTGCACAGGTGAAAGATGATTGCACAGGTGGCAGAGTGACAGAAGATAGGAAACTGAGAAGCTGAAGCTACAGGGACAGTCTCAAAAGTGCATGCTAATGAGCTTTTCAGATAGTCACATGACTGTCTCGCTTGAGTATACTTCAGTGTGAACAGTCCGCTGGTTATATCATCATCATAATCATTGATGCATTAGGCAGTATGCAGTACTGATGGAGTATGTAATAACCTCTTATTGAGTAATCGATTCATTGATTAATGATCCAATATCATCGATGCAAAGTGAAAACATTGATACATGTCACCATCTTTAAGATACGCCCTTATTTTGAAATTCCTATGGCACGTCTGTTTCACCATTTCCATCCAAGCGTACCTCCTTCCTGAACATTCAAACAGTGCTAGCAGTGTGTGTGTGTGTGTGTGTGTGTGTGTGTGTGTGTGTGTGATGGTGAGTATGAAGTAATGTTATAGCTGTGAACGTAGCAGTGCAGAATGTGTAGTTTATTTGTCGGTGGATATGCAGTATTCTACAACTCCTCAAGACCCAAGCCAAGTTCTCGTGTCTCGCTCGTCACACGCTGATTAAAGTGAAAGGGGGTTAGCCCCGAAGTCAGCAAAAACTTCACCTCAGGCTCACTTAAGGTGGCCTAACCTTTAAGGTGGACCAGATATCCTCATTTTAGTGAAAAGCTGCTCACCAGTTTTGACCAGCAACCAGACCTCCAACAACAAGAGGTATATTTTTATTCATTTTATTTAAAGAATAGATCTTACTTTATTTTTTTTAAATGTCTGGAATAGCCAAGTAATAAAATGGACAAATGACATTATAGTTGCTTTTCATGAGTTGATATAAATGTAACTGATTATGTTAAATGGTCATATGATATCGTCTCATAACGATCGCAGGCCCAGGAATTAATTTGAACCGAAATCCTCCCGTGGCTGACTTTGTGAAATCAGCTATTGTTGCCCAAAGAATACACCTCCCGGCGATGTGATTTTGAACAAAGCCATAAAGTATAATATGATATAAAATACACCTCATGTCATTAAAGCAGGTAAGTGAACGGCAGGAGTCCTTTCACTGCAGTTAGTTATCAGAAAGGGCCAAGGTGAGAGAAAAGGGCGGCCCGGAAGAGCTGTTGAATCATGTGCAATGGTGTGAGTTAATCTCTCTCTTTTCTTTCTCTTACTGCACACACATGCACGCACGCACGCACGCACACACACACACACGCACACACCACTGACAGGCTCAACCTGTTTCCCGGTTGTCTGCTATCGCCTGCTACCAAAGGCAGGCCTTAATTCCCTCCAATCACAACTACAAAGCCCAATCTCTCCACTCAGAGAGAGAGATCCAGCAGGATAAAAAAGATTGCCTCAAACCATTCTCTTTCCACGCTCAACACTCACCACAATAGCACACACATGGCCACGTGTAAAGCTCACTAGCCAAGCGAAAAATGAGAAGTAGGAACCCACCCACACTTGCAAAAAAAAATAAAATACACACTGCTGTATATTGTTTGCCAGTTTTCATATCCTTCCTTATTTACTTCCCCTGTAATACAACGGAGTGAAAATTAAATAATGGAAAGCAAGGCTGCGCTTTATTTGTTATTTCTCTCACTTCTGCTTTAAAGTTATTGAAAACTTGTTCTTGTCACCATTGTTTACCACTCGGCTTAAGGGAAAATTGCATCCACGCTTCTGTCTTCCGAATCCATTTTCCATTTCTGTTTTTCTCTGGGAGTAATAGAGCAAGAAGTCCGGTCGCTCCTGTGCAGGTCACGCAACAGAACCCATAAAATCTGGACGGACAATATGCATTACCTCTTCTTAAAGTGTACCGATGACAATCTTTGGATAACAACCCTTCAGATGTCTTTTTTTTAATAAGAGTAACATGAGGGAAGGCGGTTGGATCCGACATATCATCCTTCGAGTGCTTTCTTGGCTTAAAAAAGA
Source organism: Bovichtus variegatus (assembly GCA_943593645.1). Lineage (NCBI taxonomy): Eukaryota > Metazoa > Chordata > Actinopteri > Perciformes > Bovichtidae > Bovichtus > Bovichtus variegatus. The sequence continues at coordinate 4,973,730 of CALSCE010010634.1, forward strand.
GAAATGGATGCACGGGCGCCAGAGATGAATGTAAAGAAATGGCACTATAAAAAGCAGAGCCAGTGAAAGCATCAAAATAATGAGCTGGACGGATTTGTTTTTTTTTTTTTGCTTTTGGAAGCTCTGCCTTCAACACTTCAGCTCCAGTGCCGTGTTCAGCCAGCCTGCAGCACCCTGGCTAATGCCTGTATACTGACAGATGATCCAACCTGAATCCAAATCTTTCTCCAAATCTCTGCAGCCATGGCTGGTAATTTGATAATAAAAGGGGTGTTTAGACAACACAGTGGCTGCTACAAGAGCACAGCGGAGACAGGGATCATGATGGAGAAAAACGTTTGAGCTTCATTAACACAGATTTCGACTCCAGCATTTAGAGGTGGCTGTTTAGCAATCTAGGGACATGGAGAATAAGTCCGATTTGGTTAACGAGGCCGTTTCATTTTGAGATATGGCATTCCTCTCATACTGGGTAATGGCTTGTCATGCTGGGAAATCCAGGATATCACACAGCTGGTTGTCAAAGTGCGTAGATATCATGAGAAGAGATCAAATTAAAACATTTTTGTAAAGACAAAAATCTACCAGTACAGACTATGACTAGTTTTCACGAAAATTCTGATACGGTTCAAAGTTGTACTAGTCAATATTTTGAATTAACAAACACACAGAGAATTATTACTCTGCATTTCCCTTCAGCTCTACTGGGTGTTTACCATTTGCTTTTACTGCCCGCAACTTTACTGTTTTCATTCTGTCTCTCCGGTATCATCAGCATCGTTTAGAGCTGTATCTGCCAGTTGTTTTCAACAACAACAAAAAAACTCCCATAAACCCTATATGCAACCTGCCCAGCACCAAACAGCAAGCAGACAGAGTTCCTGGTACATAGCGGAGCATTTAGCAGTTAAAGAGCCACATATTCCTCCCAGGAGTTGGTGAAGAACAAAAACAAAACCAAAAGGAATATTGAATATAGTGAATATTGAACTGACCTTCATCAAGTGGCCAAAAACCACACTCCAAACATTACTCTGTCTGCCGGATAATTGAGCGGCTAACATGCTCACTATAACAATTTTACGAGGAGATGTTATTTCAAATATATTTGTAATTTTCCATACAGAGTGTTGTTGGTCGCTACAGTGGCGAGGGGGGGGTACAAACAAATAGTAGCAAAATGGATTATTTATTTGCTACAGTGATGACATTAAAGTAAAGTAAAATTGGATGACATAGACTTTGCCATACAAAAGTCAGTTTTTATTTATAACACATCCTGTACCACTCATCAGCTTTTGAACAGACAGTAAAATAGCAATTCACAACAGAGAGACCTGTTGAATTCAAAGTTCACCCCTTTGCAGTTTCCACGGGGCACAACTAAATCACCTCTAAAGCTCCTTTTCCACACACATGTTCTAGCTTGGCTTGGCTTGGCATGGATTGACCCGGCGTGTCAGCCCAGCACGGCTTTGATTTGCATCTCCGTTTGCATTAGGAGGCTTGTTTTTATTGAAGAATAGCGGGTAACAATGCTCCACTAATTGGGTGATAAACACATTTCATTTCTTAAATTTTTCACTTTAAAACTTTTTTTGTTATCAAAAAGCATTTATCATTAAGAAGCAACATCAGGAAATGCTAGGTTTTGATCCGCAGCAGCCTAACTTAACACGACTCCTTTACAGCTGAAAGCGAAACAGTAAAATACAGCAGATATCTGAAAGTACAAACAGGGACCCAGGACAGAAACCTCATTTCAAACCACAGAGATTCAGTCAGAAGATACAAAAGTACTGAGAGTGCAAATCAGCGTGGCATGGTTTGTCTTTGGCCAAAAGTGCCAGTGGAAAAACCCCATAAGCATTGTGGGATAGGAGAACTGGTAAGTGAAAAAGGGATGGTCGAAAGTTGAAAGATCTTAACTTAGAGTGAAGCTCTGTAGTGAGTTGCAGAGTCTTGCAAGAAAAAATTATGCAGTGCTGAGCAAGATTGTTTATTCTTTAGTTGGTAGCAGATAAATATCTGTTGATATTTCTTTCGCTGGCAGGTCTTCCTCGTGTAAACTGAAAACAAAATGTAGAGAAAGCAACAAATCCCATCTTGCTTTTGCTGACCTTTGGTGGTTAAACTTCTCACCTTGCTGCAGTAATGTACAGTCGTACCCCGGGACCCTGTGACATCACTGTTGGGTGTCAAGTGCAACGAAGCAGATTTCTGACAACACCCACTGCTGGGCTTGAAACCGTCAATTTAGAGAATGCACTCTTTGATGTCTAGCTTTAAAAACGTTGCATTTACGCACAAAAAGCAAATCCGTCATCAGACAACTAACAGTTTGCGTTTTCAGCCCTCGTAAATATGCCAGTTCCTTTCAAATTTGTAGTTGCCATGTGTGGCAATTAACGACTGCATTTATAGGAAAACGCTACTACCTTCCAACCATCCTTCTGTGTGGGATATTATGCCCTGAGAGGAGTATTGGTTTCTCATTAATGCATACACCTGCTTTTTTAAAATGCTAAATGCTCCAGACATATTAAACAAGCAGGTGAGAACAGACCAGATGAAAGAGAGTCACAGGTGGAGAGGGGTGAAGCAATGGATGGGAATAGAATATAGGTAGTTGCTTTAGAGAGCACGATTTGTCATTCTACGCAGCAGCCTGTGAACGCTCTCCCCAAATAAATATTCATGACAAGTGGAAAGGGTCGTTCACTCTCGTCCTCCCACCATTGACAAAAAAAAGCCTGGGTAAATCTCCAATGAGAAATGACTCTGTCAGGACCCATTTCAGAGCCACAACTCAGCGACCCTGTCCACCTACCGTCCACACATCAACGCTGCCACACAGGCTCTGGCGGCCGTAATTCCTCTATCTCTTTCCCTTCTCCCAACCTGCTTTCTCTTCCCTTCCACTCTCCACCTGCCTCAGCTTTTCTTCCGTTCTACCATCATTACCTCCTCCCTCCAGTCCCTCTTAGTCTCTTTCTCTTTTCTTCACTCTCCATCTGTCCCTTTCACTCCGCATCTTTAACCACAATGAGACTGAAGTTAAGGTGTTGCCCAGACTGGTAATTTTGCACGGTGAATGCAGAGCTGCTCAATGGTATCCAATATATCTTCAAATAAGGTTCTTGCTGAGGGCAAGGAGCGAGAGTAAGTTTTTGCACTGAGGCGGAAGAATGAAAGACAAAACAAAACAAAGGGCAGGTCCATGATAGCAAGAGAGAAAACTAAAAACAAGGGCAGGTTCATGATAGCAAGAGAGAAAAAGAGACTAAATAAACAGCTGACTGAGACAGAAAGAACGACAGACTAAGATGCGTAGAGAACTTCTGACTTTTCCGAGGCAGTGTAGGGGTACCAGGGATAAAGTCCAACTCAGGTCCAAGCTAAAATAATATGAGCTGAATCTATGCACCTACTGCATGTAGGGACGCCGAAACATTTAAGACTTTTGCAGTATAATTCCACCACACATGGACGAACCGGTCAAAACAAATGGGGCACCAAAACATAGCAAAAGAAGAAAAACGTGCTAATCTTCATGAAATGAAATCATTACTCAGTTAGCACATACAAATATGATAACTGAAGCAATTAAATGGATTGCTTCAAAAACGTCCTCACGCCAAAATGGCAGCATAGATTTTGATTGCGGCAGCAGCTCCTGGAATCTGCCAAACCTTGATGACAACGTTAAAGATTAGATCAAGTGTGAAGACCAAGAGCACGGTTGTCCAAACTAAAAACTGGGTTCTCCCCAGCTGTCAGTTCCCTGAGTGGAGCAGGAGACACAGACAGAGACGCTCATTAGCACTTCCTACAGAAGTGTGTGTGTGTGTGTGTCTGTGTGTGTGTGGGTGTGCGTGTGTGTGTGTGCGCGTAAGAAATCCTGGATGTTGAATGCATGTGTGAAAATATCTGTGTGTCATTGAGTGGGTAGGGTGGGATGAGAACAAATGGGGTTAGTTATGTGTATGTCTGAGTATCTCTTATCTCTCCTGTTGGGAAAAAGCAAAAAGATGACATGTGTGTCATGCATAACCCACATGTAAGTGAAACAAAGTCCTGTGGATCCTATTAGGGCGCTGTGGGGGCAATTAAAATGGTGCTGGATCCAGACGAACACACACAAACACTCCCCAATAGCCCATAAAGCCCAGATGTCGTATTTCAATGTGTTCGACTACAGTGGAGACGGTAAGGAGTCACCAAACGCAAGTCATGTCTCAAATCTTTAATTTGACGTCAAGGTCTCTGGGGAATAATTCAAGGTCAAGTGTAACATCCTTGCTATAGAGTCATGGTTCAGATAACAATATGGCCGTTTCTAGAGAAGTCCCTGCAGATAAAATACTGTACATCCAATTTTTTTTGAAGCCTTGACTTTGGCCATCTTTGTTTTTTTGGAAGTGACAGGAGAGGGAGAAGCGAAGTAAAACCGAACGCTTAACAAGACATTTATAGGCAACCAAAACATTTCGATTACGTTGATTTAAAAACTGGCAGTGTCATCAGTCTAACACTACTTAAATGCAGTAGGTTGGACAATAAATAGAGTCCTAAAAACTCGCTCAGCATTGTTGCTGTCTGTTCTCTTTATTCGTAATTTCTTTCTTACAACATTGAGTGTCCATTGTGTAGCCTTGAGTTGGCCCTGTTTTTAAAAAAACAGGTTTACTTTGTAATGTCATGAAAACAGTTATTAAAAGAGCAGTATTTGACAGGACAACATAATATATCTGGCACTAAGCAAGATCATCAGTGGAATTACCTAAAAACCCTAAAGGGGAAGCAGTTTTAAACATCAAAGTGTATTTACAGGCCTTGGGGTGTAGTACTACGTATGTGAAAAAGGGCTTATAAAGCCTTTTTGTTCATCGTGAGTCCAACAATGTGAGTCCAATGCTAAATCAGAACAGAAATTCCAGTCTAAAGTTAATTTGATTGCAACTTAATAGACTTAGTAGACTCTACAACTTAGTAGAAAAAAGGAAAAAGAAGAACCTTCAGTACTGTATTCAAATCCCCTGTGAGCCAGGTTGATTTCCAGCTCATCCAGCAAAATGTATTTTTGTACACAATTCTTAAAAAAACACAAAATGACACCATGTTGTTTCTTTACTTCACTGACATGTTGGTGATGCTATAAATTCAAAAATGATTATTCTCATAACATCTAAATGCTGTATAAAAACGTATACCCTACATCAAAAAGCGTTCTCATCTTGGCATCATCATTTTAATGTCTGCCCTCCCACACAGTCATTATCAGTTCTTTGAAAAGTCAAGTTACTTTCCAACTTGAGCATAGCACAGCAGATGCAGATTCCACCTACCCACTGCAAAAACAGAGTTAAGTGCTAGAGCCTCTTCGCATTCAGACTAGGAGAGAGAATAAATTGTCTGTGCTTTTGATGTTGAGAGTTATCAAGAAGCATCCATGGTCGAGTCAAACACTTGACAAGTGCATTAGCTTTTTAAAGTGGCTTGGTTTGTGAATGTTTAGAATAAAAGTCCAATTATTAACGATAAACTATTTGTGCATTCCCATTGCTGACTCCTCTGTCTCAGAGAGCTACCATATTTGATCTCAAGAGCATTGGTTTGTTTGTACTGTAGGTGAGAAAGAGAATAAGAGGCCCCCGAAGTGTTTCAGTGAAACAACCTGAAGTACACACACACACATATACACACCATAAATAATTAGCTCCTCTCAAATGACGCTGTGCTCTTGCAGCTGCTAAATTCTACTGACTACCAAAAACTGCTGACTACTGGCTGGTCACTGCAGCTGGATTACAAGGTGAAATGTTTCCTGGATCAACACTGCGCTCGCTGCTATGAACGCTAACTGTTATGAATGGCCGATGGCCAGTGTTGGGCAAGTTACTTTCAAAATGTAATATATAAGATATTACAAGTTACTTTCATTTGAAAGTAATAAGTTACTTAACAATATAATTAGTAATGCATTAATGATGAGCAAAAAAAAACACATATGTACGACGCTTGTGGCTTCTTAGCGGGTAATGAAAGCACAGAGTCTACAAATCCAGTGGTGGGCGATATTGTAAAGCGTGCGTCCATATGGCATTTTTTTTCTGACGGAAAAGCACTGGAATGAAGCGCTGCGCGTGGGTTTTGTTTCTATGACAACAATATCTTGACAACATATCCCCACTCTTACCGCCGATGTATGATGGGCTAGCTTAGCCCCTTCGCTGATGAATGAAAAAATGTAAATAATCACTTAATTTTAGGTGGTGAAGCGTTATGTGAGAGTAAACATAATAATATTACCAGAACCCGCTTTGTAACGCGTTATAGTACTTTGTTACTGCTAAAAGTAATACATTACTAGTTCTCGTGTTGATCACGGCAGCCTCAGAGGTCCTCTTAGTAACCTATGCGACTTAAAAGAAATAGTTTAAAACTGCGATTTTTTTGAGAAAATTGATATCAATCTCAATCTCACAGAATAGCTAGTCTGGCTCTGACCAGAGGTAACAAAATCCAGTTTACTGAAAAACAACATGTCTTCATTTTATGGGGTTATGCACTGGGGTACTTTTTGGCCTGGGGCTTGACTTTCTTGTCATTGTTTGGTTTTGTTGTAGGCATTAAAGAAACAAGATATATAATGTTTATTTTTGAGATTTAAAGATGCTGCTTGGTGGATTATTTTTCTTTGCACTTATCCAGGCTAGCCGTCTGGCTGTAGCTTAATATTTAACGTACAGACATGAAAGTGATATCAATCTTCTCATCTAATACTCGACAAAAAAAATAAAATAATTCTTCCCATTATGTAGTGACTCTTGTGTAAGCAGGAAAGTTGCTCTAACTGGAGCCATCACAACAAATTCAGCAGAAGTGTACACTGCTATATCATCTTGAGAATGTTTCTGTGTGTGTGTGTGTTTTACAAAATAAGTAGGCTATGTGAGCATGGTGACATACTATAGGTGTCTGAGTCTGCATCGGACAGCGAGAGTCTGCCTGCACTGTAAGTGAGCCACACTTGGCCAAGGCAGAATATCATAAATCACAGAGTAGAGCCATGTTAATTTTAGCCTGTGTCCTCTGTTGATAGGAACCCACTGGAACTGTAATACATGTGCATTCTCATGTCCTGAATACCTAAAAGTGGGATGCTGTGAAGCTCTGAAGATAAAAAAAAAATAATCTGAAGTATTGAAACAGTTTGAAATGACTCATGCTGATTACTTTTTGTTCTAAAAACAAACCCAGACACGCATCGTCTCTGTATGTGTTCTCCTACAAAACAGTTTTCTCATCACAAAACCAGAAAACCACAAAATGTTGGGTTGACATTGACACATCATGTAAATGCTTTCAGGGTTTTTGTTTTTTTTAAACCTGAAGGTTGCCAGCTCTGAATTGTATGGTGGACATTTAATAACAGCAGTGGACAGTCCACCCATTTGTGTTTAATTAAATCCCTAAGTGGCCAAATACTCCAGGTGCCATCTGTATACACACTCTAGCTACGGCTGAAAAAGACACTCTCCTTTCTCCTTTGGCTCCATTAGAAATAATTATCTCCCATCGATCTTTCAAACCCTCTGTGGAGCACTAACATGAGCTTGTACTGTCTCGGCCTTCAACTGTCTGTCAACAGTGTGTGTGAGTGTGTGTGTGTGTGTGTGTGTGTGTGTGTGTGTGTGTGTGTGTGAGGATGTGTGTGACCTGCACATCCCAGGTCTGTGCGGTACACTGTTTGACTTGTGACAGCCTGCTGGAGTTCCTGTAATTCTATAGGTGGTTTGTCCCAGCACAGCAGCAGAGCGTGTCTCCTAGTGGGACTCTAGGAAAGGCAGAAAATCCCTCTTTGAGCAGGTCAACCACACAGGGCCCTGTAATGGTGAATGTACTGATAACCGGCCACCCGGTGTGACTCTACTGTTGTGTGAAAAACCAAGCCGTCAGTATGGGGGCCACCACAGCGGAAAATTGTGTCCAGTAAAGCGTGCAGGGTGGGGAGAGGATGTGACAGTGGAGGCATGCAATCCTAATGAAAATCAAATCCAGCAGCTCGCTCCTCAGAGAATCTCAGCAAGCCTATAGCACAGCTGCAACACCCCCTATAGCTGATAAGAGAGGTGAAATTCAGATAATGAGAGGGGCAGAGGCCAATTCTATATGGGTGCAAACCCCTTTTCACAGGCGAAAACGCTGTATTGCAATAGAAAAACAGTCTCAATTTGAATGACTACCATTCATTTTGGCAGTCGTTTGAATTAGTCACTGCATGTGTGTGAGGGGGTGGATGCGGCATCTCTATGGAAATCAGTGCACTCACCTGCCAGGCCTCAGTCAAAGCCACAGACTCGTCATTACCTTCATTACTGCTGCCTCAGCCGTCCCATGAGTTTTTACAGCACAACCAACTTCACCAAAAGCCCTTAAGTGTACTTGGAATTGGCTATCCAAGCACTTATCCAAATGGGTTGCGAGCTCCGTGCCCTAAACTCTATGTTTTAATTACTTCAGGTCTGGAGGACAAATTCCTGCATTGGATCACCCAATGCAGGAACTGAATGAGGCAGACTCTGTATTTTTGGAAGACACTCTCGAGATCAAAGGGTACGCAAATAGTATACTAAGTTTGAATCACAAACCACAGCAACCACAAGCCCGTTCCAGCCGTGTGCGTCACTTTTTAGTGTCCCCTACAAAATGGTTTCATTTGTTGTGTGTGGCAGCTGCAGCGTTTCTGTATTTGGTTGTGCTTTGTGCATGTTGTCAAACTGCCGAAGATGTTTTTTTTCATGCCCTCTTGTTTTTTCTCTTTGTGCGTTTTCTTGTGTCGCAGTGCATTGAGGATCTCAGGGCCACTGTCGAACTACGTATTGTGTTATTATTCTCTATAACATTAAAGAAAGCGATATGTGAGTGATTGCACTTAATTTCTTTTTTATCAGGATCAGCCAGAGAGTCTTATTTTAAGAATGTTTGTTCCTTTACTCAGACTGAGCCTCTCAGTAAAAACATTTCTAACAAGTATTTTTGGCAGCACCGATTTAGATGCAGTGTTCTCTGTTAATGCACCAGATTGTATATGTTGGAACCATTGTAATTAATCCTGGTTTGTACCAATGTTTCAAAACATAATAAAGGTGCTGTTTTTTTTGTTTTTTTTTAAATGTCCGTTGTTTCATGTTTTGTAGTAACCTTACTTTAAAACAGCTTTATTGAATAAAAAGAAGCCCATAAGAACACAAATTCAGACGAGAGCTGTGATGTTAAAGGTCCAAGAAATATTGTGTGAATATTACCTTAATATTTCTCAATTGAAAGTATAGAAAAGCAAGTTAAGAAAAAACTTGAAAAAGCCAAACATTTTTAGAGGAGTTTTGTGCAAAGGTAGTCTATGTAAAATGACTATGCAATAGGGAGTAAAATGTACTAACAAAGACAGGAAATAGACGCTAAAGTTTACTTGAGTACCTTTTTGTTAGAAAACACTTCTTAGCTGTAAGTGGAGTTTACTTGACATTTCCCCCCTAAAATCTACTTAGAAATTGTTACCTAGCTTTTTCTAAGTAAAGCTCACTCAACTTCTTTTTCAGTGTAGGCACAAATGAGTGAATGAACAACGGATACGATTGGAAGCTAATGGCAGCTTATGGTAGTTATGGTGATAGGCCAGGCACTCGTAAGCATGGTGCTGTCAGTGTGAGATGGATAATTGAGAGATCAAAGAGCTTCCTATCTGATCTCAAAAACCTGTCACATCTGTCTTTCAAGCCACAACAATGTTTCATTTCCCCCAGAAATAGCCTATGGCCTCTTAATGACTAACACTCCTCTCAAGCAGGCCTCCTGTCTGTGACATCTGAGCAACTGGAAGGAGTACCTTTGTAGATGAGGATCCTTTCATTACGAACGAAGAAAGCTCTCCCCCGTGTGAACGTGTGAATCTGGAATTTGTCAAATATAGCAGCTCTATGTCATTCCCTGGCCTAAATATTGCATGAAAGTAACATCAAAGTGAGGATCATCAGGGCACCATTTAAAGTGAGTTCAAACTGTTTCACAACACAGTGAAACCAGTACATAGAACTGTCTTGGACGAGGTCATTACCGATCCAATGGCATGCTTCTTGGTTTGGCTTTTGCCCCATCATTTAGTTCATTTGTAAACTCAAAGCCATGGACCTGCCCGCTTTTAATATGAAAAAAAAACCCAACATATTAATTGTGTCTAAAGGAATTCACAGGAAGTGGCAGCCCTCGCTGTCAGTGGAAGAGAACAGTTGGCTCCTTCCCATTCCCCCACATGCTGACATCAAAAGCAATAAGTGGGAAGAGCTATTCTAATTGCCTTGAAGAGACCTGGCTGCGTAGGCACCAATGTAGTGCTTTGTGTACTTGCTTCAAATGAGTCCTCCAATTCCTGTCTGTTTCTTGACAGTAAAGATCAGGGGTTTAAATGGCCACTCTGCAAAGCACCTTTTTTTTCCAAAAAGCTTTTACCAGGGACCATGCTGACATAAATGCACAAGCAAACATGCGTACACACCTACGCGTAAACGCACCCACAGCTTAGGGAATCTGAGTGGCAATTATCCTTGACAGCCCTTCAAACAATAGCTGGCATTTTGTCGCCATCTAGGAAGCCGGGGCGGTACTGCACGCATCAGGGCAGACAAAAAGATTGATTTCTTTTTATTCTCACAGGTCAAAATGTCTCCCGTCTGAAGTCTCCTGCAACACGGAAGCAGGTAAAATGTAAGAAGGGAGCTAACAGACAGGGAGAGAAAAGGGCAAAGATTCAATTGTGTGAATTGCCTACCGACTGGAGAGAGGAGGAAAAGACGGGAGGCACATTCAGGAGAGGCACAGGAAAACTTTCAGAAAGGGAAGTGAGCTGATGAACAGGGGAAACAAAATGGTAAAGAGACAAAAGGATAAAGTGAGTAAGCTGGAGTGATTTCTTGTAAAAGTCAAGAAGACCTTCTCAGCTATCAGTTCCGTTTAACAGCAGAGAGGGATTTGATTACTTCAAAGACACTTGCTGAACACAGAGTAAAGTGAAATACCCCAGAGTCGTGTTGGGAGAGAATGAAAAAGTGGGGCTGATGCCTTCAAACAGTCACATCACATGCTCCGAGAATAAAGGGGCACATCATAGAATCAGTTTCCTCTGGAGCTTTAAACCAATGTTGAAGTCAAGGTGATGATACATCTTGTATGGTTATACAGGCTTAAGACTATACGTAGCATTCATGGCTACCTTTGTATTTGCAACAAAAGGCGCAGCCTAGTTTATCTTCCCCAATAACTCAGTATTTAACACGTTTTTCTAAAACTAACCTTGAGACCAGTTCCGAATGAACTGGAAAATGGCGATTTTAAAAGAACTGTCAACATGGAATTATTATAGGGAGGATTTAACAATCACAGCGGATTAGGAAGTGAGAAATGAGAAGCTTTATAAAGTGCACCGGTCAGCAGAAACACTTGGGTGCATAAAGAATGCAGCCAAAACAGCATCCATGATTAATCAGCACGATGCAAGTCTCTGCCACTAAGTAATCTTCTATTCTGTTAGCTATCATTGCTAACCAAATTTGTCTGTAAACACAACTATACATACACATAGAGTGTACTGCAAAGTAAGTGCAACACCTTGCTATCGCAGCCTCAACAGACACTTAATATGATAAGCATCGTAAAGCTATCGGATTTATTTCAGGGTTTACATGCTGGATTGCATTAGACTGAACAGCTGTTCCTATTTTCCTGTTTTTTTCAGTGTACATTTTCACCTCTATACTGTACTAACAATTTGCTTTGGGTGGCATTTGTATGACAAATGGGGTTGACTTTAAAACTTCTTAATTGTAAAGTTTATTGTTTGACTAACTAAGCAGATTGTGTGCATGTTTCAGTATCAAGGGTTTAGTACGCTGAGTTACCACTTTTGGCTCATTTTTAAGGAAGGAAAATATTAGTATGCCAGAGGGAGACTAATCCATAGGGGATAGTGCAAGGTAAGCATACACCAGGCCATGCATCACATACTCTTGTGTTAAGATGCACTCTCGAAATTTGTAGACCTCATTAAACTCTAAAGTTACCACCCTGAAAAAATATCAGCTTTGAGGACCTCAGAGACATGAACAAAAAAAAAAAAAAGAAAATACACAAATACACACAAGTGCTCTTTTAGGTGTTTATCTAAATTTGGGTGTAAAGCCTAATTGGGGCTAGGTCATGTTGAAAGCTGGTGGTGTTGCTTCCCCCTGAGGAATTACAGCACAGTGGATAGCTGTTAGGATTTTTTAATTTTCTTCCCCAATGCTCCATTTGGTTTGAGTGTTTAAGTGCAAGTAAATAGGAGGGAAGGAAAAGCAGAAGCCCATTTATTTTTGCTTCTTTCTCTTGAATAAGATAAGAACACCGAGGCTTTGATTTCTATTCCAGTATACTTCTCACCTACCAATTTAACTACCTTGTGCTATAGCATGGGCCCATCTATCTGCAGAAACACCGCTAGGGAGCCCCTCACCTACCAATACACTCCTGAAAAATAGATCAAGTGCAGCTGGCAGAAATCACCCTCTTTTGACCCTGTGGCTACAATTAACAATCCAGCGATGCAGTGACGAAAAGCTAGCTATTCAGTGACCGACACCAAGTGGCTCTTTTTCATGACTCACGAATGGTGTACAACACATCTATTACCATAACCAAATAAAAGTGCCTCACACCAACAATGGAGCACTGCTCACTGAAAGGCTAATGGAACTTACAACATCATCGCCTGCTACTATCGTCGGCGAAACTACTCTTGTGGAAAAAGCGGGGCCCCGCAGTACCAGCTCTTTTACATGAATACTCCCACTGTGCTGCTGGCGGCTTCACACACTCCGCGGCAATAGAGAGGAGTCATTGCAATCACGCTGGAAAAAGAAAAAAAAGTTGTGCCTACTGCCAGACATAGGCTCAAGCTTTCGTGTGTGCATGCAAGCCTGCGTGTGTGCGTGTGTGCGTGCGTGCGTGTGTGTTTGTGTGTGACCGAAAAAGAGAGGGGAGGACATATCTGGATGTTTGTGAGTGTGGCGAAGAGATAGACAAACAGAGTGGGTGAATAGCTCATGAATATCTGTAATGTGTTACAGAGAGTGTTTGTCAGAGCGGATGGCAGGGGAGGAGGCATGGGCAGAGAGACGGAGAAAGTGGGAGAGAAGGGGTGTGAACCCCGTCTCTCTTCCTCACACGCTTTAAGTTTTGTATGATTGAATTGCTTCTTTTTTTTTTTTTTTTGGGGGGAGGGGGGGTGGGAGTTTTTTTTTTTCTTTCAGCCGCTATCTCTACCTGGGTATTCATATTTCTCTTTGTCTGTCCGTCACCTCTTTTATCTGTGTGCTTGTTCATCTGTTTGTCTGACCACAAAATTGACACGAGAAGAACAAACTGAGATGAAAGCGTGATCAACTGGACGGACAGCATCGCATTGTGCTGCTGTGTCCTTCACACATGGTTACTGAGGCCTTTATATGTGTGTGTGTGTGTGTGTGTGTGTGTGTGTGTGTGTGTGTCTCTTCTCTGCTTTCTCTCCTCACTAAAACTCATCAGGACTCACAAATAAGCCATTAATCCACTCTCCTAGGATGCAGGGTTTTCGTTTTATTATTATTATTTTTTTCTTCACTTGGCACATTTCACGAGTACACCACGCTATGTCCATTGGCGTTTCGCATAATTAGGCCACTTATATTGAATACAGGCAGATTCTAATGGAGCGCTAAGGGGACATATTTACTTTAATTACTACTCTCACTATCTCCATCCCTCATCCTCCCTCGCTTCGTCCTCCTCTCTCATCCACTTCCTTCCTCAGGAGAGCGGGGTGGCAACGTCAAGGGAGAGAAGATTGAAGAAGAGTGTGTTTCCCTCAAAGGTCACACCCTCCTGCGGCGGAGTTAAGATAGTGTTTGACCTTATAGCCCATTACAGCACAGTGCTGCTCAACCACAGTCACACAGGGGAACACAGGGATAAATATGAAAACTTTCTATGTTTCAGACTCTCCCATAAAAAAAAAAATAATAATAATAAATGTGTGCAAGTGCACAGGTGTCCCTCTGTATCCATTTTGGTTCAAATGTGTGTGTGTGTGTGTGCGTGTGTGTGTGTTGGTCAGGTGTGCATGCATGTGTGCATGTGTTCAATTACAGGAAGCTTTTAGAGTTAGATGTTTTCTATCAATAACAGCTGACTCAAAAAAAGAAAAAAAGAAAAAAGAAAGAGCACGGTAACACAACAGACTGTGGTTGGCTGTGTGCTTTCACACAGGGAAAAGCACAGTTAAGTAGAATGTGAAGGAGACCGAAACCTCAAAGCCCACCAATAGAAAACCTATTCGCCAGTCGATTGTTAAAACCAGAGTAACACCAGGGTCCATTTAGACAGCAATGTTTACATTAGATTGGTATTGGGCTGCTCTCACTTGAGCCATTTCATGCTCTTTTCATTCTGACTGTTTTGTGTGTCTCTGTAGGCTGGTAAAATTGCAAAGCTCCCTGCAATTTTTCTAAACTCTAACCCCTTTATTCCAGCTGCTCGACCATGGGAGAGGAAACACTAGCGAGCGGTGACAGAGGAGATGAGGCGGTAAAGAGAGGAGAGCAAGGAAGGTTGGGAAAGACGCCGGGAAGAGAGAAAAAGAAAGAAAGCAAGAAATAAATCACCCCGCTTTCCTCATTAGTGGAGCCTTTGTAGATCGTCATACGGTTGTTCCTTAACCAGACTCCATTGTGAAAAAAAAAAAAAAGTCCATCACTGAAACAGCACTGCGTAACAGAGTGGTGGCATGTTCACACACAGAAACCTTCCTGGGAGAAAGAAGAGGTAAGCTGAAGGTCAGCCAGCTTTGAGGGGATGATTCATAGGAACCAGTGACAGACATGACATGTATAGTTCATAAAGAGGAAGCCACAGGAGAGTGCATCCTTCATTATCCTCTACAGACGTTGACGCATAAGCCCTGTATGACTGAACAATAAACCTATTGGTATGAATGATTAAAAAAATGGCTCAACATGGGAAAAATACAGAGATTTTAAAGAGCACAGCATGCCCCTCTATTGAATATCTGTGTGTGTGTGTGTGTGTGTATGTGTGTGTTCATATCTCACACCTGTTGCTGCTCTCCTGAATAATAAATGGCTCTTCACATAGCAGGAATGGCCGTGTCCTCTCTTTTTGATAATGATAGATCAATGAACTGCCTTCAGGACGGAGTGTGGGTGAGACGGAACAGAGGGGGGAGTCAGAGAGGATAAAAGAATAAAGCGTGGCTGTCTGTGTCATGCATCTCTGGGTGGGTGTGTGTGTGTGTGTGTGTGTGTGTGTGTCTGTGTCACCACGAAGGTCAGCCCTCTTTATGAGTAACAGAACACCGAACACTCTTTGCCTCCAGTGCCACACTGGAGACATTTTTCTTTCCTGGAGACCACCACCTACCTCCCCTCTCTATCTGCCTCTCCCTGTGCTTGCTTAAACAGGACACTTTAACAGTCCGTTGGTCACTGCGCCCATAAACGTCCGTGACAGCACATCTTTCTGCAGACACGCCCAGGTGCCAGCCCAGAATTTAAACTGTGAGTATAACCGTCATCCAACGTCTACTTGGTGAGAGAGAGAGGGAAAGAAGGAAACAGAGAGAGAGAGAGAGAGAGAGAGAGAGAGAGACAGAGAGAGACACATAGAGAGAGAGAGAGAGAGAGAGAGAGAGACAGAGAGAGAGAGAGAGAGAGAGAGAGAGAGAGAGAGAGAGAGACAGAGAGAGACAGAGAGAAGTGAGGAAATGGCGCTGAGCATTTTGAGGAAACAAACGGGGGATTAAAGGTCGGTAAATCACATTAATTAGGTAAAAAGACTAGTTCCAAAGGGTGGGAGGATGTGAAACAGAACAAAAGCTGACAGGGGGGGGCTAATATAAAACAAAAGACAGACAGAGAGGAGGGAGGACAGGGACTCACAGTGGGGAAAGAAGGGGAGAAAACTTGCACCTGCAGCTCCCAGCTGTGCTGTGCTTATTCTGAATCATTGCTCCACCCGGAGAGACTGCTTAGCGTTTCATTTGGAAAACAGGGATTTATTGCCAAGGAGGGGGCTGCTACTGGTGTGTGTGCCCACATGTGGGTGTCTGTGTGGTGGGAGGAAAGTACTGCAGCTTTTTGCAAAGAGGAACTTGGCTCCCTACCTGAGCATCTATAAATAAGAGTAACCTCATTGGAGACCACACACTATAATAAGGTCAGATTGGACGTTCCAGTGATTCTGGGGGGGGGGGACTTCCAATTTTCATGTGAGTCAGGTGGAATAAGTGTGTGTTCACGCGTTGCATGCATACACATGTGCATGGGTGCTGTGTGTGTTTCTGAACAAGCTGAGGGGAAAACATATAATGTAAAAATATATAAATGTTGTCATTGGTTTGCATTGATGTGCTTTTTTTTACTTCATGGATTCATTTACATGGGGGGCGGGGGGGGGGGGGAGCATTGAAACATATTTACAGCTAACGTTTCTGATGGGACGGCCAAATGATAGAGATCCCCCCGTGGTGCTGGGTCAGCCTGTAAATCAGCCCGCCAGAAGTACAGGCCAAAGCACAGCCAGCACCATACATCTCACCTGCTACAGACCTGGCACTGTCTTTGAGTTAATTTATTTATTTAGCAAATGCAAAGTCCTTGAGCCAAGCAGTTGCCTCCTGGTCTGCTGTATGGAGGATGACTAATCTTCCATTTAGACTTTGGGGAGGTCAAGCTCCTCTCCCCGCCTATTGTTGGCTCCTCTCCACAAGCACACAGTGGGCTGCTGCACCACCCATGGAGACCCGGTCCTGAATCTGTTGAGGGCTAACCACGGTTCTCTTGGGAGGTTGGTGATAGGGACCTATTAGGGGTTTGAGATATCCTCGGACTCCCATTTCTTTTCGCAAGCTGGTTAGGTTGGCGGGTGTATCTCAAACAGATACACTTTACACAGGGAAGAACACTCCTTATAACGGTATTATAGATTAAAGGGATATTTTTTCAAATGTTCAAAATCTGTGTCACAGCAGTGTAGGCACTCACCCACACTGAAGTGACACAGAGCTGGTTGAAAATCGGCAAAGTATCCCTTTAAGCATATGCTTACTACCAGCAGTACTTTTAGATGCCATAGGAACTATTTGTATTCAGAAACATTTCAACCTAAATAGTTCAGAAAATAGTCCCTGCTATGATTTGTGTGGTCGTGTCAAGTGTTGTGTTTGAATGAGTGTGTGTCTTTGACTGAACGTCGACAGCAGCAAGTGCTTGTGTGGAAATACAGATTACCAACAAAAAAGTCTCTTCGTTTTGAAGACGCGTTACCAGTCTCCTTCAAAGTGAATGAATCCAGTCAATGGAAAGCCTCCCCAGTGTGTGTGTGTGTGTGTGTGTGTGTGTGTGTGTGTACGTGTGTGTAGGGTGGGCGGTGTGGAGTGCTTTTGTGTTCAAGAGGGGGCAGATCCTAATCAATAAAACAGAAAGCTAAATAATTTCTTTGTAGGCACTATTAGCCTGAAACATGACCGCCTCAGATCAGAAGATCGAACTACAACGTGGAAATGAGCTGATGGCTTATCCAATTAAAAATGAATAATACACAACAGAAAATGTGCACTAAGCCTACACAGGTCAAACAAGAAATACCAAATGAGCTGTGCTGCCGACTGCCTTTCAACACATCCTGCAGGGGAGAGAGAGAGAGAGAGACAGAGAGACAGAGAGACAGAGAGACAGAGAGACAGAGAGACAGTGATACAGAGAGAAGCAGCACAACAACACAGAGTTTACCAAATGAGCTGCTTGCCTGCTACGCTTCGGGGCCCTCCCATTGTTGCTGTTCTCAGGAATTACTCTCAGCCTGTTTTTTTTTTTGTTTTTTTTTCTTAAATTAGCTGCCACTTGAACTTTCACAGTGTGCCATGAGAGGTGCCACTGTCATCAAGGAGGCTACAAAGTGATGACTCAAATGCGTCATCTTCCCCATCTTCTCGAGGAGGTCAGAGGTCAAGGCAGCTGCAGAAGAGCATCCCTGCAGCTGCATGCCTCGTTGCTCAAGAGCACTTGAACTCGGCGATGTTACACCTAGCCAGAAAGTTCCCATGAAGTGTGACGAGATGTCACGTCGAGTTGAGCAGGCGTGATGCTGCCCCTTCCCCACTGAAATATTATGTCTAAAGGCTTGACTGGCACACGCGGCTGTTCCGAGTTACCTCTGCCTCTCTCCAACCAGCCGCATATTAAAAGGCAGATCAAACGGGCGAGTGCCTCTATCACAGTGGGAATTAAGGCTTTATTAAATATCCCGGGAGAGAATCCACGTCTGCGGAGAGCAATAGACTGAGTGAAACAGAGAGGCGCCACAAATAACACAGCAGAGCGGCCAACTTAGTTCTCTCTGACACCCCCCGCCACCTCTCTCTCTCTCTCTCTCTCTCTCTCTCTTTCTCTCTCTCTGTGTCCTTCTCTCCTCTCCTCCATCCGCCTGTTTGCCCCCCCCTCCACACACACACAAGCCCAAAGAAACGCTCAAGTTGGTGGCTGAGCGGAATATAGATGCGACTGGAGACAAGAGCCGGAGCCGTGATTTGCACATAGACATAAGATACACCACTCTCTCTCTCTCTCTCTCTCTCTCTCTCAGCTCCCCCTCTCCTCCGTTCTCTGTTTCTCTCACTTCTTTCCCTCCCCCGTCCCTCTCTTCTCGACAAAATGTTTAAAGGCATTCCTAAAGTAAGCGACCACTGCAGATCCCCCAGACCCGACCCCCTCTGCCCCCAAAAGTCGGTGCCACAAATGACAAGCCATGCGCACACAGAGGGGACTATACGGGGATAAACTTGCCCTGGCACGGCACGCACGGATCTGGCAGTGCAGGTTACTAGTATGTGGCTCTGTGTCATGTGCAGACTCGGGACAAACTTGAGGCAAGCTATGTGCGCCAAGTGTAGCCCGATCGAGCGAGAGCAGGCGGTTGCCCCCCCCCACAAACAAAAAAAAAAAAGACAGTCGGATCTGCGTCTCAGTGAAATTGTGCCCCAAATCCAACACTCTCTTCTTCTTCTTTTTTTTTTTACACACACATACATATACATCTGTCCTGTCTTACCTGGGGGACGAGGAAAGCCAAGAGGATGCGGACTCCAATCTCCATGGTCGCTTTAATTTCTCGCGGTGTGAAACAGAAAACAGATTCAAGACAGGGTGATATAGGCTGGGTCAGCTCTGCTCATAATTCCACTGTCCAAGCGCCGGGGAGAGAGGAAAGCCTTTCGCCGTGAGCCTCCAGCTGCCAACTTCCCCCAAATACAACTGCAGTCTGATCAGCAAAGCATGGGATAGTGGAGCCGAGACCACAACCAATAGATTTATGAGGAGGATGGTGGGGGGTGAGACGGAGGGAGAGGGGGAGTGTGGTGGCGGGGTGAGGAGGGGGAGTCGTCTCTATCTAAGTGGAGGGTCACCATCCCTACATTTTGGATGTGGCCACCCAATTATTCTTTTTTGCGGAGTTTTGAGTGCAGCAGCAGGTTCGAGGATGCATCACCGTCTCATCATTGGCCGTTTGTTTTCCCCTCATCAGACAGCTTTATAGCACTTAATCCAACATTTATTACCCGTCCCCCTTTTAAAGGTGATTTACGGCTCCTTGCGTCTTGTATTCAACGCTCGGGAAGCCTCTATTAAATGCATCCTGTGTGTGAGCGCACACAACAAGCGGCGATGCCTGCGGGGGCACCCTGAGAGAAAGAAAGTTCAGTAATGATACATCTTAAGGGTTGTGTAATGTTACAATACAATTACTGTTACCACTACTACACGATGGCTCCAAAAGAGCATCATGTTGACAAGACCATGGGTTACTGCATTTAATATTCTGAAACCGTGGTGGTTTTAATTGTGCATCATGAGCGCTGGTTTTACTTCCCACCAGCTCTTTAATGAATTGTTAATTTGTGTGGGGAATTTTATTTTGTTGTTTTTTGGATGGAGCATTTTGCTTTTCTGTCGGTGCCACCTCAGCCTATTATGGGCATCTATCTCTCTTTCTCTCTCTTTCTCTCTCTGTGTCTCTGTCTCTCGCTCTCTCTGACTGTCTGTCTCTGTCTGTTTCTCTGTGTCTCGGTCTCTCTCTGTCTCTCTCTCTCTCTGTGTGTGTGTGTGTATGTGTCTCTCTCTCTCTCTCTGTCTCTCTCTCTGTGTATCTCTCTGTCTCTCTCTGTCTCTGTCTCTGTCTCTCTCTCTCTCTGTCTCTCTCTCTGTGTCTCTCTCTCTCTCTGTCTCTCTCTCTGTGTATCTCTCTGTCTCCCTCTGTCTCTCTCTCTCTTTCTCTGTCTCTCTCTGTCTCTGTCTCTCTCTGTCTCTCTCTCCCTCTCTCGCTCTCTCTCTCCCTCTCTCGCTCTCTCTCTATGTCTCTCTCTCTCTCTGTCTCTGTGTGTGTCTCTCTCTCTCTCTGTGTCTCTCTCTCTCTCTCTCTGTCTCTGTCTGTCTCTCTCTCTGTGTCTCTGTCTCTCTCTCTCTCTCTCTCTCTCTCTCTCTCTCTCTCTCTCTCTCTCTCTCTCTCTCTCTCTCTCTCTCTCTCTCTCTCTCCCTCTCTCTCTCTCTCTCTCTCTCTCTCTCTCTCTCTCTCTCTCTCTCTCTCTCTCTCTCTCTCTCTCTCTCTCTCTCTCTCTCTATGTCTCTCTCTCTCTCTCTCTCTCTCTCTGTCTCTCTCTGATAAACTGCTTTATATTTGGATTCAGTCGAATCTTCTCTGTTACTGTACTGACAGTATACCTGCGGGATTGTTTGGTCTTACATTAAATGAGATTGACTGAAACGAGAGAACAGAGTAGGGCTGCAACTAACGATTACTTTCATTACCAATTAGTCTCCCAAGATGGTTAAATGCTTGGTCTATAAAAAGTCAGTTTTGTTTTATACCACAAGTCCTAAACTCAAAAAGATTCACTGTACTATCATGAGAGACTACAACTAGTGAATATTCACATTAAAGAAGCTGTAGCTTGAATTTTAGGCCTTTTTGCTAATCCATTACCAGAATTGTTGCACATTCATTTTGTGTCGCTCAACTGATTTGATCAATCAACTAACTATGTCAGCTGTACTACAGTGCACCACAAGTTTACATGTCATCTTCATTCATATTGCTATTGTTTTATTACAAAAACTCTACATATAGGCATTAGGGCAATAACAGGAACCACTGATGGGCTTTTCTTTTTAAATAAAAGATCACCATCTACATCGCTGTCTTGGAAGACCATAGTCTTGTGCCTGGGAGTAAGGGTTTGAGCCCATCGGCTGCTGTGGCTGTGAAGTCCAATCCTAGACACTTGTTCGCAGGTGTTGCATGTGTTGGCAGTTGATGGTGTGGTGGTGTCCTGTTGGTGTTGCTGCGGAGTCCCTGCTGCCAGTGAAGTCTGTCCTGAGCGGCATCTTCCCCAGGTGACAGGGTTGATATTGAAGGCCTCACGATCTTGCTTACAGGCATCCTTAAAGTGTAGCTGTGGGTTGCCGGTTTGCCTCTTGCCGGATGACCGTTCTGTCTAGAGAACATCCTTTGGGATTCGTCCATCTGCCAGACATGGCCCAGCCGGCAGATTCGCTGCCTCGGGAGAGAGTCCATACCAGAAAGCTGTGTGTTTAATCCCGTCCCTCCATGTGATGGTCAGTGAGCGCTTCAGGCAGCGCAGATGGAAGCTTTTTAGACCCTGCTTTTGATGTGAGTACGGTGTCAGAGCTTCACTATCATAGAGGAGTGTGGTAAACACAGGCTCTGTACACCTGTGTCTCCGTGTGGACCGTGAGTTTGCCATTGTCCCACATACTCTCGCTGTTAGCTTCCAAAAGGTGAAACTACTTTTTCCCGATGCGGCTGCTAAGTTCAGCGTCGAGTGACAGGTTGTTGCTAATGGTGGATTCAAAGTAAGCGAGTCGGAGCAATGCTCAGGCTCAAGTTCAGGTATGCTTGGGTGAACCGGTCCATGTGGCATGAACCTCCGCTGCTGTCCATAAACTGAGCCACAGCGTTGCACCGGGCGACACGTTCTTTAATTATGATGAACGTGGGCACTTTAGTTTATTCTGAGTCAATCCCACTTGCACTGCCCTGCTGTAAATACTCACTTAAACACCAAATCAAATCAAACGAAAGCACTTCTTACTCTTGTTGACATAACGTTTGCTAAAAACTACAGCCCTCAACTGTTTTAGGAAGTTATTTAGCCTGTTTTTAAAATAATTATCATGAACTGATCTTCAGTCGGAACAAATAATCTTGGTGCTGAGAGTCTTGAGAAGATGGAAAGTATTGAGAGACATCGTTGGTTTGGTCTTTTAGAAGCTCCTTGCTCTGGTGTCCTTCAGCGAAACACTCAATAGCTACAGCCGTGGTGTCATGTAGCTGGGTGACCTTTGAGTTAGCTGTTGGAAATGATCAAATTATCTACCACATAATTATTAAAGTGGAGTTTTATGCTTTCACCAAGCCAGATATTGCTGTCACCAGAGTATTTGGACCGTTGCATAATAAATGAAAAGGTTGATGTGCAGCTCAAAAGTTATCTCAAGTTTTTTTGAGCAATGGGAAATTACAAGAGCATGAATATGTTCGGTAAAAAACAGAGATCTGTGGTGAGTGATGGTCAAAGTTTAGACATCAGCCCATCGAGACACCACAGAGTGTTATTCAATGAGCACACAAACTTTTTCTCATTCTAGGCCTAAAGGTCAGACGTCTATTAAAGTAGCCCATCGGTCTTTCTTAAGGGGCAAAGCTGTCAAAGAGCACACTTAATCTTCATGCAAAGTACCCTTAACCTCCAACACACAGACACATCATACAGAGTGAAGCAGACGAATGAGCCCGCTGTGCAGAGGAAGAGCAAAGGAACTCTGAGATAAGGGAAACATTCAGAGCTTCCCTCCGCCTTTCTCCCTCCCTATTCTATCTTACTGTCCGTTTCTCACACATACAAACACCTTCATATGTTTGTATGTAATGCGGTGACAGATTTCTGCATACATCTATTTTGAGTAGGGGAAAGGAACAAGGTTAGCTTCACACAAAAAGTCAGGTGTGGGCCTCAAAGTGTCTCTCAGTGCCTTTCCTTTCTCAATGGATGTGAAAAATGAGGGCAGGAATTGTTGTGACGCATGAGGAATTGCTTTTCCTACACTATCTTTCTGCCATTATTCATTTATCAGTTAAGTAAAGACATTGGGAACATATCACCAATGACTACCTGGTTCAAAGCACACAAGGGCAGCTGTGGAGGAGCCGGTACATTCTGCCTAGAGAGGAAGATGACTGAAATAATCAAATAAAGTGACGCGATGAAGAATAAAATGTCAAACCGTTTCTAACATTTCTTGTCCGATAGTTCTAAATCATCCCTGGATATTTTAGGTTTTGGGAATCAGAGACAGAAAGTCATTTGGAGTTTGTAAGGCATGGCTGAGTGGAAGCAACAAATCATGACAGAAATGCTTGTTGTGTGGCACAGAAAGAGAACAGTTGGACAGCGTTTAGGCTCAACTTGATTAGCCCAAAAATGCTCATGACTCAGTTTTGAAAACACAAAAGCAGAGGGAATCTTATTTGCAATTTTAACAGCATTATTTTCTATGGAAATTGGCTAATTGTAATGCACTTCTGTCTGAACTGAGTTTTTGAACTCTGATATTTTTGTGTGTCAGTTTGATACCCAACATTGTGGTTTGCGCTCTTTTTCTTCTCAGGTGTTTTCATCATCTGCATGCATTCTGGGAAATGGGCTGACCACTTGTGGGGAAACAAATTGAGGTGATTGCTGAATACTTAAAGGAAAAGATCAACAATTTGTTATGACATGAATAGCCATCAATCTTTCCTTGGATGCGTGTGAGGGACTGAGCAAATAAAGCACATGAAACACAGACAGGATGCAACATTAAGTTTTTTTTGTTTTTTTTTCTGTGATTGCTGTCATTGGCAGCAAACAATCATTTATCATTTCTGATATTTAAGAGGGTTACCGACAGTATACTTTGCGCTTGCACAAAGTCAGGAAGCCCACAAGAGACACATTTTAGAAAAGGAATGACCAAAATGGATGCAACAAATGCCGAAATATTCAGAATTTTAGTGCCGAATATATGGATAAAGCTCCAAAGAAATGCTGGATCCTACATTTCCCACAATGCAACCTTCATAGTGTCTTACCTCCCCTCCCTAGTAAATGCACAACCGTCTCTTTAAGCTTTATGCGCCTGTTTGTAACACAGGCGTTTTGTAAAAAAAGTCCCCAAGCCCCAGCCAATATAAAATAACCCTGATAAAGTCTCAGTGATGTCATCAGGGTTTCTTTCTCAGACTTTTGAAAGTAGCAGAAGACAATATAAAACTGTTTTCACCCGGTTGTATAGTATTCCTTGTGATGAGTAAACTGAACTGTATGTGTGAAGACAGTGACATGCCACTTTAAAGTACACTACACACAGCATGTGTATCACTTTTCATGGGGTTTGATCAACCAATTTATAATAATACATGGGAAAACAAAGGCACATTTTGTATATACACTACGCAAAAGCCTCGTAAAAAGCTAAAACAGAAATATATATACGGTGTCCATGCAGTAGAACTGCAGAACAACACAATGTTAAACTTGACTTGAAGGTTTACAATAACAGACATTTTTGTGTCCGAAACCCTACTGCGTACTGTACTTTCCTACTACAGCCTCTACACAATACAAAACCTCTATGGTACTGAAACCTTGAACTGTACCACAATATAACCATGTATACATGTTTCTAATTATTCAGATTCATTAGGCCAATCATCCGTAACAACAACATGAACACACATGGGACACATGGGGAAGCAATTAGCTCCATTTATCTGATTTAGGCCACAAAACCTGCTCTCTCCCTCTCTCTCTCCCTCTCTCTCTCTCTCTCTCTCTCTCTCTCTCTCTCTCCCTCCCTCTCCCTCTCCCTCTCCCTCTCTCTCTCTCTCTCTCTTGCTCTCTCTCTCTCTCCCTCTCTCTCTCTCCCTGCCTCTCTCTCTCTCTCTCTCCCTGTCTCTCTCTCTCAAGCGTGAGCCACTTCTCACACAGTATACTGTATGTTTTCCAGCTCACCCTTCCTGATAAATATTGCCACTAGATGGGGTAAAAGTGTTCATACCAGAGATAATAGTCTTCTCTGAACGAACTTAAACTGAAAGGTATAGAGGCACAGAGAGAACAAAAAGCACTACCAGTGTTCTCCCCCTTTTTTTTGCAATGGGGAGAGGGTCCTATTCTTTCTGAAACAACCT
The DNA here is from genome assembly GCA_943593645.1 of Bovichtus variegatus. NCBI lineage: Eukaryota > Metazoa > Chordata > Actinopteri > Perciformes > Bovichtidae > Bovichtus > Bovichtus variegatus. Next base: position 4,999,125 of record CALSCE010010634.1, read on the forward strand.
ACGAGTGGAAGCCACAGCAAAGAGCCCCAGGCCTGAGCTCTCTTCGGTCTCCAGAGGCCTACACTGGGAACCCACCGTCTTCCCTGTAGATCAAACTGCGGATGTGAGGATATTCTTTGAGTAACTACCCGTATAAATGTTTTCTCTTTTTCTCCCCCTCTGTCTCCCTTTACATGCAACAAATGTGATTGGCAGAGGGAAGCGGGGCAGACGACATGTTTCCTGAGAGAATGACGACTGGATCACTGAACCCGACATCCGGTGAGACATAACAAAATCTTTTTTGCCTGGGGAAAACAAGAGTTGAAACTACAAGCTTTGAACCGCAGGCAACGCAACAAACAAAGGATTCCATGTACTCTCTACCAATTCTAAAAAAAAAACAGACTCATTTTCTATGAAGTGAATGTGAAATACTTATTAATGTGAACTTGTGCTCTACCAAAGGCTTGGGAACCTGTCAGCACCGGAGAAAACTAGTAGTTTAAATACATTTTGCAGTAGCTTGCTGGTAGTTAATTTACATACATTTGCAAATGAAATATTTTATTAGTGATGTATTTTATTTTTTTTGGTTTATGTATGACCTGTGAACAAGTGGGAACTTTTTGAAATAAACTCAATTGACTTTTATTGTGACTTTTATGTATTAGATTTTGTTAGAATGTTGTATCACGTGTACATTTTCAATTTGATCATTTTTCAAGTAGCTTTAGTTACCCAAAGTACATTTCTCCTGAGGGTAGCTTGTAGTGACGTAGTAGTAGTGCAAACCTATTATACATATATAAAAACATTAATATTTTTGACAAGAGACACACCATCTCTTCTTGGGAGAGAAACCATTTCAATGCATTTTCAGTCTCCCATTTCGATTGTTACCAGGCGATTGAACCGGCTTTATCAGTGGTTGAAGCAACCAGGAGGTTTTATCATAGATTCACACGGCACGTTCTCACACGTGAAACTGAATGAATCGTACCGTTTTGAACACAAACAAAATTATTTCTTGAGGTTTGGGCAACATTCTTGGTTAGTTTTAGGAAAATATTTGAGGGTTTGTGTTAAAATAAGCAAGTTTGCAACGTGAAACTTAACATTATGAATCCTTTTGGGGTTTTTTTAAGTCTTTGTCATGTCCCGGTCCCTTGTTTAAATTATGTTCTCCCTGTTTTTCTGTCTTTTGTTGTCTTCCTGTTTTATTTTGGTAGTATCACCCTTGTCTCTCGTTTCAGTTACTTCACTTCCTGCCCTCGTGTGTTTCCCGCCTGTGTGATCACCTGCCCTGATCACTTTCACCTGTCCCTAACTACCCTCCTCCCCTTGTGTATTTAGACTCTGCTTTCCCCTTTGTCTGTTTCAATGAAGCGTTCCAGATATCGCTCTAGTGTTACACTTGTTGGAGTTTATGTTCTTGCCCAGCCACTTGACATACAATGTTCAGTCGAGTTTTCTGTTATTCTGTACTGGCAAGTTATTTTTGGACAGTTCTATTTTTGTTGTTGCCTTTTTCAGTAAAGACTTTCACTTTTACCCCTTTTGTCAGTGGGTCGTGCTTTTGGGTCCATTTCCGGCTGATGCCAGAGCAACACCCTCATAGGCTTCACCTTTGCTCCTGTCACTATTATTACGATCTCTCGGGGTAGTTGTTGTTTTCTTCTATTCCTTCTTTTGCTGCTCAAAGGCGTGGATCAATGATAAAGCCTACTTGTAGCTGAAGCTGCCCCCTTCATGACCCACATTTATCAGGCTGCTTACCACTGATAACGTTAATTTAACCGAATGATAACATTTGAATCGCGTTATTCAGTTGTGTGCTAGTTTTACCCACATAGTATTTCCCATATGGGCAAGTTACAAGATGAAGTAGGGCTTTTGTGTTACAACTGATAATTCCCTTAATACCATTGTCGTGCTTAAGCTGCCGCTTGTGTGGCTACACACACAAACTGTATGGTAGCCAAGGTGCTCACTTTGTATGGCCATGATCGACCATGACCACCTCCCTATGATTTCTGTGCAGTACAGGAACATAACACTTTCTGGACTGGAAAAAAAAAAAATGGTGCTTATGAACAGATTTGCAGGCAGCAGTTACATGTCCTTCAAAACGTGTTTGGCAAAAACAAATGACTAATTTCTGGGCGACAGGGTTGCATCAGCTTGCACAGAGCCCTGACCTCAACCCCATCCGACAGCTTTGGGATGAATTGGAACTTCGACTGTGAGCCAGGCCTCATCGCTCAACATCAGTGTGCCAGCCTCACTAATGCTCTTGTGAGGCTCTTTTCTGGAGAGTGGAGGCCGTTACAGCAGCAGATAAACACTCAAGGTTCTGGAGAGAGATGCGCACCAATCATATATGGGTGTACTGTTCAAGTGTCGCAGACAAAAGGTCATATTTGTACCTGGCTATGTACAGGACGCTCACACAAAATACATGTAGATTACAATTTCATTAAGAATGAATGCAACATTAGTTAAGATCTAAAAATTATTAAATTCCAACCAATGGCACTGATTGAGGGAATATTTATCTTCCACTGCCACCTTTTGAAAACATACTAATTCTGTATATTTGGTTGCAAGGACCATGGATGTATAGAGACTGGATATAGCGTTTAATTCCTATGAAAGCTGCTCAATGGCGCATGAAAACTGCTGAGTGATAAAATTATCTTCCGCATCTATGGGCCCATGTTGCAAATTGCACTAGCGTTTTCCTCAAACCCCGCCTCCCACCAGCTCCGTCTGGGCCAGTCTCGGCTCAGTCAAATAAATGGAGGAGGGAAAATAACTTTGAATTCGGCTATTAGAGAATTTTACAACTTTTAGGACAAATGAGTGTTCGTACTGGGAAGTTGATTTACCCAATTTAAAATAATTATTTACAGTAGTCTCTCTCGTAAGTCAATGGGAAAATGTCTTTTTAGGCCCCATCACGTGATTGATGCGGAAGTTGTAATTCCACGGTTTGGCCACACAAAAATTGTCTTCAAAGCCGGCGCTCTTCCTTGGGGCTTGATTAGGACCCCATGTTGTTCAGATTAAAATCATCCATACAGGATGGCATTTTTTCTACTCAGGAGAACAATCCAAATGTTAGTTAAGTGGCTCTGGGTCTGTTCGTTTGATGTAAATCCCACTTTATCCCAAATGATGATTGAACGTGTGATTTACCCCACTGTGTAAAACAATGTGTGAAAGTGAGTTTTCCTACTGTGAAAAATGTTCACAGTGTATGATGTGTGAATGAGTGATTTATTACGAAGGTAATTCATAGTGAGATGCAGGTTATCTGGCGTGACCAGACCACTTATAGAGTCAAGAATTGCACATTTTGTACAACATTACTAACAGTTGAAGGCAAAGTTATTGTTAATTGTTGTCTGCAGAGTGTACAGCTGAAACAAAGTCAAAGTAACTAAAGGAGCCCCTAAAGCCGCAAACTTTTGTCTTCATGCTGAAGAATATTGTGTTCACTTAAATAAATTTAGCTTTTATATTTTTCACACCACTTTCCTTTACGGCAGATATTTACAACCATCGATCCAGAGCCGGCCTGGGGAGCTGGAGCAGATGGTAAGTAGCCAACGAGTGACTGAGCATGTCCTTGTTGCGATAAACTATTGTTATAGTCCAGAATAAATTAGGTTTATGATCATAAAGCATTCAGAATGGGGAGGGATAAATCAAGGCATTTTAGGATGATTAGACATCCGTTCATAAAGTCCTACTCGCGTGCAGTTTTGCATGCATGGCCACAACTCTTTGTTTACACTCATGTTTCTCATTTTCGCACATCCCGCAGTAGCACACATTACAGACCCCACAATAACTACACTCCAATCAGATGACCCCCCCCCTCCATTTTTAAGTGTCCAAATAAGCACTTTGTGCAGCAATTCGAGCGGGGAAAGACGAGGAAACGAGAAGGTGAGTTTTCCAAATGTAGACAAATGTTATGCCGTTTCAAAGTGCTACTTTTTAAACTGTTTTACTGTTATCCAGTCTCACTCAGTCCCTCTCTCTCTCACTCACACGCACGCACGCACGCACGCACGCACGCACGCAATCATACCTGGTGGCTTATGTGTATAGGAACAAGGAAGTGTTGTGAAGCTGGTGGAGGGTGGAGGACAAGCTCAGTCTGCTGCTCAAGAAACTTATCCGTCTCCATCCTGCTCCATCCTCCAAACACCACATCGAGCCCACTTATGTGTACTTACATCAGTGAAGGTCACAGTTTATGAAAGCAAAACGTGTGTGTGGTTTTGATGTCTGCTTAAATAAGATATTTTGTGCAGACGTCAAGGTAGAACAAGCCAGAAACTCACTGGTGTTGCTTCGATCTCATCCTCACTCTCTCGACGGAGTTCAAACAGTACTTTCAGTCTATGTGAGGACAAAATGACAAATCACTGTTATAATAGAGTTCATTCTTAAAGCAAAGTCATAATACTGCTAATACAGATATCTCAGTATGATTGGACAATAACTTAACTCAGCAGAAGCCGATTCATAATTTTTGCATATTTTTTCCTGCCCGTTTGTCTGCCAAGTCACGAACTCAGCTGTCTGTCCAGCCAGCAGTAGCCCTCAGTGTGCTCCAGCCGGGTCAACCACTTCATTTCCTGATTTTGTTACAGATTCTCTATCAAGCCGTCCTAGCATTCAATTTCTTTCTGCCTTTTTTTTAATTAATTTTTTTAACCCTTTCTGCCCGCTACATTCTGCCCTTCTAAAACGACAGACTTTTTACCCTTCCTCGAGATCGGCAGCTTTTTCGGAACAGCTGCAGTATAGGCACTTCACCTATAGACACTTCGTGCAAACTACTTTGTTTGGAGCATAATCTGAAACGTATAGTCATTGTAATTATTCATCATATGCAGCACAGTGCTGCAATACCATGGATTTGAGATCGGACGATTCATTATTTGGTTTAGTGCAATATATTTTGTTTTGGATGTTTAACAGCATCCTTTTTGATGACTTTGGTAACCCCTCAACATTCCGTCTAGTGTCGTTATTAACTCAAATGAGCAACACTTTGTTGTTCTTTAGTAAAGACCTTTTTGATTTTTGAAAACCTTGTCCTGAGTCGTGCAATTGAGTTCCAGCATTTGTGTCACGTCCTGAACAAAGTACAACAGAAAATCAGTCTCAGAGGAAAAACGTAGAAAAAGAAAGTTGCAAAACAAAAACTAAACTTGACTATGGTAACAATGCTGGAAACCGCTGGCTCTCTTGACGAAATAATGCACAGGACGAAGGGAGACGAGGACTACACGTACCAGAGGTGATGGGACACAGGTGGCAACAATCAAGACAGGGCCTGACAATCTCACAGGCGGGAAAACACACAATGGCAGGAAGTGCTCTGAAATGAGAGGGAAAGGTAAGTACAAAATAAAACAGGAAGTGCAATGACAGACAAGACATGAGTGACTGTAACTTAACAAGTGAACAATGAGACCTGACTAAACATGAATCTAAATTATAAACTAAACATGAAACATATAACATAAACCTGATGCATAACAACATTAACAAACATGGCGGGATGTTACACACTTTAATCCCTGACGAGGTGTCGCAAACTATTTATTGGGAGTTAGTGTGGAAATGTATGAAGAGATAAATCCTATTGTTTTTTTATTAGATTTTTGTTCACAATTGCAGCCCTGCCACTGGTAAGGCTTTAAGAATAGCCACATCATCAGTGGCTTTGTCCAACAGTTTTGTAATGTGTAATTAACACTCAAGCCTATAGCAGATGCTCATGGGGATTTATACTTTTAGTTGTGTTTTCATCAATCAAGTCATTGGCTCCACTGAATGATGCACTGGTAATGAATGTGCTGGAGAAAGACACAAGTGCAAAGGGTATTGATCTCTCTCCATCCTTCTCATTAAGAAGTCTCTTCTGGAGTCATTTCTACTTTCCAACCAGTACTGCACTAGCTTTTTGATTTGGAGTGTGTAATTGTGGTGTGTTATGTACCAATAGGGACTCTCAAGTTTTGTATTTAAACTCCAGCAGACTGACGGTGAAATTAATAAAATGCATACAGTTGACACTGTAAACGTTCAGACCTCTACATGCACACTAAAGCCACAAACCCTCTCATATATTTGAAAGCTAGACAAATCATGTCTCTAAATTTGCACGTGTATTATTGATGTGCAAGAAAGTATAAAGTATATTGCTATCAAAGATCGGCTTGTGTTTGCCCATCTTGCATTGCATGGCGCTCTCTTGGAAGAATGTATTAAGGAATCTGATTTCCCTTGCATAGTGTAATGTGAAGCAATGTAAAATGCTGACCTCAAAGTGGGAGTCGTTGTGTATGTAGAAGAGATCTTAAAGTACCCTGAAAACCTTTAAACACACAAAGAGGCTTACACTATGCCGGCTTTATTTTTAACATGATAATATAATATCTTGTCTTAATTAAATGTGCACTTTCCTATTGGTGTTGAAGCCCCTTAGAACACAAAATTAACCATGCTAACTTGTGTGTTAGTGTTTATTTAGTTTGGTTAAAATCTGGTGTCAGCAGTTCAATCAATTTGGCTTTTGGCCTAATATGTCATTGAGAATTCCATATTATGTGTTTTTATCTGCCTTGTAAATAACACAAATAACTGGGAATGGATAGACTGTGAGGTTTTTCAACATTGCCTTGTTATAATCACATTAATAATGAGGAAGTGGGTATAAGGGGAAGGTTGAGCTTGTTAATTAAAGTTATAAAAAATGTATTTTCACTCGCACTCAATTTGCTGCTTGAATTCAAAGTGTGGATACTTTTTTCAGGTCTTGCCTGGACATGAATCCTGAGAGTTTTTCTATGTTCTCAAGATTTTGGGATTACACACACGGATTACACAAAGGAAAAATAAAAATCCTTATTTTCTGTATTTCAGTGAACTGATCAAGTGTTTTTTGGGTAAATTCACAATTTCACGTAATTTGGTCTAACTGGCGCATGTACCAACAAACTAAGCGAGGATTGATGCGATTATGAAGCTCTGTACATCATGATTGTTTGCTCAGACACAGTGAGACAATGTGTCTCTGTGAAAGAAAAAAAATCTCAATTCAAGGTATACTTACCAGATTCACGCTGTATCAGATGGTCTTTTTTGCTTAGTTATCATAGAGATCGATCTGTAAATGTAATAGCTGTTCCGATCTGTTATCGTCCATAACTCTTTGAGGACTTCTCGTCTGCGCTGGCTTAAAATGTACTTGCTTCACCTGGCGTTACATTTAAATTTGCTTAACTTTTAAAGCAATACTTGCAATACTTTGTATGTAAGTGCTTATTTGCTGTCTTGCTGAGAGTCAGATGAGAAGATTGATAAATATCCACCGACCAGCACATCTAAAGCTCACTAATCAACGTGCTATACATATATATATATATATATATATATATGTTATTGGTTAAGTCATGATTTTACAGGTGGTTATGTGCCAGGCTTTTTCTTGATTGGGCATGGATCTTGAAATCTCCGCTGGTTGCCTGGCAACCTCACGGCAACGACAAGTCTTCAAGAAGTAACAAGGAGGAAGATGCAATAAATGTATTCAGCTACTGAGGTCGCATGTCTCTCCATGACAACTGAGCAACTCCATCTGCTGATGAAGACTGTGTGATACCATTGAAAGCTCCAGAAAAGGCTAGCAAGGGGAACCTTGGTTGGGATTGTTTTGAGAAAATACATTTTCCAAGGTTGTGAATGAACTCAAAATTGATGATGCTTATAATTCATGTCTTGAAAATATAAGATGAAGCACTTCAGGACAGTGATTCAAAGTTCTTAAAGTTTTGAATCAGCTCCTAGATAAATATCATTCAGAACCTGAAAGACAGCAGTCTCAGTATTGTAATGAAGATATGTTTTGAGGGGATGGGGAGGATCAAAAACGGTTTCATTAATGCTAGAATACAGCTACTGTATTACAGTTTAAGGCCATGCATCACTTTTATTTTTAAAAGACCAGACTTAATAGAATCTTCCCTTTTTTTTTTTTTTTTTTTTTTAACAATTTCTAACAAATGTAAATCAGGTGCAGGGACCCAGACTAATTTTTTTCTGGGCTTACCCTAAAGTAAAAAAGAGAAGAAGAAATATTTAATTCAACTAATTTAATTATTGGGAAACAAATTAATCCAGACTGTGCAGTTTATTTTTTGGTTGTTCTGAAAGCTCACTAAAACTGCCATATGAGACCCAGCAGGTTTCTATAGTTGTCTATGGTTATAGCTAAAAGGGATATTTTGAGAGAATAAAAAAGCTACCTCTCCTCCTTGTTTTAAGAAGTGTCTCAATAATACGCTTTCCTGTCTTTACCTCGAGGAGATTAGGCACCCGCGTCTGACTCATACTGTAAATTTGTTCAGATTGTTATTGATTGTATCAGACAGCAAAGCGACTCGGCTGCAACTAATTAGTGTACGTTGATTTATGTGCCTCTGTTGAGTACAGCTTAGTGCACAGTTTGTTTGAACAACCTTTTAAATCACGCTCATTGGACTTCCCAGAACTGCGACAATGAACGGAGAATTCCAGTCTGTGTGGACATTTCCGTCATGGCGGCTATGGACACTGGACATACAGCATATCTGGGCATGCATCATACTTTTCATTTTATCGATTTTATGAATACTTGTTGTAAAAGGTTCTTTAAAGGCTCTGCACACTCATTTTTCACCCACCAAGGTGATTGAATTATCCCACATGTTTGTACTGTAGTGTGTTCTAGTAGATTAGTTTTCTGTTTGTTTGTTGTTCATTAACATTTGAATGATCTGTGCTGATCAGTGCAGACTGTGCCTGATTGACATCTCCTTACTCTCCTGTTACAGGACCTTTGTTGCACCTGTTAGGGCATGACAAATCACACTTTATCATTCTTATTAGTACATGGAGTGCAGTGATATCAGGTACTTACCAGTATAGCTCCACCCAAATTCAACCTGAGACCTAATCAGCCAGAGTAACTAAAAATACCAAAATAATATTTAAAATGTTTTGCCACTTGAAGGCACTGTTTCAAGTATAGTACTTCCCACACAGGTCTCTCTATATGTTACATTATCATTATATCACTATAACATTATTTCAGTTGATTTATGTACGTCATTGTAAACTAAGATATGGAATCAACAAATGAAGGAGTTTCACTGTGGTGTGTCCATCTATAAGTTCTACAGTGAAATCAAGTTGAGTATTAGTTTGCCATTGTGCTTTTATGCCACAAGATTATTTTTTTCTTCTTTTCTTCTTTTTTATAAACAAGCCAACTATCATTCACCAGCCATATTATTTGCAGAAAGTAAACAAAGCCGAGTAGGAGATGGCTCAGTGCCTCCCAAAAAAAAAAGCAAATCAATTGGGCTCACTGCTCAGTGCAACTGCCAGAATGCTGCCACGGAGAGCACCTCTCTCGTGCAACATACAGAGTGATCATCTTCATGCTGAGGGAGAAGAAAACCCTCCTCGAACGGTTTTCTCTCTTTCATACATCAACAAAGTGTGCAGCAACCTCAGATGTGACGGACAAACCAGCCTAAACACAATGGTATCCCTGTGTACAGAGCACACACGCTCACTTCCATCAAGCCAGAAGTCAGCAGGGAGAAGGTTGCTCATTTACTGGCTGGATTGTCATTCAGGGCAGTCGTGTGGAAGGATCAATTGTTCTAATCAGTGAATTAATAAGGCTCTCACAGTCCAGTTATCAGGCAGGGTTGTCAGAACAAAAAAACAGAGTGTGATGCCTTGGTGCCACACATACTTATTCCCACCTCCGCGTACATGCTTGAAGGTAAAACCAGGTTGGTACCGATCCTGCACATCAAAGACATACTGTACATTAAATCTTTAAGTAGCTCAGGCTCTCTATTAATGAGCCAGAGCTAACATCAGAAGAAAAATGTCCCATTACATCCGGCGACATAAACATTGTGGACATTATAGACAAAGAGGAAGCTGACTACAAGGGAACCAACGCAAAAAACATGTGGTCTAGACTAAAAACAATAACAGACTATAAAAGGACAAGGAGCGGTGCTGAGGAAGTGTCTTCATCTCTCCCAGATGAACTGATGAACTGATTTATGCATGTTTTTTTCAGAGCTCCTCGGCTGTGGAGGTACAGAAAGCTCAGGATCCCAGCCCACTGGTTTTAACCAGAACAGATGTGTGCAAATCCTTCAAAAGGATTAACCCACTCAATGCTCCTGGACTTGACGGCATCCCTTTGCCATCCTCTCAAGTTGTGTGCAGTTCAGCTGGCAGATGTGTTCACAGGCATTTTCAATAGGTCTCTGCTCCAGTCTGTAGTCCCCACATGTTTTAAACAGTCCACCTTCGTTCCTGTCCCCAAAAAGACAAACACACACAAATGTAAGAATGCTGTTCATTGACTATAGTTCAGCATTCAACACCACTGTGCCCTCCAAGCTCGTCATTAAGCTCAGTGACCAGCGCCCTCTGTGACTGGATCCTCAACTTCCTGACGGGCAGACCCCAGGCAGTGCAGGTGGGAAACATCACATCCTCAACCCTGACCCTCAACAACGGAGCCCCTCAGGGCTGCGTGCTCAGCCCTCTCCTCTACTCCCTGCTCACGCACAACTGTGTGGCCACACACAGCTGCAACACCATCATCAAGTTTTTGGCCTGATCACCAATGGCGACGAGACGGCGCACAGAGAGAAGGTCAGAGCCCCGACATCTTGGTGCCAGGACAATAACCTCCATCTCAACATCGGCAAAACTGACGAGCTGATTTTGGATTACAGGAAGCAACAGAGAGGGGGACACGCCCCCATCACCATCACCGTGACTACGATGGAGAGAGTCAGCAGCTTCAGGTTCCTGGGGGTTCACATGAGGACCTAACCTGGATCACACAAGTATCATCACCAAGACAGCAAAACAGCAGCTCTTCTTCCTCCACAAGCAGTGGAGGTTCAACATGGACTCCAGGATACTCTGCAACTTCTAGAGGTGCACCATCGAGAGTATCCAGACCGGCAGCATCACGGCCTGGTACGGTGAAAACCGCTCGGCACATCCCTGGGACAGAGCTGCCATCCATGGAGGATCTCTACACCGAGCCCCATCACCCCAGCAACAAACTGTAAGATCTGCTGCCGTCGGGCAGACGGTCCGCAGCATCCGCACCACGACCACCAAACTCAGGGACAGTTTTATCCCGCAAGACTGTTGATCTCCTGAGCTCTGTGAAATTCACATATGTTTACAGTACATACACCTGTTTATTCCACTTATCAACATATTATATATATATATTAGTACAGTATACAGTATTTAATTCCTCTGTACTTATTCTATTTTGTATATATTTAACTTATTCCTGCATTTTACTTGCATCATTATGTCTCTTGCACTATTTCTATTCCACTGTTTTATAACTTTATACATTTATTTGATTTTAAGTATACTGTAAATTGCATCGTTGGAGGAGTCTGATTTTCATTGCCATAAACTGCCCTGTAGCTTTTGTGCATATGACAATAAAGCCTTTGAATCCTTTGAATCCTTAATCATTATTTTTGCTCTGCTCTTAATTTCTGATATTTGCAGGCTGTCTGTGCTCGTTTATCTTATGTGTGATTACAAGGGTGTACGTATCCATGGATCTCTATGAAGTGCTCACACTCAAGCATGGTCAGATCATTTAGTCTAAATAATGGTATGTAGTGTTTTTAAACAATCAGCTCATTCACAGAATAATTATTACCTTATAGTAATATCGCAAAAGGCGTAATGTGCCAGCACAAATGGAACCAAACTAATCTCTCGTTCACCCTGATTTATTTACAAATATAGACACAATGGCTTTACTATTACATCTGTTGCAAGCCACTTAATCGGTCAATGATGGGGTCAGTTCTTGATCAGATTCTCTATGCCCTCAGATTAAATTTGTAGACGTGGAATTTCCCGCAACGCTTGAATGCCCAAATCCATTTGGAGCATCTGAAGAGGAAACATTTCACCTATTAAACATTTAAATCAGGTGGGTATTCTGGAGCAGTGGGTATCTTGAGTGTTACAAATGTTTGACCATGTCCCTGTGTGTAGATTTGCATGCTTGTCTTTCGAATTAAACCCAACATAGCTCTAATTAAAATGAATAAATTCTGTCTCAGCAGCATTGTAGCTCAAGATAATGTTTGCTGGGTGTACATGCTGAAGTAAACTTGACCTTGTATTTTAATATATTTCTATTTCTATCAAGGATAACAACTTATCCTCCAGTTAAACTTGGGACATATATTGTAAATGAGGCATAGAGGAATTTGTTCATATTTATAGTCGAGTTGGTGTCTTATTGAGGACACAAAGCATGTTGTCCTTCGAGTTGCATTGTAGACTACTGAGACGACTGTTAGACAGAAAATAGTTCATCCCTAAAGCTGTTGCTGCTTACCATAATTGTTTTATACTGCTGATATTTTATTCTTTTGTCATTTAGCAGTGCATTGGCATTTGTTAGGAGGAAAACAATAATGAGTATAATAGTAACGATTAAAACATCTGGTTGGCAGTGTGTTGTTTTTGGGGCTTTTTTGTTAAATGATTCTGCGAGTGTTAATAAAGATCAAATGTTGCAATGTTACAATGTAACATAATTTGAGTTTGCACCTCTACTTATAGGACCAAGAATTGCAGATTTATTCGTCGTTTTCGTGGAAAAAGTGCATAGGAAGATCTATCTAAAGTTATTTTTAAGGACCTAACTTCCACAGTTCTAGGCATCCACTGGTTCCATTCATAACATATGAAAACCATCTTAAATACATTTTGAACTTGCTGGTAATCAATCACAGTGGACATCATGTCTGCTTTCCGGTTAGCAATGATAAGAACATGTTCAGTGTGATGGATTACGTACCTGAAGCAACTTTTAAGTAGCAGAAATGACATTCTTATACTATAAAGGGATGAATAGAAACCAGTAACTAACAGAAATACAGTGGGATTGAGAGATTTGCTGAAATGGGATAAAATATGCACACATAAAAAAAGAAAACCCTATGGTTGTTTGCTCTGTCCAATGAAGCTACTGTGTCACATTACTTTGGACAACTCTTCTTTACTTAAATCAGTTTCAACATTTCCATTAAACTGCTGGTTTGGCCCAAGGGTCTAGACTTTGAATCCGCCGACTCTATGGAGTAGGCTGATTTGTCTGCGATCATGACATTAAACTGCGGTTTCTCCGGTTGAAAAGCAATCGTGAAAGCAATCAAACGAACGACTAGTCAATCAGCGGCACGTGGCACAGTTGTTGAGCTGTACTCCGTAGAGACCATTATCGCCTGACATCGTATTTTGTTTTTACTTCCCTCCGCTCCACTCTTTGATATCAGACAGAATTGTCAATGTGTGATCAGTCAACTCGATGGCGTAGGCGAATTCAAACTCTGGACCCAGGTAACTCCACTCTTAAAACCCCAGCAAAACCAGTCTGTTGGCATGGCATCAGTGTCGACTTAAAATGCCGTTCGATTCAGGCGGATGAATTAGTGATTGGTTAGGAGAAATCGACCCCCCTCCCTGCTTCCGGAAAATGGGTTAGAGTGGAGGCAATATCGAGTTGACAATTCTGTGTTGTATCAGGAAAAAGCCACGTGGAAGGGTCAAGGCTTCCAAACCTAACTGTCTCTCTCATCTATTCAAGTTGAAGGCTACTAAGATGCATTCTGGTTGAATAGAAGAGTTGTATAACCTTTTCACATGTGTTATTCCAGTAGGTAGTCCAACACGTACTGATCACCTGTTGGTGGCGAGCCCACATGTTTGTACTCTTGTGTGTTCAAGTAGATTAGTTTTCTGTTTGTTTGTTGCTCAGTGTTCATGTGTCTTCTTCAAGTGTTTTAATGGCTGCAGCCTATAAAGCAAATTGTGTTTCTGAAAACCAAAATTGGTTGCTCTCTCATCTTTTTCATACTATCTCTGTCTTTGTAATGGGAGCAGCTAACTAAATGCACTTGCTGTGAATTCAAATCTGCACCTGAGGACGGTATAAAGGGGCTGATAATTGCAGAGAAGTTGACTCTTTGTGTGTCTGACAAGCCTGAAATTATTAGTTGCAGAATCATGTCTAGGCTTTTTTCATTCCTCCTTAGTGAAAGTACAGAGCAATTAGTATTGCAGTTTTGTATGCAGGATTGTAAATATGCTCAGAGAATCTCTCTTGAATATTCTGAAAAGTCAACGCAAAATCATGGAGCAATGGCTATTTTAATGTAGTGATTGGCGATGGGAGACTTTGGGACATTGTTTGACCCCTCACTGGCTTCCCACCGGTGAGCACTACTGGAGCTGAAGTACAGAACCACAGAATACTTGAAAGTGAGATCCTGATCCTGAGCCTGTATATTTATATATAATTATATACACTGCTGTGTGTCCACATACCAACAACTATCAACTGTGCTGAAACAATTCTCACTTCTCACAAAATCTGATTTACATTACTTTGCAACTGTATCTAAATACTAAAGCCTGACCATGAAATGCTGATATTACTGTACAATAATGTGTGTAAATCAACTTCTCAGCTTAGCAATCACAACATTATTGGAAAAACCCACTGTTTTTTTTTTTTTAAATACGTGAATGAATCAGAGAGCAAAATCTATGAAGCAAAACAATGAAGGGGCTCAACAAATGGCTTAATCAAACAAGCAGGCGGACCAGAGTGTGGAGAAGCATTCAAATTCAGGTGGAGCGAGAAGTGCATAAGATAGCGATGCCATCACAACTACACGTCCAAAAGCAACGTTCCTGTGCCTCAAACCACTGACACAACATGTTCCAGATGACTACTTAGATGTATTGAAAGCAATAAGCTAGAATTGATCCAACAGTTTTGTATAGTTGGAAATGGTACTGCTACTAGTGTAGTATTTTTTTTTTTTTTATTAGAGTAGTGTTTTTTTCTCAAAGATGGTATTTAAACTCTCATCCTACCGACGTATTTAACACACAATGACTTCCACAGAGGTTCCTGGGGACCCCAAAAAAAATTACCATCATTGCAAAATGTCAACTTATTTCTTCTCTGAACATTATTCGTTGTGTAATTTAAGTTTAAATGAAAATAGCCAGTCTCCTTCAAAATGACTGACAAAGTGCCCCTGATAGTGTGTGACGCTTTAAACTATTACATTACATTACAGGTCATTTATCAGACGCTCTTATCCAGAGCAACTTACATTGATCTAACTACAGGGACAGTCCCCCTGGAGCAACTCAGGGTTAAGTGCCTCGCTCAGGAGCACAATGGTGGCAGCCTGGTATTGAACTCATGACTTTCTACTAGACCACTAGACTACCACCATCCCCAACCCATGGCAAACATGAACTCAATCACAAGTTCCGTCCATTAAAACTGCACCGGCAGAATTGGATGCTTTTGACTGGGGTCCCCCAGGGTCCCATTATGTTAGCACTAATTAAAAGTCTGAAACAGAAAACAATGATATGAAGTCATTAGGAACAAATTGATTGACAAAGAATTTGATCAACAAAAACATTGAAATGATAGAATAAAGCGTCTGTGGGGCGACAAAAAAGTAAACTTCTGGGGTCTGTGGCTACCCCAGTTGGAAAGGGTGAAGGTTAAAGCATTGTCTTTTAAAAGATGAAAACCATGAGACCATACAATATCAACAGATACACAAACATGAAAAATAACAGCACAGACCTGTCAATGTCACCTATGTATGGATGTGAGAAACACTTACAGTGATAGCATGGCTGGTAATAACGCCACTTCAGTCAATCAACATCAAAAACAAGCAAGGCAAGAAAAAGAGAGACATGAGAGAAAGAAACAGAACAGAGTAAGTGAGAATAGTTGCAGCATTTCATGCTTTCAGAACAGCTTAGGCATGATTTAAAGGACTGTCAGTCTAAGATGCATTTAGTACAACATGGTTTCTTTGCTTTATGTGTATTAATGTTTGCGTGCATCTGCTACTTTGTTTGTGTATGCCATCTTCCTTGTTGGCCTTACGGTATGCTGTGGTCCTTGACATATTGGGATCATGCTGCATAGAGACATCCTGATGAATACACACAGAGAGACAGAGCGCAGGTGATGAGATTAATAGATCAAAAAAACGGAACAGAGAGTACCAAAATTTCACTGAATCGTGAAATTTCAAGTTTCAAGATACTGCCCTACTTCATCTTTTCTGTGTGTATTGTTTTGCTCTTTCGTCCATTTCTATCAAGCTAAAGAACACAGTGGCCAGACGATGTTAGAAGATGACAATACAGCAAAGATGGAACAGAGAAGACCAAACCGTCCCCCAAGACAGGAGAAGGACACAGAAATCCTTGTAAAGTATCACAGTCTATGTCGCACCAGCGGCATACAACCCTGAAATAATGGTTTCAAAAAGAAACATTATTCCTTTTTCTCCATTTCATCTTTGTTCTGTTTGTCTCACTCTTTCTCTCAGCTCGGTGTATTGGAAGTGAAGCCTGTGGTGGGTTCCAGTCTCTCTCTTTTTCTCATTGTGGAAGAGAAATTGTGATGAAAACCCCCCCAAAAATGTACAGTATAACATATTGGCCCATTAAAAGTCCCCCTTTGCGTTTGGATTAGTGGCAGTACTGGCTGTGTAGCCTCGTCTCAAAGTCAATTCATTAGGCTCTGATATGGCATTGCTTTCCATTAACAACTATATAATGACAAAATTAATTAACAACGGAGTTATATCACCATTTCGGATTGAAAAAAAAAAACTGAGTCGTTAGCTCATTGGCACTGGGTGGAGTTAAACTTTATTATGCACACTGATATGACAAAGCTGACAATGCAGGATTACAGAGCTAGATGTTATCCATGTAAACACAGGCCAGTTAGAAGGAGCACGATGTGATGCCAATTATTCGTATATGTGGCATTTTTTCCAACAATCGTCACACATGATCATTTCTGCCCGAGCTAATTGCTGCCTATTTATAGTGTTATTTAAACCATGTTGGTGTCTGCAGAGCAGCGGATGGCTAACCAGACGAGCCTTGAAGTGGGTCAGTCTCTCTGTTCTTGTTCACAACCCTGAAAACAATGTAGCGCCACACTTGAGTCCTTGAGATAATTGCGATACAATGAAGTTATACATAGGATGACAGAAATGATGATGAATGGGTGGCTGCGCTAATAGAAAATACTTCTCTGAGGCATATAGAAATGATTGACAGTGAGGAATAAAAGCCGGGGCAATCAATGGCTATTGATTGATTTCACACCAGCAGAGTTCAGAGAGAGAGGGGCAGTCAGAGCAGGAGGGGGAAAAAAGGAAAGGAAGATTATCGTACTTAGAAGTTATAAATGGGGTTATGAATCATACCCTGTGATTCATTATTATTCTAGTCCATAACAATGGATGGAAGAGGAAATTTGAGACAACAAAGTGGTACCTTGGTTGAGAATGTAATCGGGTACCTCCTGTGAGTACAGGCACGTATTGGACCATACACACTGATAATCAGGGCTGGACAGATGGATAGATGGTAATCTTTGGTATAAGGGACATTAATAGGTTGTTTACATACACATTCTGCTATAATAAGGACACGGCTCCCTATTGAAATTAATTTGAAATTGTTTGTTTTTTTGTTTTTCATTCTTTGTTCTGCATTCAGTATATTAGTCAGATGAGCAGTACAGCACACTGCCTGCTGATTCTCTGCTCCGCATTCTGTTTGTCAGATCCCCTACAGCATGGTCTGGATGAAAAGACACTGCCGAGCAGGGAGACGATTATGATGGCATACGCTGCATTACACACAGTGTATCCAGTTGGAATCATATTGGCGCATCAGAGAGTTACATGTTTGCATATCACCAAGGGATCTTCCATTTGTTGTGTCCATGTCGCAGCATGAATACAGTGTATTAGATACAGGAGACTGGCTTTGTTCAAAGAACGCAATCCACAAGAAATATACCCTGTCACATTATAGAGCTGTAACCTGCTCTTTTCATTCCCACTACCCACACATTCACACATTTTCCAAGTGCATTTTTTGTCGGATCTCCAGTCAATGCGTTTAAATTGCAATCATGGTATTTTTTTAGTGTAGGGAAGTTGACTGCTGTAAGGTTGCAATTAACTTACTTAAAACTGGCAATACAGTGTGTTCACCACTGTAACCTCCTCCTAAATTGCACAATTAACTTGATAATGGCATGCTGCGACTGAATAGTTCAGGGCCAAACAGTTTGAGCAAAAGGAACGATAAGAAGAATATCCTTATCCTAAAGTCTTTGCCTGACTGGATAAACACAAAGCACCCACAAGCAGGGTTCAATAATTAGATCAATTAAGCCAGCGGGTAATCAGATGCAGAAAGAACCAGCTCACAAATGCTTTTTTCAGGATGTGAAATGAAGGGGCCACGTGAACCTGCAGCTCACATTGTGCTGATTGAAGGACAGCCTAATATGGACTCATTTGTGGGTTACACACAGACGGACACACACACACAAAGACACAGAGACACTCCATTTCTGAACCTAGGAAGTGCTTGGTAGGAGACAAGTACAATCTTGTTTGTCTAGCGAGAAAATGACAACTAAAAGCCTTGACAGGACATTAGAGTCCTCTGCACTGATGATCCCACTCTGAGAAAGTCAATCAACCCTTTCATTTACACTCATTTCCTGCTTTTGTAAGGCAGCAAAGCCAATCTCTATAATAACACAGCGCTCATTCTCCTCCCCTGTCTCTATCTCTATCCATATTGGCTTCTGTGACTCCATCTCTCTATTTCCTCTCTCTTTCTCTCAAGCCCGACATTGGGAGGCTGGCCAGTACGGCTGTGCTCGCTCGCTTGAACTCCTTGCTGGCGGCTGGTGCACCCACAAATGTTATAAATAATTATATTTTAAATAAAATAATTTAATAAATGTAATAAATAAATATTTATTAAATAGTTATATAATAGTAATAAAATCATTCCCGCTGCAAGATACAATTTAAGACATATTGGGCCTCGTGCAGCAACATTCTCTTAAGTTTCTCTTATGTTTTCCCTTAATTATCTGTTAAGAGAAAGAATGAAAGAAGTTCTGAACTATCAAAATCTGCTCTTACTCAGGTGTGCTGAATGATGAATTCCACTTGATCATTGGAAGCATGTGGCCGATTGTTTATTATTAGCATAGTTAAACACTAAACCCCTAAACACAAGGGTGGTGGTGCTATGTGCAAACATCTGGCCTATGCTGGGGAATTGGAGAAATGCCACCAAAAAAAAAAAAGAAGAAGCTGTAAGAAGAAGAACTTCAGCAGTGATGAAATTGAGGTACTGTTATATAAAAGTAAACTTGTAATTTTCTAGAACTTCAGAACTGGTGTTACAGGAAAATCAAAGGCCTGGATGGCCAAAGCATCTACGAGCAGTATGTAAGCCATTGAGAAGCTGAACACACGCAATATCATCCAAGGGTTTGTATAGTCTTAATTGGGATCAACCATCCAACAGCGTTTCTTTAGGACACACATATAATATTTTATAATCCAATTATTATAATTACTCCCTTGGAGTTGACCAGAACCAAGCTCTTAGATGCTGAATACAATGTTGGCCGAAAGTTTATTCGCTCACACATATAAGGGCCTGCTCCACGAATGGAAATGGACATTAAAGACACGTCTCACCCAGAGCTGGATTAAAGAGATAGATTACAAAAGGCAGATTGTATTTTTTCGGACACCCTACATGCACGTTTTGATATTTGGTAAACTGACAAAATTACTTTTAACTGCCACATATTTAGCAGCGACGGCAGAGAATTGTGATTGACGGAGCTGTGGCGCTGGATTGTTTATAGCAGGTGATGAATTTTGCCAACAAATACTACTACTGCAGAAATTCATTGCTCTGGGGCTAATATGCTACACAATAGAAATGCATCTACTAAATGTTTAGCATTTTATAACAGCGCAAGCACAATTACAATCCAAATCATAGTCAGCACAGAAAGTATTTGTGGATTTACAAAATACTGTATCTATGAGCAAAAAACGACTGTAGCACTGGCTACAGTTGAATATGGTAATGCAGAGCCATCTTACATCTTGCTAGCTAGTAGCTGCCTGCCAGCTGTAGCTCATGACATGCCGCAACAGCTGTTGTGGCATGCCTTACCTTGCTGTTTTGCGTTCATAAATTAAAAAAATAGTGCTACGTT
Organism: Bovichtus variegatus; assembly: GCA_943593645.1. Classification (NCBI taxonomy): domain Eukaryota; kingdom Metazoa; phylum Chordata; class Actinopteri; order Perciformes; family Bovichtidae; genus Bovichtus; species Bovichtus variegatus. Next base: position 5,019,397 of record CALSCE010010634.1, read on the forward strand.
CTTTTGTGAGGGCTCTGATGAATACAGTTATTTGTGTTGATATTACAAGTTGCAATGCCTCGCTACCAGTAGCAGTAGCCCGCATATGAGACATGTAGGGAACATCGGTAAATTGTAGTGTTTACCCATGTTCTTCACCCCTCCGTCTGGGCTACATAGTGGCAAGGAGGCCCTGGGCATGAGCCTCGAACGTCTATCCGTAGATCCAGCTCTGTTCTCGCCACCAGCCACAAGATCCTGGAGGCAATGGCACATTTTCTTAACAGCGGTCAAGTTTGCTTTACCATTTGGGGCCTCTACCCACCGCTGTGAACTCCTTTTCTGCATTGAAAAGCATTGCTAAAAGAGATTTATCTCCGCGGAGTGTGCATAGCGCAGCATCAAGCTCTATTACGCTCAAGGAAGCGACCTGCACACAAGTTATGATGATTGATAGTGTAATAATAATAATAATAACAACAGTTATACATTGTAATCATAGAATAATAGCAGTTATAATTACACATTTTCAAATAGCTTTTTTTAGACAGTGTGCACGCAGTTCTACCGTTAATGTTGTCACGCGAAGGGCCTGTTATCCTGTGTGGATGCACCCGCCTAGCTAATGTCGCCATATTGCTTGAGTGGAAGCACCCCCGGTTGGGATTTTTTTGTGCTCACTCACGAAAAAATCTAATCCTCTGTTAAGTTATATGCTGTGGTGCTGCTTTGTCTCGCCACATTATATGAACATGTGGTCTGATCTTTAGGAGGAGACACACCCATACACAGACGTGAGTGCACAGAGGCCTCATTAAGGCATTTGAGAAAAAAAAGACCAGTTTTTAAGCACCTTTAGGCTGACATCAATCTGTCTCCTAAGGGCTAAAGGAAAGATCATTACAGCTCAAGATGCTAACCCTAGCAAGCCTGTCGCTGCTTTCCCCTGACACCAAAACACTTTTCTTTTGGAGACGAGACGCTCAATACCACAAAGTGTGACTTATATAATATGTCCTGTTTGCTCGAGCTGGATGCTATTCCTTGGCATCTTCCACTTACAGGCATTCTGTTGCCTTTTGATCTCTCTCAAGATGGAAAGAATAAGCCGAGCAGGATCTCTCCATGGTGCTGAACTATTTCCAGCTGAACAGCTGCCCTCAGGCCACAGCAACCAGAAATATACACCAGCAGTGTGAGACGGTGCTATCCATGCTGCAACATTGCATAGACACCGAGAGCTGGCACTTGTTAGACTCACTTTTGAGTACCACTATAGAGTGAGTAAGCTCAGTTTATGTGTTATTATTTTATTTAGTAAATAGGATAGGTAAATATTGCAGCTAATGTTTTGAGTGCAATCTGACATTTTCTTGATATTTCCCTTTAGGCTAACAAAGTATGCTTTCCCTAGGTGTCCATCAAACACAAAAATGGTCACAGAACTCATGTAGAATATATAGAGAGCCCAATTGTAAATGTATGCCAAGTGTATAAACTGGAAACACGTTGGAAGTGGAAGTCGTGTGTCTGTGCACAGCTGTGGCACCTGTCTTTAGAGCGCAGGTCAAAGCCAAGTGTGGGAAAACTCCAAGGAGGCGAGAAGGCCACATCCCATTCATCTTCTTCAAATCAAAATATCTTATTCAAAGAGGTTTGACATACTGAGAGTGCACTGCATGTGAACTTTATTTTACATTCGTTGTCTTCAGTCTTAGGGTTGTCTTAGGGTTTTGCAGTGCGGAGGTAGAACTAAATCACAGCCTGGGTAAAATTCAAACACACATAAATTCATATCACCTGTTCTCTTTCTTTTTTGGTTCGATTTACAGACAGCTTTTGTCTTTTTAAGTGGAGATGAGAGTCCATTTTGTGTTTGTTTGCATGCACGAAGAAAAGAGAAAATACACAGATTGCTTCATTGCTTTGAGCGTGGGGTTAATGAGGGTTCAGAAGGAAATATATCAACTAGAGTACATTTACTTTTGTCAGTTGGTGTCAAGAAAAAAAGATGCAAGCATTTACTTTCCCACTGACTGCATTTTAGCCCCGGAATAAACTCATTTGCACATGCACATACAGTACATTCACACACAAAGTCTGTGCATGCAGACATGGAGATGCAGACACAAACACTTGTTTTGCAGCCAATCTGATCCACATTCGCAGCAGGTGGCAAGTTACATTTCACACCCAATTAAGAGGACTGGTACACAGGAGTCCAAGCCGGTGGCCATTTGCAGGCGTGCATGCCTGCCTGCACATGTTTATGTGTGTCTGACTGTGAATGTGCAGTGAAGTGTAAGAGACAGGAAAGACAACTCCACAGCGGACTGCTGCCAGGAATTTTTAAGCACAGTGTTTAATTACAAAACCATTAGAAAGTCTGCAGTATCCATCCTGTCAGCCATCCTTCCGCCCTCTTTCATTTTAATCAGAGACATATAATTGCAATGTATGCTTCATTTCATAATTAGACCTTTCGCATAATAACCCAATCTTCATCATTTTATATGAAATGGCCTCAAAATAGGCAGTCATCAGTGTGTCTTGCTTTCATCCCTTTAACAACAATTAGACCACTCAAAACCACATTAACAGCCAAAATTAGCAGTGAAATAAATCCCTCTTGAAAGCATACTTAATGAATACAGACATAATTATAGTCATGGAAAAATTCAAAACATGTGAGTTGATTTTAAAAAGAGCATTTATGTATTATTACCACATATTACATGACAGCTCCCCAACAGACTCAGTTCTGAGATAAAAATTGAATCTTCAAAACACATTTAAACTCTCCTTTCTTTTTTAAGTGCACAGATTACAAGAGTTGAGATTCAAACTGAGCTAAGCAGAGAAGCTCCGCATGCTTAGATACTGAACTGCTTAATCTACTGTGACCAACTCTGGACCATGCTCATTAGTTTCCTAAAAATAGCCTGTGCTAGTAGTAGTAATAGAAAAGTTGCACTTATTAAAAAGTGCAATTAGAGAAGAGAGGGGTAAAACATAATTTCACATAGCCTGAGTGTGAAGAATGAGAAGGGACATGCGGCATCAAAAAGAAAGAAACATAATATCACAACATGTCGGAGTTACATTTTAAACTCCCGATTGTAGTTATACCTAAAAGCAGCTATGATTAATATTTCAATAGCAACATTGGATCAAGTGACTATGCGTAACGTGAAAGAGCTCCCTTCAGCAACAAACCCATAAAATGGATGCTTTTATCCAAAGCGACTCACAATAAGTGCATTCAACCCAAACGACAACCTCCGGTGCTGAGAGATAAAGCCAAGAAATGCAGATCCTTGAATAGCCACTTGAGGCTGGTTCCAAAGCGAGTCAATCTCCATTATATAACTCACCCTTTAAATGATATTAAGGCTTAAAGTTATGCATAATTAGGGCCGTGGCCACTTTGAGTGACAGGTGGGTGCCGGGCTAAGGCAATTTCGCCACTGCCAAGATGGCGATGGACGGAGCCACCCACTTTGAGCTTCAAAAACGGCTCTACAGAAACCTATGGGTGACGTCACAGTGACTACATCCATATTTTATACAGTCTATGATTCACCCAAAAAGTGAGCATGCAAGTACATCAACTTCAAATATGCTGAATTGCTTGAAGTGCGACATTTAGAGACAATACGAACGAGAAAGAGGTGACGTCTTTGTGTTTTTTCTTGTTTTGTTTTTTATTTTATATACCATGGTGCTGATTGAACGGATTAGTTTTCAGTCTGCGATGGAAGATGTGTAGAGTTCTTGCTGTCCTGATGTCAATGGGGAGTTTGTTCAACCATTGTGGCGCCAGGACAGCAAACACTTTGTAGAGCGGTAGCCGGGACCCCCAAACAGAAGCAGAGAGTAGTGCTGTTCACCATATGAATTTAAATGATGATAATAATAACAGTGTTTTGGTTCCAATTGCTTTCCGCTGACCACAAGTGTCCAAATATTATGTTATTGTAGGTTTCAAAGTCAAGTCATTATCAGGCTGTTCGGTTGAAATTCTGTACCAAATCCTACCCCGTGCAGTGCTCACCATCTACGTGACCTGCCAAGAACTGTGGATTAGAGGGCTTTTAGGACATATTCGTTACAGATTGTGGAATGTTGAAGAAGAGAAAGAGAGCACTCCGAATGACGCAGGTACAGAAATTAAACGCCGGATTCCTAAATAAACGTCTTCCTTAGACACTCAAATTAAAATGACTCATAATTAAATGTTGAGTGGTAAGTAAGAGCCTATGGTAGTCATTGAGGAGAAGAAAACAAACATTAATTAAGTCATTTAAAGTAATCTGCTTTCTATGCTTTTCTCACTGTAACGTTGCATTCAAGGGTAATATTGAAATGAAATTTTCGGAGTATATTTTCTTCGGTATCCCTCATCTATCTCGACATCTGATAATTTCCTAAGTGCCCCAGACAACGAACAACCCCAGAGAAAGGTCTAAACTTTCTTGCTCTTAATCTTGCTCTTTCCACCAACACAAAGAGTGCAACAGTGATAGCAAGAGAATTTCTCAAATCATAATAAAGTTCAGGTTGTGGCATCATTGCATTGTCATGTAGTGATGCTATTGTTGCGTGATTGATTACTCCTTGTTTGTCTGCTAATACAAAATTTAATAAAGCTCCTGCTCTTTGTTTCAGCTGAAATCCACATTAACGTTTAGCATTAACCTTGTAGATAACATTCTCTGTGCAATTGTTGATAGGATTGTGCTATTAAGCTCCATTGTAGCTGGATTCAAAACATCTGGAAATCATATCATCTACCTTAAGCTCTTTTGTTCGTGATAATAATGGAACAGGAATGCAAGATCCATTGTAAATTTTGTTGATGTGTTTTAGGGTGGAATTTTCCTTTGCAGTCCTTTGCAGAACGACATTAAAGTTACGTCATAGAGTAAACTTAATACCAGGGTGAAAAGCAGTGTTTTCCTGTCAAGTTTCCTGTCTGTTGCACCTCTGACCACACTCAACTGTGTTGTCACAGCATCCTTTCCACAACCTGGAGTAGAGGTCTGCACGGGTCCAAAAATGTGTGCCCAAACCCAAAAAGAACTGGAGCTGTACTTCCGGCAACTGAACCAGACCCGTCTATAACTTGGAGGACAGCTTGGAGCTCGGACCTGGATCCATGCAGAACCCAGAAATGTCGAACCAGGCTGGGAAACTCAGATGTAATCAGCACCGATTTCACAGCTGATTGCTATTAACAAGTTAACGTTGATTTACAAGTTGTCAAAACAGACTTTGGGTCTTATCTAATGTAACTTTAATAGCATTCTCCCCTGCGCCTGAGTTATGCACTGTACATATAATCCATCCTCTTTGGTAAAATACATTCAGGTTTTCTGTTATTCCTCTCTTGCTCATTGTGTGTTTCAAGTCATTATTTCAAGTCCACTTGCTGTCACGTGACGGATGACAAACCCGAGTTGTTTGGAATCAGCTTTGCACTTTTGTTGACAAACATAACTTCAACTCTTTGCCCTTTTGAACTATAACAACTTGCCACGGCTGCTAGCATTGTTAGTATTGTTAGCATTGCTAATTTGCAATCCTCTGCGCTCTCAGCAACGTCACTGAACTCGTTGTGGCTTTTCTGTTTTTTTCACCACACACACACACACACACACACACACACATGTACACACACACACACACACACACACACACACACACACACACACACACA
>CALSCE010010634.1:5025104-5080402 GCA_943593645.1 Bovichtus variegatus
ACACACACACACACACACACACACACACACACACACACACACACACAGCACTTCCACCATGATCAACTCTGTCTCATCAAGGCCAGGTCTTCTTGGATCCTCTTGAGTAATACACATGTTAAACATACCTGGCACCTGCGGTAATAGACGGGACCCGTCCCAGACCAGGTTGACCCTATAAACTGCAGATCCAAACCAGTACGGGTCCTGGGTAGGGTCTCTGGTCCTAGGGTTCGGGGGGAACCGTGAAGTCCTTTACCCTGGACTTAATTTCTACTAGTGTCACTCTATCATACCAGCAAGATGAGACTTTAAACCACAAACAAGACTTTTAACTAATGTCAAGTTGATCTTTGTCATGGTTAAAAGATACATGACTTGTTGGGCCATGCCTTTATAAGCATTATACAACTTCTGCATTTGAACTTGTTTTTATCCTGGGCATAAAGCTGAAACACAGCAAAACAATTGCTGCCCCAAGGCCATGATGATATGACTGTCGCCTTGGATTAAAGTCGCCCCTCTGCCTATCACACCCTCCTTTAGGGCGTCTGTTGTCAGGGAAGATTTTCATGGTACTAATTTCACTTGTCTTTTCCAGAGAAAACATGGTGTACTTCAAACACACGACATAGAAGCATGTGGATTCATTGATACACTGACAGTCAAAGACAAGCAAATACACACCCCACAAGTAATACTGTATACTCCTGGTGACAAGCATTCATAGCAGTATATGATCAGAATCAGCTGATTGGTTTTATGCATGCTGCTCACACTGGACCGGCATAAATATTGATCCTTCAGCTCTGTTTGCTAGTCTCTGACTATGTTTGTTTTCATCTCTATGAGGGCCTTTTAAGAGAAAAAAGCTGGAGCTTCTCTGCGGTTTCTTCCTTTTAGAAGGCAGGGGGAATATTGAAAGCAGCTCAGCACTCTGCCTTCTTTGAAATCCAGGAGGAAGGATGATTGGATAAGTATTCGCTGCACATCACTGTCCCTGAATGGCCTCGTCTACCTTCGCTCTCAGCACGCTGCGCTCACTCACTGATCTACATGAACATTCACAGCGTTTCTAATGGATGCAATGGAGTCAGTGAAGAGAGACGGGAAGACAGAGAAGTTGGTAGTGGTGGAGGGTACATGTGTTGAACTTGGACCTAAATGAAATGTTAAATACTGACATGTGTTGCATCCCACTGTCACGCGGTGACACGATGGCACAAGAATTCCTGGGACAAATTCCAGCTCCCATTTTTCTAAATCGCCTCAGTTCTCTTGGCTTCTCTCGTACCCATTGCGCCACCTTTCACACGGTCCAAATCGGCACCAACGTAAGCGCTGCACAATGCACTGGGGAATTTAATTTTGGGAGCCACTGTGTTCGGTAATCACCATAATAAATTCACAGAATCCAATTAAATCTATAGTATGCCTCCCATCAGTGTGTGAATGGCTCTGGAGGAAAAGACAGGTTTTAGCTTCAGGTACGCAGAATTGGTGTTCGGCTTCTCACAGCTGACAAACAAAATGCTGGAGAATTACTGTCCGGGAGGCAGGAAAGGAGAAAAGCACACAAAGAATAAAGCATATGTGTGTGTGTGTGTGTGTGTGTGTGTGGGGGGGGGGGGGGGCCTGTGACTATGTGAGGGAGAGAAGATGTAGGGGGCCATATGGACTGTAACTTCCGCCCAGCAGGAGGTGTCCATGGAGCTGTCTAGCAGTGCGTTAATCTGGCAGGTTTTAATGACAAAGGCAGGCAACAGCCAACAGCTTCACACTCCCACAGTAATTCCACAAGTACGGCCTCTCCAGCAGCCAAATAGGGCGTATCAATAAGCTAGAGGAACCCCTGTATTTGTGTGTGCGCGCATGTATTTCTATACTTATAAGCACCTCATGTCCCCCCCACAATGTAAGAAGGCGAGGAGAATCAGTGAGGTCACTTTGCAAATCCATGCAGAAGACTCTCTTTTTTGTGGGACTACTATTCAGGCCAGGGTTTGTAATTGTTATTTTCATGGTTGGAATTCATGATTATAGTCTGAATAACCAATAGGTCAGCTGTGGCTGCTCCTCAGTACAATAAAACAAAAAACACCAGAGCCAGATAGTAAAGATGCAAGGGCACTGAGCATACAGCACTGAGTAGCTAGCAGATTAAAGGACAGGATGTTAATAAAGTCAGCGGCACACTATCCGATGCCACTGATTAAAATAATAATACACTCCAAACAGGGGCATCTTAATATCTACCCTGCACATTTTTTGTTTTTATTTTCAGAATCAGAAAAAGGTTTATTGCCAAGTAAGTGTTCACTTACAAGGAATTTGCCTTGGAGTTTCTTGCTCGAAAATATTAATATCCTTGCTCAACACAAGTGTTACTGAGTAAGCCGAGGGAATTTGAATTCCTATTACGCTAGATCATTCATTAGACTATAATAGAGAACCAATCCTTCTTTCTCCTCTTGTTTATTTTCATTTACACACCAATTTGATCTCTTTGTGTTAAACCATGTATTTTCTGGACCCTATTCATTTGTGTCCCTATACTATAGTTTAGGATTAGGATTTATGGTCAAATATAAAATGAGGGATATGGCTAAGATTATGGTTTATGGAACGAATAAGGGTCCTAACATACAGCGACACAAAGATGTATGTAATTGTCTACTCTACTCCCCATCACCATTGCCAGCTGTGTGTGCACCTGCTTGTACTTTGTAAGTGTTTGCCAGAGAGAGAAAATGAGAAAAGCCACTTAAAACGAATAGGCAACACACAGAGGTACTTACATTATGAACACAATGAAATTTTCCCACACACGCAACCACACACACACACACACACAAACACACACACACGCACGACAATATCCAGTACAAACATCTACAATGCTCCCAGTATTTCTGAAACGTTCTCTTTCAATCTGACCTGCTGAAGTAATCAGAACTATACAGTAAATACAATTAGGAATGCACAAGAATGGTACAAAGCAGAAACATTTTTCAATTAGCAATCGCATTACCCCTCTGGGGTGTGGGGCCACTGTAGAGCAGAGACAATGCACACACAATGCATTTCCATTCACAGCAGCGGGCCTCTACATGGGCATACCTTCTCTAAACAACAGGCCAGCTCTGTGGATGTAAAACATTCACTAATTAGTGATTTTCCCTCATTTCCCTGAGTTCATTGATTGGCCATTGTACTTAACACAATGCCGGAAATTATGCATTTTTGTGTTAACAGTTAATGTCCAATTGCTTTCATTAATTTGAGTGTCAATTCAGAGTTAATTAAAAGCTTGATTTTCCTAAAAAGGTGGTTAGTGTGTGAGCATGTGGCTACAGTATACACACAAGTGTATATTTACATGTTTTGATCATATTTCCATCTTCTTCCCATTTTCTTCACCCATTACATTTGGATATTTTTTTTTATGTATTCCGTACGTCATATATTGTAATTGACACCTTATTATATGCTCAATTACAATAATTTCATCACAGCATTCTCTGGGATGTGTTAGCTATGCGAGCAGCATGGCTTTAGTCAATCTGTTGGTCTGTTGATCAGTCCACCACTTTGGTCCAGACTGAAACTATGAATTGATATGAAAATGTACCCGTTTCATTTTTGCTTTTTAATGACATGTCTTGACAACGATGGATGGATCGCCATTCATTTGGTATACATATCCAGGGTAACCGGGGGTTAGAGGGGTTCCTCTAGCCCTGACGTGTGGTTTTGAGTGAATGTATCACAAATTTCATAATTGCCTTGAAATGCATCCTTTGGAAAATGTTTTAGCTGAAGACAGGTTCTACATCTGGCATGACCAGATGACCATGTTATATATTTTTGGGGGCTACTATTATGACACTTGGCTTAAATGTACATGAGATGATATACTGAATTTATAACTTCAAACCATCCCTCACCTTATGTAGGAAACTATGTAAATGAAGGTTGGTTGAGTGGAATATTTCGATCACATCTAATGTCATGATCACCCTTTCAGGGTTGAGTACTTCCCAGCACTCACACTAGAAACTACCACTGTCAACTCATTACAAAACAAGCATAAGATTGTTTTGTTTTCTAATATTATCTATCTAATTCAATCTGACCATTTTGTCTCACCATTTTGTCATCAAAAACATCCAAAGTTTGGCCAAAGGGTGCAGTTTCGGTGGTCCAGCATTGGCTCTAGGAGGCTGCACATGCACAGGTTACACAGACGTAGAGAAATAAGCATCATCTGTCACTGGATACATCTGAAAGTATGTGGAGGATGTTGTGATCACAAAAATGACACCATCCAACCAAAGGCCCCGGCTGGATGCCCAAAGTCTGTTCCATGCTCAAAACCTGGGATGCCACATTGAAATCTGTTGGCAAAGCAGTTTTGGGGACAACCTTCCCAGCTGCATCAAGAGAATAAAAGGGCTTTTTTGGAATCAAAATAGAGGATATCTTCTCCAAAGAAGGGGCATTCAAAGCCGGTCGGGCCGCAAAAATGTTTTACGCTTTAGGACGCTGAAATTTGGCATGGAGGTCAAGTGTTTGTGAGGTTGTGTGTGTGAATGCATAACACGTTTGATGCATGTACGTGGAACAAGCTATTGCAAATTTGCGCTTGTTTAGATATCTGTGAGGACATAACACTAATCTACACTGACACTGTTGATGTCCCTACATGGTCCTAAACCATTCAAATTGATATATAATAACAAACATAATTTAGGGGACTGTGAATTTCCACACAGACGCAACACATTTGGACAAACTATACTGTCAATAAAGGGAAGTAAATATTGTAATGGCCTACCGCGTGCAATAAGGGAGTGCCCTACGTATTCCACTTTTATGATCCATCTCAAACAATGGCATAGCGATGACATGTTGCAAAATGTATTTTGTATTTTCTACTTACTAACAGTAAAATTGTCACATGTAATGTTTTTGTTTTATCTCTTGCCTAAGGACAACGGATGCAAATTCTAATTTTTCCTAACTCAGAGATGTGAACTCCTTGTATTTTCATACCAATGTTCATTAACATGTTCTGTCCCTATCCAATAATCCAATTAAATAGCAATAAATAAATAAATGATAATCACTGTTATGCCAAAGAAGTGTCCAGTTACTGTATGTATCGATGCCACCAGCCTTTCTCAATGCTTGCCAATTAAACGAGATTGAAGTTGGCTTCAGAAACATAACCCTGGACCCTTCTTAAGATATGTGAAAGTGCAGCTTCAAATTCCTGAGTATGCACATCACAGACAACCTCTATACTCTAGGTGCAGAGCGTCTTCTAATAGTGAGAAAGTATCATTAATGCATCTACTTCCCAAGCAGACTAAAAAAAGCTACTTTGTACTAAGCAGTCATGACCAGGTTTCACAGTCTGTTTTGGAAACTGAAGTGCTTCAAACATAAAGGTCCTACAGTGAATGGTGGAACCTGCGCAGCTCATTACAGGGGATCGTCGACGTATAATCAAAGAAATCCATACAGAGCAGTGTAGAAAGTTTCCTACTAAGTTGTCTCATGTCTCTTTTCCAAAGATGTATCCTTCACACTGATGTAGTCTAAGGCCAATAAGTTCATTACTGCGCCTTTTTCAATTCCAGAGACACCGTTCATCTAGCCTGACCTCTCTCTATTCTTCAACATTCCACACCCTGTATTGAATATGTCCTAAAAGACAGTTGGTGGCCCTTTAATCCACAGTTGTTGGCAGGTCATGCAGATTAGCTCAGCAAGGTGCAAGGATTTGGAACAGAATTAGAGCCAAACAGCCTGATGAAGGACATTTGACTTTCAACCTGCAATAACATAAGACTACACACAGTTTTGTTTGTACTTGCATTATCACTTCATCATGTTAGACAGGGAGGGGTTTACCTGTTAGTTCACTTACAACAACCTGCGCAACTACATAAACGTGTTGCAATATTCATGGCAATTTCTCTGTTGCCATTTTTTTCGTTCTGACACCAGGAGGCGACTTCCCCATTTTTGTCCTGCCTACACTGCACTGATTGGTTCTGCTGCTTTTCAAACTGCCAGTCAATGAACACAATACCAGACATATGTTAAACAGGATATGTGTGGGTGGAACTTCAGACGTCTGGAAGCAGGCAAAAATCAAGCTTGGATAGATTTTCAACTTCACATTGTTCTGTAATGTGTTTACAGTGACAAGACATATGCAGAAACAATTACTGCTAAATTGGCAAAACCCCTTAACATTCACCCATGCAGCGTCCCTCATTATATCACCATCAAATTCACTGGAGGTCTTGGAACAGACAGCACATCCCAACTAATTATACACAGTAATGCAATTTTAATAGCAGATTGATCTGCAGCGAGCAACAATTATGTAACTTTGACAAAAAAGAGGAGGACAAGATGTTGGCTGAAATTGATTATATGTCACAAGCAAGTCTGCAAGTTCATTTTCATACTGCAAAGAATAGAATGGGAACCAGTGGGAGCCTGAAAGCCCATTCAACAATATGAAGCTATGCTTTGTGAAGTGGTTGTTAGTGATGCAAGATATGTGATTTATTTTGAAATTGGCTGAGATATTCAGAATATGTGGAAGATACTTGCATATCTGTAAACCATGCAAACCGAACAGAGAATGGATTTTAATATTTCAAATATCAACCTTTTTTGACTCAAGCAGCCAGCAGTGACATTTTGAAAGATTATTGAAAGTACTACTTATCTGTGTGATCAGTAATAATTCAGGGACTGTCATAGAGTTGAGGGCACCGAAAGCACTTGAATACATTTATGACTTCCTGCCGGAATTAGATGTCACCATAAATAACAGTATTTAATATTTAATGTAATGATATAACCATTAGAGAAATATTGTATCGTCCCACCCTTTAATCTGATCAAACATTTTGCTGGATTATCTAAATGATAACAGTAGTTAAGTAGCTCTGACCTTCATTCGGAAACCTTTTAAAGGACTTTGATCTATAAAGATCATAAAAGGTTTAAACTACTCGTATTTTTCTACAACTGTAATACCACAAGGATTCTTTCCAGGTATGGTTTAGGGATGTGAGCCCTCATTGTTCAGGAGAACATTGTGCCTGCATTTGGACTTAAGATGTCTGTGGTCAGAAAAGCTTTCTCTCCTCCTGCTTACTGGGAAAGGGGCTTAATGGTAATGGGCTCAGCGATTCAAGGGAGACGGAAGAAAAACAGAGCAAAGTAAAATAATAGTAAGAACAAAGGACAAATGCAAAGTAGTGGAGGCATGGAGCAAAAATATCTGGAGATCAAGTTGAAGAGCCTACACTGGAGATTTGATGGCATTGCTAAAAAGAATAGAACTAAAGCTCGGAAGAAGACATGCATGCTTTTTTTATATTTTGAAAACATATGATAAAATCCTATTTCTTGCAGAAAAGCTTCACAGTGGCTTGACATACTGTAGCATCTACAAGTATCTGGAACTCTGCTGGAGGGATGAACACCATTCTTCCAATAAATCTTCCTTCCTTTGGTGTTTGCATGACGATGGTGGGGTGCGCTTTCTAACATGCCGATCCAAAACCTCCCACAGGTGTTCAATTCCAAATTATTCATACCCATCAAACCATTTAGTGATCCCTCATGCCCTGTTAATGGAGGCATTATCATCCTGGGAGAGACCATTCACATCAGATTATTGCTTTCATTTGTTACCCATCGGTATGCTCATTTGCAATGTCTTTGTATTTTGAATGATAGCTTTCATACAGAAAACATTCAAACTAGACTATGCTTTTTATGGCAGCATAGTAGTAGCATAAGCATGTGCCACTAGGCTAGCATGCGGAAGCAGCAACACATGGGACCCAGGGGCCCTGCAAAGAGTGGTATGTCAGCTGAACACACAATAGGCAGTGCTCACATATTTATTTTAATATTATACCAACCTCCTTTACACGATACTCATTGGTACCATGTACTGCATGTACAACATAATCACACTGTAGGCTCATTATTTTCATGCAGTGAGGTTTACAGTATTCTCAACAAACTGGATAGATAATGGTAACAGGTACAAGGCCTAAATACATCTAAGAATAAGCAATAACTGAAAGTTAAGACAAAAAGAAGAGTTTGAAGTTTGGATTTAAAGGCCTCAACGGAGTCAGAGTGTCCATAGGGAGGTTACGCCACAATAAGAAAAGGCCCTGTGGCCTGCTGACTTCTTTTAATCTCTGGAGACAGGATCCTGACAGCAGAGATGGTAAATAGGGTTTTAGGAGATCAGACCGGTATGAAGGGGCCCATTTACAATTTTGGAAGTCATCAGAAGCACCTTCAAGTCTCATCTGACATAGATTGGGAGGAAATGAAGGGAAGCTAAAATTGGTGTAATAGGCTGAAATGTTCTTAGATTATAGCTGCAATACCATTCTGAACCATTTAAATACCTCAACAAAGTGCGAACAAAATGATATTAAAACCACCTGGAAGTCCACATTTGTTCATCTTACACGGACTGTCTTGTTTTTTAAGAAAGACATCTACGTATTTAAATATACTTCACTATTCTTTCATCATTTAATGTCTTATTCTACTGTCTGAATTATTTCTGGTCATATAATGAAGAAACCAAAATTATACTTTTTCAAAGCAGCTTGTTTTGCTCATTTTTAATAATTTTATGAAATAAAACTTTCATTAGACTCAATACATGAATGTTCCTCTATGTGGGGGATGTTTGTTCTAGTAATTTGACAAAAGCACAATTATCATCCGTCATTTGGTGTATGTAGCCTACGCTTTGTAGCCTATGGTCTCGTCAGCCTGTCGTCATAAGATTCATAAAACCGCCTCTGGTACATTATGTAAATTGGGCATTAATAAAAATAGACCTATTAGGCCTGTTCTTGGCTTCAAGCACAGATTGTAAGCTACTTTTCAAAATGCTACTCATGTCAGGCTCTGCAACAAAAACATACTGTATGTGTACGTTGCTTCATTTTTTATTAAGATGGCTGTGGGCTAATAATGCATTTGTCTCACAGCATATTGCGACAAGTTTAATTTGTTGGCGCAATGACTATATGGTATGTGACCAGTGTCATCTCAAGATAAATCGTAACGTATATTACATTTTAATTGAAAAAGCAGTCTCTGTGTGGTTGTATATATATTACATTAGATATAGTAAATAAGTCTATTAAAATTGCCATCCACATAATGTGCGTGAAACAGCAGGTGATGTGAATCTGCATCTCTACGCTTATCATTAAAGTGATCATTCTGTGCTTCATACCGCTGCATGTTGCCCCCCTCCCCCTCTTCCCAATAAAAACATGAAAGTAGCAGAAGATTTATTTATTTTTGAATACTCTAGAACACGACTTAAACGCAACAATGCCCCCGGTAAAGTAGGGGGCAGTATGCAATCTCAAAAGCTACAGTTGCAATCTGCTGTAAAACTGAAATAAGAGGAAGCAAGAAATCAAACCACTATTAATTCATCCCAATACGGCCATCCTTACTTAGGCAACCCACCATTAAGCTTATTAGCTTAACGACAAGCAAGCTAGTCAGGCGAAAAATAGCGTTGTCGATGAAAGCGAGTGACCTCCGGTAGTCTAGTTAGATCTTTTGTCAAGCAACTGAACTGTGTGTGTGTGTGTGTGTGTGTGTGTGTGTCTTTGTGTGTCTTTGTGTGTGTGTGTGTCTGTGTTGTGTGTTTGTGTAAATCATTATGCATGGTATTCGCTCTCTGCACATATGAGGCGGGTGTGTGTGGCTGTTTGTGTTTGGTGTGTGTGGCTGTATGTGTGAGTGTGTGAGAGATGGAGAGAGAGAGAGCAGAGCAGCCGTGGATCTGAGAAATAACAGCCTGGGGTGGTGTCCCCGGGAGCCTCCTGGTGTGAAGTGTAGAGAGGAGAGAAGAACAATATGAAGAGGGGGAAAGAAGAGGAGAAGAGAAGTAAGAAGTAAGAGGAAGGAGGAGAGGGAAACGAGGATAGCAAAAGGAAAGACGAAGAGAAGAAAATGAGAAGGGGAGAGGAGGACAAGGGAAAGACTAGGAGAACAAAATAAGGAGGTACTGGAAAGGAGAGGATAAGAAAATGTGGAGAGGGGAGCAAAGGAAAGACGAGGGGGGGATAATAGTAAAGAACTGGAGAGGCGAAGGAGGAGAAGATGAAGATGAAGGGAAGAGGAAAACCAAATGAGAAGGAGAGGAGAGCAGAACTCACTTAGCCTCATTGTTGCGGCTGAACACACGTAAAGGTTTACTTTGGAGGGCAGATTCGTTGGTTTATTATTTAAATTATTCAGAGAACAGCCTTTTTATTTTTTATTTTTTGTGTGTAAAGATTTGTCAATTCTGAATGATTATGCATTTTATAGACCACTGAATCATGCACAATGTGTCAGTGTTTCCTTTGTTGTTTGCTTGTGCTGGTGTTAAATGTAGAAATAGTGACTGGTGAGGACCATGGCCTCAGTGTGAATTGGCAATATTATAGTATAAATGTGTTAGTGTTAGTAAGTAAAAGATGTGCAACTGTATATAACTTTATGTTTTATCAATAATTATGCGAGGGATGCACTTTTTCTTTTTGCTTGAGCGCCTGCTCCCCTGAATGTGCACTGCTTTGTGACTCTATAACATCACACTTCTCCTACTGTCATAACTCACTTGGCCCCGTTACTCCTGTGTGCCATGTCAATTAAAACATTGCCTATTTGAGGCACTTGAACAAACTTGAAGCAAAGTAGTTATTCCATAATCCTGCAGACAGACAAACAAACGGACAAAGAGATAAACCGAGCCGGAAACATTAGTGCAATCATGTTTCTACAAATGGCTTGCTCATTCAGCTTTGTGCAATTCGTATTCAAGTTTCCAGGACCATTTATTGTCATTATTTGTACAGCTTTGTTTCCTTTTTCTATTTCTGAAGTTGTTTTGTGAGTCTGGTAAAGTAAAATGATCTCGGTGTCCAGCTTCTCTGGCCAGGTTTAAATACTTAGGAGAGATTGTGATATTTTACTGTTTATTTTTCATCTTAAGCCGCGTTTCCACTGCACGGTACGGCTCTACTTGACCGACCAGACTTGCTCTTGGACAGGGTGTGGATAGTACCTGGGTACATGGTACTTTTCCTCGTACCACCTGAGAGAAGCGAGCTGACACGATACTAAAAGGTGACGTTAAAACACTACAGGCGACTGATTTGCCATAGAGAATTGTCACTAGCACAGGAAGGACATCCTGCACAAACCCTGTGTTTTAAATAGCAAACTACCGTGAATAGCAATAGCAATCGCAATTCCTTTTTTCTTTTTTCTTCTTCGACCCAAATCTTAAAAAAAGGGCTGCTGTCTAAACTACGGCGTAAACAAAGCCTTACAATTGAGGAAGTGCAGACGTTCCTCTGTTTGCTTGCCGACGAAAGGACTCAGCGAATCTCCCAAAGAGTGGTGTGTTTGTCCGATCAGGTGTCTGAAGGGATGATGTGATCATCGATTGTAGACGATTGATCGATTGCAGCGTATTTGAAATGAGATCATAAGCAAACTATTGAGCCATGTAATACCACAAGGACCAAAACAATCTTTTCTTTTTAATGACTTTTGTTTGTCACTGTGTGTTTGTCTGCATGGCACTTTGTTTAGTAAAACCCTCGATGATTAAATACAGCCATTTGCTTTTAGTCTCATTTATAAATAGATGAAAATCTTAGTTGAAGCCGACAGTTGTTTTGTTTTTTTTCCGAAAATACATGTTATGTATTTGTATCACTAATTTCATCTGAAAAGTCCACTGAACCCCAGGGTATTCCTGCACACCAAACGATACAATGCTGAGAATAAATTGTCACAAACTTTCCTTTCTGTCAGTTCTGGTTGCAGACATGAGCACTTACAGATATATTGCTCTCAGGAAGTATAATGTGTCATTACATATTCCAAACTAATGTCACAGCAGTGTGTTAATGAAAAAAAACAAATGTTCATGAAAATGGAAGGCATCTGTATGTGTAAGTGTGATAAAAGCAGGTTTATTCAACTAAAAATGTCTGTGTTTTTCTAACTTACTGAGAATTTTGGAGCAGCGGTATTCATTATTCACAAATTATAATCAATAATTGACTCATCATGACTAATTCATGGACAGTACAACTCAGAATGGTAATACTACAGGGATAAAAAGTGTCATTGATGTCTTCTGCTTTAGTCAGAGTGTGGAACAAATGCACACTCACACAATCATGCATACTCACATTACTCATTATGAAGCTGACTCTGGAGCCACTTGTGGGATCTTGACAATATAAAACATTTAGACCTAGGAGCTTATTCATTATAATTCAATGGAAATGTGAAGTCTAAGTGGCAGTAAATGGACTGCATTTATATAGCGCTTTTCCAATCTTAGTGATCACTCAAAGTGCTTTACAACATATGTCAGCATTCACCCATTCACACACATCCAGAGGCTGCCATACAAGGTGCCACATGCCCATCAGCGGGGATAAACATTCACACACACCGGTGGCCTCAGGAGCAATTTGGGGTTCAGTATCTTATCAATAAGGATGCTTGTTGACCGCAGAGGCCGGGGATTGAACCACTGACCCTCTGGCCAGTGGACGACCACTCTGCCTCCTTGGTCTCCACAGCCGCCCATATATACATATGGTAATATACATTATAATAATACAACAGCTATTGTGCACATTTTTCCATTTTTCACACGAGGATAAAACAGTTTCTGTACAGAAAACAGCATCTAAGATTCAAGCCTCTTGGTGGCATCAGTTAAGGTACAACTCTGAGTCAATTTAGTTCAAGGATATTATTAGGCAGAATTCTACGATAGATTGATGAACTAGCTAATTTACAGTATATGTTGTGGGTGGCTACTGCACCTGCTGCGTCATGATCCAATATTTTTCCGATGCAATTTTCTTGCTAAACAAATTTATGCATGCCGCAACAGATCAATAGGCCTACAGATAAATTACAATAGGACACCATAGTAAATCATCTAGCGAGCTTGTACTGCTTGCTATAATTAAAACGAAAGTACAATACCAAGATTCCCTACATCTGATCACTGGCATTGCTTGTGTGTGGGTGGTGCAGTGGATGATATTGTTGTTACAACAAAAACTTTCCACGCAGGTTCTTTCTTAGGTTATGTCAACAATTTTGAGGATTTGATTCCATGCCAAGCGTGATGCAGGTAACTAAAGAGTTTTACACGTGGACTGCTTGGAGTTCGATGCCATTCTTCCCCAGACATCTTATGATGAATAGCTCCTGTGTGGTTGTGCTGCGTTAAACTAACCATAATGCTTAATTTCTTTTGTGTGAATGAACTTGCTAGTGTAGTTTCTTTTGTCGTGATGTTGTTATGATGATGAAGGAATCTCTGCTGACACCGGCTTTGTTGCATATAAAAGGTTTATTACAAGTAGCACAGCATCAAACACCAAAAACAGGCGATGTGAGGATTCCAAGCCAAAATGAACTCTCTCCCTTTACATCACTCTGTCCCTGTTATTTATAGGGCACAGAGACCACCTCACCCTCTAGCAGGTCATCTGAGGTCAATGTATGGATGACCAAATATGGGCAAACCCACATGTTCATTGAGTAAACACAGATATCCTATTCTCTAGTGTGTAGAGGATGTTCATTGAGTAAACACAGATATCCTATTCTCTAGTGTGTAGTGGAGAGGCCCCTTCCAGCCTCCCTCAGGCTCCCTCCTAAAGGGATGTACTTCCTCTATGATAATCAATATGAACATTGTGTTTTGCCAGGCCATACACCACACTAGCTAGCCAGCAAACATTATGTCCATCCAATGTTAGACTGATAAACTTTCAACGTAAGCTGAAGTGCTTTTCTTTCAATTCAGTCCTTGGCAGAGGGAACAATTAGAGCAATAATTTTTCTATTAAATGGCTTGCCCATTCAGCTTTGTGCAATTCTTAATCAAGGTTCCCGGATCAGTTATTGTCATTATTTGTACAGCTTTGCTTCCTTTTTCTATTTCTGAAGTTGTTTTTTGAGTCTGGTAAAGTAAAATGATCTCGGTGTCCAGTAGAAACGAGCAGAATTTCTTTTGAAGACAAATTACGCGACGGCCAATAGAGTGCTGCAGAAATAAGTCCTAAAACCCGGAAATTAGTTAGCATTTTTGCACTTCCGGTTCCCCTGTCTCGAAGTCCTTGAGTTTTTTTAATCAGTTTTTGGTTAGATGCCTGAAATAAGGTATGTGGTTAACATAAGCTTCAGAGTTAAGTGTGGTTCTACGACATAAAATATGTCAGTAAATACCCCACTCGTGAATACTGAAGCCTTTACGTATCTTAAAAAAGGCGGTCGCTAAAAAATGAGACGACTACTAGTCATCACGGCGAATACTCTGCTTTTAAGTTAGTGGTGATGACGTGTCATGCAACCGTGGTCTAGTTTGTTCATACAGTAGCCTAAGGTTAGCTTTTTATTCTGCTGATTGTGATTACGCTTCAATCTTCAAAGTCAACTTTACAACATCCGGAGGATACATCCCCTTCTGACCCAGAAGGCGACGCAGGTTCTGGTCCAGGCTCTTGTCACCTCACGCCTCGACTACTGTAACTCCCTCCTGGCTGGACTCCCTACATGAGCCATCCGACCTCTACAGTTCATCCAGAATGCAGCAGCCCGACTGGTCTTCAACCTCCCCCAGTTCTCCCACACTACACCTCTCCTCCCTTCACTGGTTACCAGTGGCTGCCCCAATCTGCTTCAAGACTCTGGTGCTGGCCTACTGTTCTGTGAATGGATCAGCCCCTTCCTACATCCAGGACATGGTCAAACCAAACACCTTAACTCGCTCACTTCGCTCGGCACATGCCAATTGGCTCGCTACTCCCTCACTGCACAGCGTCCCAACAAGCTCCCCATTGATGTCAGGTCAGCTGAAAGTCCTCACACCTTCCGTCGCAGACTGAAAACCCACCTGTTTCAACTGTACCTCAGTCAATAAAAAATATATATATATATACTGTGTGTATATATATATATATATATATATATATTGTACTTTGCACTTGGTTGACTTATTTGCTGGTTGAATTGTTATTCTATTGTTTCTCTTTGTTGCTCTTACTTTGGTTTGGCTTATTTGAAGCTATTGTTCTGCACTTGTATGATTTCACCTATTTGAAGCTTATGTACTTGCAAGATTCTCGCTGTTTGGAGTCGTATTGTAAGTCACTTTGGACAAAAGCGTCTGCTAAATTAACTGTAATGTAATGTAATGTAAAAAGTGGTGTTCATTTGTGAAGATTATCTTGCGGAACAAAACACGTAGGTATCTTAAACATTTGTTTGCCACAAAGCTTATGTTCTGCAATAATGGAAAACTCCACCTGGCTTTTGACCCTGTGTTTACTTTCTTTACTGAGAAAATCGAAAGAGAAAGGGATGAGATATAGGACAAGATGAGGAGAATGAGAAAAAATAAAGACAGAAGGTGACGGAGATGAGAGAGGAAGAGCAGGTACCATAGTCATTACCACAGAGATATATACGTTCTTTGGTAATTAGTTGTGGAACCTATAGGCTTAATTTATCAACACAAACACTAAGCATACTTATAGTATAATAATAAACCATAAATATATTGTATAACACTCATTTTACTTACATTTATGAACAGTTTGAGACAGATTTCTATAATTAAAACCCAAAATGAACACAAACAAAGATGGAATAAAGGTGTAGAAAGGCACAGGCAGTGAATATGGATGGTATGAGATAACAAAGAGCAAAAGGCGGAGAGGGAAATGAACTGAAGGAATGTACTGTTGAAGGCAGAGAGACACGAGGATATGAGAGTTGAATCATTCATTGCAACATTTAACCTGATTCTCCTGTATTACTTCTTGATAGATCATTTATACTACTGCCCAATGACAGAGGAGCAGACAGAGTCACAGAGTAAATCACAGTGAGATCACAGATGGGGTTTCCCAACACACATTTAAAAATAAAAAAGAATAGCTAATTGTGTAAAAACAAAATCACAGTAATTTCAATGAATATGTTTCCCAGTGCCAACAAGTCATTAAGTCGGTAAAAACTGAGTAAATAAATACAATCATTAACTGAGTTTCAGATTTGACTTGCAGTTAATGATGCATAAAAACATTAAAAACCCATACATTAATGAGCAACAACTGATACAAAATAAACATGTTGTTTAGCTTCTCCTCTGCCTCATGAAACAGGGTGGTTCACTGTTCCCCTCTTTAGCGAATGTTTATATTTGTTTATTACACATTTGAGTATAGCTAATAATACATTTTGGTTATGAAAGAGAGAAAGATATGCAAGACATGAATTTGTGTACTTTCCACTGTTGTACACAAAGTCAGAAATGTGCACACACAATTTTCTTTAGCAACTGTTTACTCTGAGAAATTACAGACCAAGATCAAATCTTTTTTTCAGGCCAGCGCTGCTGCTGTCAGAATTCCAATGAGGCCATTACAGTCTTCACCCATCCTGTTTTATATCCTCATATGATTTATTTTCTTACTTTCTTTCCTCTTCTCTTTTCTCCTTCTCTTTGCCCTCTCCCATATGCTGTCCTTTTCCTTCCCTCGTGTCTTGTCCTTATGTCTCTACACATTTTCTCCCCCTCATTTGTTTCCACTGTAATCCTTTTTCTTCAGTCTCACATATTGTCCTTGCCTCTCTTCACCTCTTCTACCCTTTCACCCTGTCTCCTCACAACCCTGTAATGTCTATCAAAGTCGGGATAATGAGAGATAATATTTCCGGTGCATACACTCACACAGGGTTGACCCTGTCGTGCCCTGTATCCCCATGGTTTGCTTGGCAGTGAGTCTGCATCTGTCTTTCTACGGTCAAAAACTACAATGCCTGCTTTCAAAGTAATGAAATTACAAAATGTCATGCTGGTAATAAGACACCTTTAAACAGGTTGGTAAATAGATATTTACTGAATGGGCATTATGTTTTTATTAAAGGCAAAAATCACCCTCTACGTGAAATAGTGGAGATTGGTTTTCCATTGTGCAGTAAGAGCATTTTAATATTGGTATCCTTAATAGTTTCATTATTGCTTGCGAAGAAGATAAAATGGCAAAATTGTTCCAGTACGATGTTTGGAGCCTTTCTCAAATCTCACTCTCCTCCTCCTTTTCTTTTACTATTCTGTCCCCAACACTCACAGCGTGATCCACTCTGCTCTCCCGCTCCATGTCCTCCGTTTCCTCCTCTCCCAACCTCGTTCACTTATCCTCCACCTGGTCTCCCTCGCTGCTGTGCTTCCTCCTCCTGCCCTTCCTGCTGTACACCTCATTGAAATATGAGTCATGACGAGTTATGGCACCTTGGTGCAGAGACAAGGCTAATGAGAGGCAATTACCAAGATGCAGAACACACTAATGGACTTTTACCATCGTTTGCTTCCAGCTGATCTTGCTGCACTCCTTCTTCTGCGGGGATGGGAGTGAGAAAGGTAAAACAGCGAGGGTGAGCCGCAAGTGACCTTTTTTGTTTATGTTTCTCAAGTTGGAATGTCAAGGGTTTTCTCCAAAAGTCAAGCAATGTGTCGATCTATGATTGAACACAATTTGAGGCAACTGCGCCAATGATGTTCACTGCAGAGGCCCATCTCAAACTGGGAAAGGCAAAAAACTAAACCAAAGTCAAGGCATTACAAGATTATTAGCAATAGCAGTTGGTAAAGATGACTTAAAATGTTAAAATGTATGGCTCGATGCCGGGGTGAATTTAATTTGCAATGGTCCGTGAATAGCAGTTAGCAACAGCAATAACAATTTGGATAACCTTTGAAATGTCACTTATAGTTAGCAGTTTTAGAATGACTGCAAATACGTTGATGAAATAGATGTATGTAAATATTGTGGCATTGGAAAGAGGATTATTGACTGATTAAGACAAGCATGTTTGTCAAATATCGCATACAATGCCTCATAAGTCTTTCTAGACCCACATCAGCAATGGTTTCCAACGAAGCCCAAATTCAGCCAACAATGCTTCAACAACCTCAAAACAAACTCAGAGAATGTTGCATGGGAGAGTGAATTCAAAGAGAGAGTCCCCTGGGGGTGCAGTTGGACGATAGATGGGGAAAAGTCTATTAGACAAATGAAAAGAAAGTTGGAACAATGAACGGCTATACAAACAGTAGAAACATTCCAATTGAAGTCCAACAGGAGGACTATGAAAAGTCAAAAATGTATATACCAAACTAATATAATAAATCTAATACCATTATAAAAAGTATTAACCGTTTTTACAGCTGCTCTCATGCAGTAATAGATGAGAACACACCAAAGATGGCTATTGCAGGAGCTCTAGAAAGTTTTTTTTAACATTAATTTGAATTTCAAATGAGCTAGATTCTTTAATGACAGCTGGGTGATAGGGGAGGAAAAGTAGACGCAGTAGGAAGTCTCTACTTTTGATTTTGATTTTGGAGTTTGATAACAAGGAGGCCTACCCACTGATATATTGATGCATGCAAAGGGAGGTTCAATAAGTATGCCAGACCAAGACATTTGAATATTTCAGACATTAATAGAAAATTTCCCTTCCATCCAAGTTCCCTCTGGAACTACAGGTGAGCAATGTCATCACTGTCAGCTAAAATCAAGTCCTGCAGAAAGGCCGCTTGTTGCTCCACTTGACTAACCTTATGACTCTACAAATCATCCTACAGAAGATGTCCGGATATCGATAGTAGTGGTATTACCTACCGGCTGGAGCCTTAATGAACATTGATAAATGAGTGTCAATGCTGTGGGGTGACAAACACATCTTCTTAACCATCAATGCTTGTTTTAATATTTGACATTTCTTACCAAACGTATAAAAATCAGCATTTCATGGGTTGAAAATGGCTCAACACACAATCTACCGTTTTAAATTGGCCCTGAACCTTTGAAGGCCAATTACTGACAAAGAGTTGACCGGTTGTGGGTGGAGTTAGGTTCAGACCTGGACCTTTTTTTTTCAAATGAAGAGAAACGTTACGGAAACAATAGTTACACACAAAAGGGAGTTAAAAATATTATGGAAGGCTGATAGAAAAAGTTAATTCCCAACACAGCTACAATATTAGCTGTTACACCTCCGAAGGGTATGCTGGGTACAGCTCACTCTCTGTTGATGTTCGTGTGAGCTTTTGCAACCTAACGATACTCTAGCATTGCTGGGGGACGCAACTATGTAATGGATACTACGAAGCGCAGTGTCGAGTGGGAAGTTGTTTAGATGAGCAGAAAGCTACAAGAAGCAATACTGGAGGCCAAGTATCTGGCCTGTTCTGAACGGGCACTGTTTTGAATGGGCACTGCACTAGTAAAGAGAAAAGAAAGAAAACGAGGAATTGCATGTCAACTCTTTAGTTTGAAAATGCGCCCATTGTACAGTGCATGGCTGGTATGACTGACGAGCCTGTAGGAGTTTTTTAACCTGCATTAAAAAAATGTTGGCAAGAGTAAAAAAGCAGCAATACGGAGCATTGACATGGAGTATGGCAAACTTGTTAGAAAATAACTGCCTGCGTACACATCCAGCAGGTACAGAGCATGGCCACTTGATGAATGTATGTCCTTGTTCTCTCTCTTTCGCTCCTCAATTCTTCACTATCACATTGTCTGTCTGCTGTTTGGTGGTGGACAGAAAGCGTACAGTGGATTTTTTTTTTTATACAATTGGCTGAAAGGAAATGCATAATGGGGTGATAATTCTCTGTGGGTTCAAACCTACGAGCGACCCCTTTCATATACAAGTAGTCATGAGAGCCTTTGTTAATAATAAATAAATAATAATTATAATAACAAAATGTTTGATCATGGCCACTATAACAGTACTTCCTACTTTTTTCACATTTTGTGCATTTTATTGAGAGTTGTTAACAGTACAGAATAACGAAAAGCACTGTCTTGTAAATTCTATGGCATAAGGTATATAAGGTATTGTTTCTTGAGGCCTTTGTTTTTTCCTCCAAGATAACAATTTGTATTCTCTCCAAATGCCACCTCTACCTAATCAAAGCAGCTGTAGCGAGTGCATGGTTTGCACAGTGAAGGTGAAGAGCTGGTTATCGAGTGACGTCGGTGCACACTCTCTACGGCTGCTTTTTTAATTATCATGCCTCCTGGTTCCACATCGATGGGGGAGTAGGACATGCTTTTTTCCACTCACTCTCACACACGAGGCACGGGGCTGGCCTTGAGGGAGCAACAATGACTTCCATCACTCTCTGTCCAGCATATTGACTGGCAAACTTCACGAAAGGGGTCTCCTTGTGAAAAACAGATGGCTGTGTGGTTCATCTCAGCCTGTCCTGGCATTGTTGTACTATGTGCATTAAGTGAGTCAACAGGAAGGTGGAAAATCACTCATGCACAAAGTGTTTCAAACTGCAACCTTGCTCCTCAGAGGAAAATATATCAGAAGAAGAATGATGTTAAACATTGATCAAGGGCTATTGCATCCAGTCTGGCCTCTTTTTGTAACAGGATATGACAACATAATGTAGGCCCATGAGCAGGGAACATATGTCGTAAATCAAATTCAAGTAGAGGTTGGGAGGTTTAATAAAGTCACAGGATTAGAGGGCACTGGATAGAGAGAGACTACTTAGATAAGACCAATGGGGAACTTGTTTTTTAAATGACAAAAACAAAACTTTGGAAAGAGACAGTGTATGTGAGCGAAAAAGAATATGATAGATTAACACCTCTCTGGTGTAAGTGGCAGAGCTGTAGTACTCGAATGTGGTCTGAGTTCCAAATTTGGTTTTTAAGATGTTAGTTGATCGCCTCTGACGATTGCTAGTTTCACAGCAATAAACTGGCAGAAACAGCAGATGTTTCATGCCATGTGTGTGTGTGTGTGTGTGTGTGTGTGTGTGTGTGTGTGTGTGTGTGTGTGTGTGTGTGTGTGTGTGTGTGTGTCGATATGACCAAAATATCCTGTTTTCTCTTGCTGGGTGTGGCAATCCTGATGTTCAGCATTGACGTGCTTAACCACCTGTGACAGACAACTGGGAGACAGATCTCTTACCCATATTGTGGAGACAGATGTACAGTCCATTACTCATTAGACTGATACCATATGAGAAAAATGTCATAAACTCACCGTTGAGTAGCTACTACGGAATGAACGCTTGTGTGTGATATGATATATTAAAGATACAGTTCACAAAGTACAAATAAAGTGCTGATGACAAAGAAATATCATGAGATACAGTGCTCTAGGAATAACTTTATATATTATAGCAATGCTAGACATCACCAAAAGCAATGTTAAGCTCAGTGTCACTGAACCGTATTAGATGTATTTTTTATACCCTATTGTGTTATTGAAGGAATATTAAACAAGCAGTCTAATGATTGAGTACTTGTTGATAGCGTAGTATACTGCTGCTCACATTTTTTATGCAGACCTGCTGAATAATAAAACACATCTCCTGCAGCACTCATTACACAGAGGTGTATTAACCATAATCAATAACACAATACAGGTTAAATAAGTCCCTCAAAGCTGCACTGATCAATATTTTTTGATAACCGTGTAATGTGAATGGGGTCAATTGTACGGATGAACCCACAGAGAATTATCATCTGACTCTGCAGTTCCCCTCAAATCTATGGAGTACTTTAGCCTCTTTCAGTTCCTTGTTTTGGCTTCATGGCCCCACAACTTTTTGGCAAACAAAAAGGCTCCTGTACAAACAAACAGCACACCGACACAATGACTAGCTGCTGAACATAGTGGAG
Organism: Bovichtus variegatus; assembly: GCA_943593645.1. NCBI lineage: Eukaryota > Metazoa > Chordata > Actinopteri > Perciformes > Bovichtidae > Bovichtus > Bovichtus variegatus. The sequence goes on from CALSCE010010634.1 coordinate 5,046,956, forward strand.
CATTTAGCGGCTAAAGAGTTATATATTTGACCAGAGTGAATACTGGAATTCGTCAAAATATTCATTGGGTGGTAAGAAAAATGACATTTCCCAACATGCAGTACTGGACTGAGTATCGTGTTAAGTTTGCTGTTTTATGTTCCATAATGCAAATGTTACTTTTTGTTAGTGTTAGTGTCTGTTCAAAAAATGATGCTTTATGTTAGCAATTGTCATTTATTGTGCTGGTTTATAGTTTATTATAAATGTTATAATTTATCTATTAGGCGATTACATTTCTTTAAACCAGCTGCATTTCATTACAGATTCACATAAATGAATCTGTATTTATTTATGTAAATAAACACACACACACACACTTCTTTATAGATTCCAGCGTCCTTCGGCTGACTTGTCTTTCAAGATAAATCACAACCGTACTGAGAGAAATAAAGAGTTGGGGAGTACATTTGTGTATGTGTGTACCGAATATGTTTGTGAGAGTTGGATGCAAGTTGGATGCGTAGTTTGCTCTGTCATAATAATCCTAAAATTGTGAAGAGGACTTAATATTTGGCAGTCTTTGCTCTTTCTCAAGCCCAGTTGGACTTGGCCTTGACTCGCTGTCTTGGACTTAACTAACTACAGCTCTGGTAAGCTGTTAAATACTGCTTCATCTCAGAATGAAGCTGATCATACAGAGAGCATGTTGTTAAAAGAAAAAGGACAGACTCAAAGCCTCTTGCCCTTGCCCATTTCCTCTGTAGACCATCAAAGAGCGCTGATGTCCAGCTGAGCCAGACAGCAGGGCACGGCCACTGATTAATCAGCTACTAACACATTAGTCAATGATTAAATGGCAGGAGAACACAGTTGTGGACATCCTCATGTTACAGCATAGTTCTGATTGTCTAAGATAATATGAAAGGGAATATGTGGTGAGGCAGTTGGAGTAGTGATACATGCAGATGGTAGCTGATTAGAAGAGTGACTCCCTCATTAGTTTTACTGTGTGGATCCCATCAAGCTCATTTGCAACTTTAGCTTGGGAAGCCGCTGAAAGTACTGCACCAAAAAACTTTGCATGTATCCCACCCTCTGTTGGTGTGCATCTGCGTCAACTAAATTACATTAAGTGGTTTCTTTTGTGGAGGTTAAAATAAAACAGCACTGCCTCCACATCCAACACCAAAAGACAGGGTGGCCTATTCAAGTCCCCCATAATATTTACTATATGCTGCCTCCTTTGCCGATACGCAATTAACAGAACAGTGGGAAATAATTAATTATAGCGTCACGGTTTTTCTTTGTTGGCTTCTTGCCACCTTGAGAAGAGCATTTTCTGTCATGGCAGCCATGTTAAGCCAGCAGAATTTACAAAGAAGCAAAATATCTGAGAGCTGACCTTTACTTTAGAGCAGCAATGACGAAGAAGGATATTTTTTAACCATGGTCTTGTCTTTTATATGGGGAAATGTTTGTGTGTCTTAACAATGCCACTACAAAGAAGGGCAATGCAAATCATGCCGGAGACACGCCTATGGTACTTCTAGCTAACTGACGTTAATAGTGTGCTTCTAATGCGCAGACTGACTGAGGCTTTGACTGTCAGTGTTAGCGAAATGGTATTGAAATGATGGGGTAGTGGCTGGGGGGGGGCCAGGCCATGTATTAGATTTGAGCTTTAATCTCAATGTGGGGCAAAAAAACTGAGCCCAAGGCTTCCTAAAAGACATTTCTTTCTGTCTCTCTCTGTGTCTCTTTCTGTCATTCATACTGTAAATTATAACACTGCTGATGTTCCCTCATGCCACTCATTGCTTAACCATTTTAATAATTATAGGCTCTCCCAATGTGTGATTGGCTTCTGATGGGGAGATGAGTTAATGTGCGTGGCGTTAAGTATCTTCTTGTTTCCTAGCGTACAAATTCAAGTGAGCTCTGCCACCTAAGAGTGTGACAGCACTGGCATATAAGCATGTGCCCCCCCCCATGCATAATTTTAGCTCAAATTTATAATATCTCTATATGTATAATAACTCCTTTTCCCCATCAGAGTCACGCTGCACTACATAATTGCAGTGTGAGTGTCAATAATATATGCTACCGACAAGAAATTCCTGAATGTATCTTCTAAATGAAAATATTAACTTGCTCAACCTAAGAGTATGGTGGAGGATAAACTACAAAAACTACATGGATTGCATTTTAGATTTTTTTTTTTTTGCTGAATTATCTTAACATTATATGCATCCGTTACTTTTAAAGTTCAATTACTCTTAGAAAAGAAAACACTAAGAGGCCAATTATGTAGACACAAAACATAATGGCAAAAAGGTGTGTGTCCGTGCGTGCGTGCATGAGTGTGTGTGTCTGTGTGTCTGCGTGTCTGTGTCCGTGTCCGTGTGTGTGTTAATTCCAATTTGGGACCAATCTTTGTAGTTTGGGCCATAATTTCTGGGAACACATGGACGTCTTTCCAATAAAGTCGGACACAGGCAATCAGACAAGTTGTGAACAAGCCAACAGTTAAGCCCGATTATTGGAGGTAAAACTAAAACGCTGATAGATCCTTCCAATGTACAGAAGAAAGTACACAAACAGAAAGTTGGTCTGCAAAGTTTGTAACAATTTGCTCTTGTTCAAAATAAGTTTGGCTTACCTGAAATTGAGTTTACAGTATCAATTATTGAAAGAGCTGTTTGAATATAAAGGTAGGAAATGGAAAGCTATATGGTACAATTAGTATAACAACGTGTGTAATAACACTAGTATAGCAAAGTTTTATTTACTAGTACCATAACAATACCTATTGTCCCAGATCATCAGACTATAAAGCTGATGTTCGTATACTGTTTCTCTAAAAAAACAAACTGTCTGTTCGTCTGTAAAATCAGCTCCTGTACCGTTTCACTCTCTATGTTTTCTGTGGTTGCCATGGTCACATAGCGAGTTGCACCCCACGATTGGCCACTTCCAATATATCTGCTATTCCCATTTGCCTTTCATTGATTTGCAAACATTTTATTATTGCACTGCAACTGAACTATCGCTGTATTTTTCGCCTTTTATTTTATTCAAGCTATTTTCATATCTGATTTCATTTTGTTGTACTGCGTTTTAAATGTCTTTCATGTTTGAGTGTTGTTCAAATGAAATTGTCTCGCCTATCCAGGGGGTCTGTTTAAAGCCCTAGCTCACTTTTTTGTAGCAATGTTCCTGTGTTCCAAGATCTCAGCAATTAACTTAGTGAAGACAATATTTTTATTACTTCTAGGAAGACTTACTAAAACTATAAAAAATAAAATAAACATGATAAACTGGAAATAACACTTACAATGCTCTATTCAAAATGTGTGCAAAACTATTAGCTATAATGGGAAATATTGTACATACTGTTGGGAAGTTTGATGTGTCCGCGTTCTGGTCCCTGTAACAGACACAGACTCTGTGTCTTAGATCAGGGGTCCCCAACCACCGCGGACCAGTACCGGGCCGTGGATCATTTGGTACCGGGCCACACAGAATGAATAAAAAGTATATGTATTTTATTATATATATTGCAATGTAATATTAATATAGATAAAGTGCAGAATATAAAATGGAATAATTACATTTAATTAAATTAATTAAACTATATGTTTACATATGTACATTATATGTTTTGCACTTTATTTTGTGTTTTGTTATGCCTGCCCCCCCACAGTCTGTGGAAAAATTGTCTTGCATGAAATCGGTCCGTGGTGCAAAAAGGTTGGAGGCCGCTGTCTTCGATGATTATACAACGCACACACACATATATACAGTGCAAACACAAATGGGTCAATCTATGGTTTTGTTACTATCATTTAAAATATATTATAAGACAAATAGGTTGCAGCTGAATTCCTCGAGACAAAAGTAGATCTGCAAGAGGGAAATGTAATTGTCATGCTGTAGCAATGTTTGGCCTTGATTACTTTAGGAACAATTGAGACGCCAAGGACAAGTCACTTTCTCATCTCCGATGATTTATTATGGAGACTATAGAATCTCTTCTCTCAGCTGGAGGTTTGGTATCCTTGATAAACCAGTGTCTGTCCTCTGTTCCTGACCCCTTCAGCAACTCCCCTCTCCCGTTTCACAGTCTCAGTATCTTCTTTTTCAATCTTACAACCTCATCCACAAACTGAACTACTAAGTGATAATACTTAGCACTTTCATAATGTGTGGTATGCCCTCTGGTTTATTCATTCACACACACACACACACACACACACACACACACACTGAAGAGCTACATCCTAAAGCCATTGATCAGTGAGCCACACATGAACACATTAGACTCATGTTTTCCTAATGTAACACCCTGAACTCCATTGAGATCTGCGGGCCTAACAGACAGCATTAGTACATTTTTGAACAGCAATTCATGTTCAAAACATGGCAGCTACAATCTGAATATGAGAACTGAGCAACATGATGTGAAAATTTGATCAAATCATTCTCTCTGACACAGTTACACAGATGGTGCATACTTTTGCACACCCTTTTTTTTCTCCCCCTTACTAAAAGTTGATTAACATTTACAATTTCTATTACATTCTGTCAATCTCTGGCAAATATTTTAGTTTTACGACTGCTGTTTTTTCTTTCTTTTGTAAATCGTGTTTTGAATGCTGTCCACAGCACACTGTGATTTCACTTGTTGTCAACTTGCCCAATTCAGCATTAAGTCAGAGCAATCACTGCCATGACCAGCTTATAAAACAATCCCGCTTAAATTAATATGCTCCAGATTTGTCTGAAGAAGAAAATGGTTACTGTTGTGTTTAATGATGAACCCCCACAGCTATTTATTTGAAGTGAGGAAAAAAATCATGCAGTTCTGTTATGTAGGTAAGCAAAGTGCTAGGATGAATCACCATTTTGGCATTAACCATATTGCTTCTTTTTGTTCACAGGCCCAACAAACTGTACCGGTAAAATGGCACCCACTGGTAAATAATTAATGGTTTGATTAGCATTAAGTTGGATTTTAGATGTGTCTTTTTTTCACTTTCACTGAAAGGTATTGTGTGAGCTTCTGGAACAGAGTAACATATTATGACAAATTTGGTTTTGTATTAAATTTATAAATTGCGAACCTGAACCTGTAATTTGCAAACCTGCAAATAAGCGTACTTCCTAAAATGTCAAACTATTCCTTTAGGACAATAAATTAATTATTACTTGGGGAACATATACTTTACTTTACTCCCATACAACTTTCGCAGGGACAGAATCTCCTTAGATACCCTCTTCAACTATTCCAAACTCAAACAACATAACAGAGACCATCTTCTACTCATCCAGCTGCAGAAATAACATAAACCATAAAATATTAAAGGGAGAAATGAAAAAAAAAAAAAAAGCCAACAGAAAAGGAGATATAATATAAAAAAAAATCTGCTGATGCGCTCAGTGGGTTTGGATAGCCGCAGCTCTGTTCATGTGAACAAAATCAGATGGAACAAGAAAAAGAAAGAAGGGGAGAAGGAGAATTCATTAGGCTCATTTGTCATGTTTCTCAGCACTACTGAGGCTCCAGCCATGATGCATCACTCTTACAGAGGCAGAGCTAAATTGAACTTATGGTTGCAATGTCTAAACTCTAATGATGTCAAACTCTTGATCTCTCCCTTCAGTGAATAAAGTTTACATCGTGTTCGACCAGGCAGTCAGTCAGGGACGTGGCAGGCCAAAGAGACGAGGCGAAGAACAGAGGAGAAGAGGAGAAAGGAGATTAAATGGCTGCAGGTTTCAAAGAGCCTTGCTTTCCTTTTTTCTTTTTATGCAGAGATGCCATTCTGGTTATCTGGCAATGCAGAGAGTGTACAACAGGATTATGGCCAGTAGCTAATGAGCTGTTTAGTGCTGGCAACGCCGCGAGGAGTGATGGTCCTGCTGGCTGCTCAATTTGTACACTCATGTAGTATAATCATATGACAGCGCACACATTTAGTGCAATCTAAAAACCAAGTCAAGTTGTCAAATCTGAAACAGACGTTGAGGACTTGACATGCAATGTGTGTGTGTGCGATGTCAGTATGTGTGTTCTTTGTAAGTGGCTGGCTGTAGATGGTAAGGATGGGCCTGTTGCTGCTGTTTGCTCTTCTTTTGTAAATTCATCACTGCGTTTCTGACTTTTTCTGATCTCACAGACAATATCTTTTTGTTCGCTTATGTTTTGGGTGATAAAAATGTTTCACTGGCAACTGCAGAGGTTTCCTCGTGTTGAGTGTTTATGATGTCACCCCTAAAGGTTTCAGACTTGACTGTTTATTCCTCCCGAACAGCCAGTGTACCAACTACACGCCTGGTCGTATCCCATGGCCTCTCCTCTGGTCTCTCTCTATCTCTCTCCCTTTGTGCACTTGTTTCCATTCTCCTATGTGGGTGAATGATGTGCTTCAGTTTTTCTTCTTAAGTGTTTGTGTAGCCTTTCCTTTTTTTCAGATTACATGGTGGAGAGGAGGTCAAGTGGCTCAGGATCTTTGCCGACCCCTCGAAGCTGCTTGACATCTGCCTGGATCCAGATGCTTCATATATGTACGTACAGTATATGTATATGTTAAAGGGTGTTTTGGAAGAGTTTTCCTAAATGGAATCGAGATTTCCGAATCGAGAGTCTTAGGACAGACGGTGTCATATATTGCAAAGCTCCTTGAGGCAGAAACATTGTGTACCCCAATAGACTGTATATAGGAAGTGGACATAGTCACCATGACGTCCCACTTCATTGTCTTCAACCCTAACATGTGCTGGCACCCACAGGACTGTACATCCCTGCCTCTCCAGTTTAAAAAATATCATTAATATCTCCCCAACTATGCCATTGTGAGCGCCTTCTGCACTCACTCAATTAAAATGACGAACCGAGAGGAAGTTTGGGCGGAAACAAACAGGTTTTTAATGTTGTTTTTGGCCTTTCGGCTAACACAGGTGACATACAGCTCACAATGCTGACAACTGAAAAGGGCTTGACATCGCTCAGACCCAGCATACTGCAAGAGACCAGAGCCAGGTTACCACCATGCTTATATTATGTGACTGATTACGTGATTCTGAGTCGCTCCCAGCTCTCCTCCAGCAGCCGGTGCCATGACCACACCCCACTGCCACAGTCGTCAAGGCAGATAATGAATCAGTGCGTGAGACAACTCAATGCAAACCCCCTTCTTTCATCCCCCACAGTGCCCACAGTAAAGCACTTCATTCTGCAGAGAATATTGATATCCCATCAGGCAACCTTATATTCTGGCAGATTTGGGCAGTTTTGAGTAGACCAAATCCCACTCTCCTGCTTTCGGGATTTCTTGACCCATCAGTGTAAATACTTACCCCACCTATATACAAGGTGTTTCTCTACAAATGACGCATGATTTCCTATTTCACCTGTCTGTATTAATTATTTTATTGACATACCCAAATCAGCCTCTGGGTGGCCAGCCTCTCTTTCACTGGCATCCTCACAGCCTTACTAAAGCCCCTCTTCCGCCTGCTGCTCCACTTGCTGGCCGCTGATGGTTTTTCCGTGATCTGCCCCAGGTTGAGGATTGGCTTTTTCAGCTGTCAGTCCTACTGTTCAATAAAGGTAATCGTCCAGTCTGTTGCACTTCCGGTGGGCTGTAGACAACGGCAGAAAAAAACCACAACACACAGCAAAACTATATGATCCCAAAAGCAATTAAAGGCAAATAATTCAAAAATAATTAAAGCACAGCAGCAAACAAAAATGCATACAAAACAGCACATCGAATTAGGAATATTCTGCCATGTACTGTGTTTATGCTATGTGGTGCTTCAGTGCTGGTATTTGACGGGATAATTATATAGAGTAGCAAAGTAAATAGCAGTACTCAGTGATAAAATCTACTATTGTTTTTATTTGCATTTCCACGGTAGCCTACAGCAGGGGTCTCCAACCACCGGGCCGCGGACCAGTACCGGGCCGTGGATCATTTGGTACCGGGCCGCACAGAAAGAATAAAACGTTATTTTATAATAATATTGTTTGTAATATATTGTAAGTAATATTTATTTATTTATATTTATTGTAAAAAAATGTATGTATTATATTATATATATTAAAATGGAATAACAATATCAATAAAGTGCATAGTATAAAATGGAATAATAACATTTAAATTATATATGTAATAATTTAATTATATGTTTTGCACTTTATTGTGTGGTTTGTTATGCCTGTCCCCCCGCTAAGTAGAAAAATTGTCTTGCATGAAACTGGTCCGTGGTGCAAAAGCGTCGGGGACCGCTGGCCTACAGTACAGTACAGAGTTGTGTACAGTAATACTTGTACCTGCATTTGTACTGATTTGTATCGTCATTAATGCTAACTACTACTCTCCTCTTCAGCAGCTCAATCCAGTGATTTAGACAGATAAGGCAAGCGTATTCTCACCCAGTGATCCTGTCTCATGCGCCTTTAAAAGTGTGTCCAATGCTTCTGCTCGTTCAGCAAAACTACAGCACCACTCCAGCCTCCGTCCCTGAGCAACTTCTCTCTTCCATCTCTTAGAATTACTATTCTAAACTTTCCCTCCAGGCGAGCTGACCTGGCGTGGGCTGACCCCGGACGACATTGATTGCTTGAGTAAGTGAGACAATTGCACTTTCACTCTGTGGCCTTGCTCACCGAGGATCAGAGCCATCTCTCTGCCAGACCATCGGACTTCATTATCAAGCAGCAGGGGGGAGACACACAGAGGCCTTAACTCTGTCTCAGGAGACACAGAGGCCGGCAAATCACCTCCATCTCAGTGTTTGATAATCTTTATCCTCTGCTTTCTTGTTGTTCCTGCCTGTCTCAGGCCTGATGCTTTCTGATCTCCTCACTGTAAAGTGCAGGATAAGGGCAGCAAGAGAGACATAAAGATGGCAGAAGGCAGAGAGAAAGAGAGCGGTAGGAGGGGAGAGGGAGCTTGTCGTAACAACCTTTTTTGTGTGTTATTCGTAGAGCAGAACCCTAGATTAAAAGGGTACATTTTGCACTCTTTCTGAGTCTCTACTTTGCCTCCCTCTCTCACATTCTCTTTACCTCACACTCATTACGGCAGTGCCTTTTATGTACCGCACATCTGAATTTAACTCCATGTCTGTCTCCTTCTTTCCAATTCTTCCTTATTCAGGGACTCATCCCTGCTCCTTCTCTGTGGGTGAGCATGACAGAAGTAGTGAATCATAGACACCCAGCAGCCTTCTGTAGGCCCCTGAGTCATCCCCGCTGCTCTCTGATCACAAGGGATGAACGCAATCACCTGAAAGAGACAGCGCTCAAATGTTCACTCTTACCCTGTACTGGAATTTAAAGTTGCCACAGATGTCAAAGTAGCACAAACTTTAAGAGATCTATTCTCTTCTGTGAATTGGATTTTATTAGATCACACATTATTGCCAGATTCCTTGCAAAGCTGGGACAAATTTCGGATGAATCTGGCAATAAAGTGTGATCAAATATAATCTTTTTTTATTCATATTGAGTAAATGACATCTCATTCGTTCCTTGCTTGGCAAAAAAAAAATCTTAAAATAAAGTTGATCTATTCTGTTGTATACAGTTTTGTATAATATGAAAGATAGAAGATGAGAATGGTGTACCTCACATTTTATAACATATAAACAAGACTGAAGGCATGGAGTCACGGTTGTGGAGCTCGATGCCGCTGTACTTACAGTAGGCATAGTGGTGCTTTGAGCTAAATGCTAACATGAGCATGTTCATAATTGCAATTCTAGCATGCTGAATTCTTTGGCACGTAATCACCATCTTAGTTTAGTGTGTTCTCGGGCTATCATTTGATAATTACCCCTCAAAACAAAGTATAATTGAAGCCGATGGGAATGTCCATTAGTGTGGCAAATAAATGATTTGGTCACAGACCAAAAGTGGAATTCAACAAATGAAAATGTTTACCTGTTGATTGCACTAGATGGGGAAGTTAAAGGATCACTAAAGTTATTTAAGATAATTCTACAATGTGAATATCCATGTGATGTCTGGACCAAATGTTGTGAAAATTCAGCCAATATATGTGGAAATATTTCATTCAGTGGAAACTTGACCTGCTGGTGCCTCTCGATGACCAACGTCACCAGCATCCCCTTTGGGATATCTGTACCAAATTTAATGAGAATTCACACAATAGATCTCAAGATATTTCAGTAAAAAATGTCAACCTCATGGTGACACAGGAGGAAAAGTTAGAGGACTTCTCCAGGGACCATGAGTATCTGTAGAAAATTGTATGTCAATCCATCTAAAAGTTGTTAAGATATTCTAGTCACAACCCAAGTGTTGAACTGACAGACAGACCGACTACATGGCTAATAAAATGCTTCATATACTATAGTGGTTGGTATACAATGTAGTGAAGATACATGTTTTATGTATCACTTAGTTGCTGCTACATTATATTGATGCAAATATTCTTGTCAAATATTGACAGATAATCTGAAATGTATTATGAAATTTATAATCTAAAAAAAAAATCTTTGTAACATTAAGAGGAAACATTTTATGTAGTGCTACTGTAAACGGTGGCACAGAAATGACAAATGAAACACAAGGCCACACAGTGGTGTAACAGTAATAGGGAAAGTGCTGTACAACTCATATTACTGTCCTATTAAGTTAAAAGTCTTTCTTGCTTCTGCTTCCAAGAGATGCTGTTAAATCATAGAGTACAGCAGGAAGAGTGAGCCTGGAGCTGTTTTGGAAAATTGTTCTGTGGCGGAACAGCCTTCGCTGTTGAATTGTCAATTTTCAGCACCACAGGGAAATAGAATCAGCTCTAAGATACATTTCTGGCTGATTGGCATTAACCATGTGAATATGTTCAGCTATGTTGTTCAGTGATGCAGCCACAGAGTGGGAGATTGGGAAATTGGTACATGGTACTTACTGTATTACCTGAGTCATTCTCTTAAACTCTGCAACCCCCACACGTCATACCCATACTGTACGTACGGCTCCAGCAGACGACACACAAGCGAATCGGCTACATTAGGCCTGCGTGTCTTTCAGCCCCCTAGTGGTCAACAATTTTTTTACTTTAAAGCCCATCACATGTTTTAGCCCTCACATCTCCTTCTCCACATGTCGCTTTCTCAAGGAAAGACCAACTGGCAGCGAAGTTCATGCTGGGAGGAATCCTGAGCATTGTGTTACATTGTTTGTTTCAGAAGTCTACAGTTAAAGAGTAGAAGTTGCTGCGTCTATTCGATTCGTTTTAATGGCAGCCTAGTGAAAACTTTTTTTGTAGCCAGGCGGCTGCGATAGCAGCAGAGGAGGGGGGGGGGGGGGGGGGCCACACAGATTTACCCATTTTCACTGACTCTGAAATTTGACCAATTTCAGCTGCCTATCATTGTGTGACCCTGGTCAGACTTGACCTTGACACTTCACACGCTATCCTCACCCTTTGAGGCATTCAGTGAACCTCCATATTTTTTGGAATACTATTCACCACATCCTGTGATTGTTTTGATATTCTACTATTTTTCACTTCATTTTTAATGGCAATTTTAATGCCTCCCCCACACATAGATACGCACACTCTTCAATCTCCCAGCCATATTGCTGAAGTGCAACCGTATGACTGATCCGCACGACTACTACACTCTAAAAAGTAATTCAGAGACCACCTAATTAAATGCATGGATTTAAGATAAAAATTCAAATTTATTGGTTTCGATTAACCTGTCAAGGTATTTTTGAAGGGTTGTTGAGACATGATAATGCTGGTAATTACAGGAACTTTGTGTGTAATTTAAACTCACATTTCTGCACTAATTGATTTAAAACAAAATTCAAGTTGTAGTAACCTTATGAAATTGGCTGTGAAAAAGTGCTGTGCTTTGCTAATGGGCAATATGCTCCTAATCTGAGCTATTGCAAGGAACTTCAATGTACTTTTTGAAGTATGTCAGAAACTGTTCCTTGAACTGGATGGACAGAAAGCCACTGCAAAAGTAATGAGTCTCAAGAACAGTATTATTTGAAGATGTCACTTGTTTCACAGACAGCACTATCATTTTTGTTCAGATTACATTGTTGTTTTGATTTGTTATTTTTGGAGTCCACTTAAGTCTTGTCTTGATGAATGAGCAACATTCCGTGTGAAACATGTTCCTACTGTTTTAAATACTGACCGTTTATATATCGTCTGTTTGAATACACAAATGCAGTTTAAAACCAAAAAGGTTGCCTCACAATTTTGTTGTTGAATTAATTAATTTCTTAAAAGCTACTGCATGAACAAAAACATGAAAAAGCTAAAAACTACTATAGAGAATCTAATTGGAACAACCTGATTGTTTAAACGATTGTCAACATAAAAACTTGCGTTCACAATTCTGGTAATTAATACATAACATTTAAAAAATACTTCCAAATATTGTGTAAAAATTGTTTGTGAGTAATCAACCTAAAAACAAGTGTTTATTGTTTATGGTACCAAATACTAAGTAAGTGGTAATTAAAAATACATTTGGTTATAGAGGAAAAGCTAATACCCCTAACTCAATGTACAGTAGTTTGTTGGTTGAACATAATTTCATTAAAAGATGCCATAACTCAAAAAAGATTGATGCAGACTGTTGTGTTGATTTTAATGTTGAGCCAAAGCATTAGTTTTTACAGTTTATAATCTTCTCTCGTCTCCCTCTCAAATGAAGGATCTCTCACTCACTCTCTCATTCACTCCCTTTTCAAGTTGTTTTTCTTCCTCCAGATGGAAAATCACCTGCTTTTCTGGAAAAGATAATAGGATAGATGCTGGCAGCCGTGCACCGAGCAGGCAGGAAAATACAATCTTCCTAATGACACTGCATTGAGTTCATTTCTAACACATTTAACTAGGTTTGAAATGGACACCATAATAGTTTGAGGTACACCGGTGTTTACAGAATACAGATTTGCAAATTGTTGTTCCAATGCGATTGAAAAAAATGTCTTCAACGGAAAAAGACAGCATTGGTTGTTCGAATGCCTGAAACCTTTCCTTTTCCTGAGAAGGAACTCTTGTGGCTGTACAAATAGTGACTTTTGTCTCTCGGGGAAGTAGCGTGAAATTGTCATAATACCACAAATCCTCTTCGATTTATTTTAAACTGCAATTGTGTATTTGAACATAAATCCTCTTAGACAGGATGGATGTATGAGTCTACGAACCATGTGACTTTGACACCGACTTCTGTCAGCAATCAGTTTACTAAATGTTAACATTGTTTTTTTTTTTTTTATCCATAACCATGTTGTCATGCCTACACCTAACTAAAGTCATGTCTGTAATGGTCATGTTGTAATATGTTTGTTGATTGGCGCATTAAATCAGCTTGCATCGTCTGCAAACAATCTGTGTTTTGAGCTATATGCTATGCGTGCAATGACAATGCTTGCATGCTGATGTTTGGCAGGTTTACTGTTCATCATGTTCACCGTAGTGCGAGCACGCTAACATTCGCTTACGAGCGTTGAACACCAAGTACAGCTGAGGCAGTAGGGAATGTTTTTAGTTTATCCTGCTGTTTGGGTGTACTTGTTTGTAGTTGGCCCGAATTATGGCATTAGATGAGAAGTGAAGGGATAACCAAAGCTTTATTTAAATTATCCTGAGGGGAACATAAATCAACAGCCGTCTCAACAGTTGTTGGATGAATTGTCAAGAAACGGATCCACCCACCATCGACATCTGTACCAAGTGTTAAAGCAATCCATCCAATAATAGTGAAGACATTTCACAAAAAAAAACCCTGAAATGTCAACCTCATGGTGTTGCTAGAGGGAAATTCAGGAGAACCCCAAATTCAACAGGATAAATGTGTAAGCATTCAAAATAATTATAATTTGTCGTGGTGGAAAAACAGCTTTCAGAAGGCATTGGATTAGTATAAAGAACAACTTTAAAAAAAAACTTACCAATTCATTTTCCCCATGCACATTTAAGCCATTTCCAGAAGCTGCCACAAGTACTGTCTCAATATGTAAGACACCTTAATGCATAGTGAACAAATCCTGGTCTATGATATCGTTTTATAATCGTTTTGCCCTGTGTACAAGGGGCAATGTAAAAGCATTGGGACCACATTACAAAATTTAACAAAGAATTACCCAGCACACGTGTTCGAGCCTTTAAGCCTTTTATATTATAATTTATATATAATTGTCCTTATTTATTTGAGATTGATCTAACATTAAACATAGCATTCCTCTGCCAGCTTCATTCGTTTGTCTGTTTCAAAATCATAAGTGTAGCTGGTAGAATTAAGAGCTCATTCCAAATATTTATCCATTAAATGGATTTTAAATCTACTGGGTAAGAGAAGAGGAGAAAACGGTTTTGCGTGACGCGAAATGGCCGAAAAGTATGGAGGCAGCAGTGACAACCAGTATGTGCACATATAGATTTCAGTAAAGGTATTGGTGGAAACTTAACAACTCTCAGCGGTACAGATCAGAGTTTATCGGCCAACATGTTACGCTGGTCGTTACCATGACTGCCCAGTTATTGTTAGAATCCAATTTAGACGATAAGTCCAGCCTTCAAAGCCCGTGTCCTGGAATGATCTCTGTATCTTCACTTGTTACGCACTGAGGGTATTTTACTGGGCGAGTTGCAGGAGCAGTGACCGACTAACAAAACCCTGGCTTTGCAGTCTATTATTTTTACAACTCTCATAACCCCAACACCACAGAGCCATCGTTCCAGGTTAGATCCAACATTAACATCAGAAATGTCCTCCCCTGTGATATTCCCCCGTGATATCATAACTCCTCAACAATAAAATGTTTACAATCAACCCGAATTCAGGTCATGTTCAATGATAACATTGTAGAGAAAAGAGGGGGAACACAGATTTAAATAAATCAATGAAAAGTCTGTCTTGGAGCACGTCTGTGTTTCGTGAGCAATCTGTTGGAACCAGTGTTGCAGTTTGACAGCAGCGGGTGGAGGCTGCGGTTTTTGATCTCCACTATGAGGGTGATACGGCGCCGATGCCAAATTGGTTCCCTCGCACGGCTGCATCTTGCCAAGTGTAGTCTATGGCTGTCAGTCCTCTAGTCTAAAGGCCCGATCGGAGACCGTTTCCTAGTCATGGAGTGGATCATGTTGTTCCAATATAGATTACTATACACCAACCCACAGCTCCTCTATCTGCATAAACATGATACTGTGGAGCCATTTTGAGGATTAAAAATAATAGAAATATTGACATCATGTTAATACTACATGTATGCTGCTTTTTTTTTTCCGTTCTCGCATTGTCTCTCTCCACCAACGCCCCACACACGGAATGAAAACAGTGAATCAAGTTAAACATGAATTTAACAGAGTGCATATCTTTTCTCGTATTTGCTATAAATATTGCGATAATGTCGTTATTGCGATTTCTTTTGGTCATGGTGACGGTGTAGTGATAATCTGATATTGTGACGTCTCTAGTTTAAAAATGCATGGGTTATTAGACTCTTCTACTTGTACATTCAGGATTTGTTGAACTTGATGTAAATTGCTGAAATTTTAATTAGAGGGTTGGGGGGGGGGGCTAATTGGCGGTCAGGTATGAATGAACACCCTCCCACACACACACACACACACACACACACAGACGCTCACACACATGCATTAACCTGGCAGCAGAGAAGCATTCAGGCCTGACCTCCAGCGGCCAGCCCTCTAACCCACAGGCTAATTATAAACCTCATTATGTTCTCTCAGACCTGTTTCCTCATCACATTAATTCTGCCCTGTGCAGACGGAGGACCGATATCGAGAGGCATGGGAGAAAACAGACGAGCCCCGTATATCTAATATTACAACTTACATTTCCACAGTCCTGCAACTCTTCTCCTTCAATCTTAGTTTTCTATGCAATTTTAATCTTTGAATTGTCGCTCTGAGTTGTAAGTCATTCTGTAGGTTTCCAACTCAGAGCACAAACAACAAGCACAAATCACAGGTTTGACATTTGTTTTCATGCAAATGGAAGACACGCATCTGATTGTGGGATTATATTGCATAGATACGGACTGACAGGAAGACACGAGTAAGAAAACAGCATGAAGCCATTAAACGTGAAAATAACAATGTAGGAACGTGTAGCACTTATTAACAAACACAATATTGCCAGCCTGCAGGCTCTGCATACGGTACATAACAACCCCACCTCCAACTTATTTTTCCTTCCCTCTCTGTATCTCTCACACACATACACGCAGCTGTGTTTGGTTTAAATGCAGATCCAGTTGAATGACATTTGTTTTCTAATCTAAGCTGTACAGCCCAATCACCTTGGTATTACCTACACTATGCGGCTCCATGGGTAGGGGAGGTAAATACTACATTACACCAACAACAAACACACATTATCAAGTGCTGTTTTAATCATCTTCATCTAACACACTTCAAGTGTACAAGGCAGTTATCTCATCTATTTAAAGTAAAGGGTTGGTTCATCCAAATGATAAAAACATATATCCTCCCACTTCCTCTTCGTGGTATCTAGGCAGGCATCTGGTTTCCATTTTATCTGCGGACGTTTATAGATAGCCATCTCTGAGATCTCTAACACCCCCCAATACAAAGGAGGTACAAATAATTGAGTTGGTGGTGCTCAATGTATTAAAAATGTATTTAAGAAATTGCAATACTTCTCTTTCCAGAAACAATATCCCTGTAACTCTGGATAGTTCACTCTCTCCGGATAAAGGATAAAGATTCTCCCGTAATCTCATTTGGACACTAAACTGGGTTTTAAACTAAGGGTTTCGCGATATACTGTGAATATCGTGTTGGCAGATGTCCGGCCTTGTGGAGACAAAACACACATAATAAACAAAGTTAAAGAGGAATTTTGCTGATAGCATTATTCTTTTTCAAATGTTCTATAGATATAGAGATTATTTTGGTAATCGTGTAGTGGAAATCTGATTTTGTGACAGCCCTATCTTAAACCACTCGCAAAACAAAGTAAATATTCTCTGATAAATCTTTGTGTAGTATGTGAAAAGGTGATTCCCATTCCTCAAAGACTCTATGTAATTAAAGATACCATATTAATGACTGGGGGCGGCAGGGTGGTAAACAATACCCCCTCTGAGCAAAATGAGCCCGAGATTGAGCCTGATCTGTCATATGTGTCATTTCATCCTGGTACTAGAAAACTAGTGTGATAGTCAGGTGACCTGTGGAGGCTGTATCGTCTCTCTCACCTGTGTATGCTGGGAAACTGTGCACCATCTCACAACCCGTAAAAAGCATAAAGAATGGACTGATGGGTACTAATGACTGTGACGTTGATGGGGATGACAATGATAAAGATAATGGTCATAGAATGGAAGAATCTAAATCCTTTAGCTGTTTTATTCAATTATACTCAATGCACTGTAGTACTTTAAATGTATACACAGAAAGAGGTGGGAGTGAAATGCCCTCCATGGTTTGTAATTACAGAAGTTTTACTTGAATTGTGTTACTTTACACAGTCTGAACATACAGCCTGATGAAGGTTAAGGCCAAAACATGTCAGTGGTAAGTTGGTGGTAAATGAAGAAAATGAAAGCATTCCCACGAGTTCAGAATGTAAAAGGATAATAAGTGTCATATTTGTAATTAGTAAACTCTAATTAATTACTAAAAACTCTCCCTGACCTTTGTTATTAGTGTTACAGAGTGACAAATCCCAGTCTTGCCAACAACAAAGAACAAGATGAGGCTAAAATTAAACAGGTTCCTTGAGATTCTTGCTGCTCGCAAGGGCAGTCATAAATTGCGTAACCTTCCCCGGTAAGATAACCTGATAAAGGATTTCTAATTATGGTTGGTTAATATCCGTGCTATAAAACGATTTATACACTATAATCAATAGTCATTTGTGCCTGTAATTACTCCCCCTTACAGTCACATTGCAATTTAACATAATCGGCCCATCTCGGATTGTTCGTGAAAATGTCAAAACAAAATTAGAACTGTCCACTGGACTGCTATTATGAAGTCAAAGATTTTTTTTCTCATTTATTTTAGTTGTCTTCTTCACTTCTCACCCCAAGTGGGAAAACTCTATTGATTTGAATAGAGGAGATTTGAAGCCTCCTGGCTGTTGTGGTTGAGGACACTTTTCTTTTGTGTTATCTGAGTTTAATGTCCCATCTCCTCGGCAATGCTGCTTCCAACCTGGCTGTGGTGAATGAATACAGAAGAGGCATATAGCCTGCACAAGTGGGGGGTTTTACAACTTGATGTACAGTATAGGGACACTTTAATGCCTCTTTCAAACCATCAAATTCCATCAATATGTAAGCTTTCCTCACTTCCCTGAATAGACAGTGTTGCTTTGATGTCTTTTTATATGTGATCCTTTGGGTGAACCAGGCATTGTCACATGTTCCAACTTTTTAAAACTGCAATACAGTGGCCTGCACAAATCCTTACATTTCAGGAACGCTGGCCACATATGGGATGACAGCAGGGCTCTGTTTTGCGCTTTAATCTGATTTTTTTTTTTTTATGACGTTTTTCAGTCGGCCTTTGTTTGTATTCTAAGTGAGACCTAATAGATAATCGCGGGCTTTGTAAGCCTGTTTGCAGTGCTTCTTGTTCTTTTGACTTTAGCCATTGTATTTAATAATGTGTGTATTGAAAGCATGGTGTGGATCAAATACAAGATCAAATCCCTGTGTGACAGCGGAAGATTCATTCATTGGATTGTTTTTACCATGATGTGGTTGCATGAGGCAAATATTCTTAAAGGACTAGTTCCACACTTTGGGAAATACAAGAGTTAGAGAAGAAGATTGACACCAATATCATTTCTAAAATAAATATGATGAGTTGAGATGAGCATCAAGGCACATAACCGCCGTGAAGCCACAAGTCGTTTTTAAACTTCCGTTTTTACACTGAAGAAGTAGTGAGCTGTAGAAGTACTAGTAAGCACATTTTTATTTATTTTTACCTTTGCACAGAGCCAAGTGAGCCGTTTCCTCCTGTTTCAGGTCTTTGTGCTAAGCTAAGCTAAGCTAAGTGGCTGCTGGCTCCAGCTTCCCATTTTAAAAGACAGACATTAGAGTTGTTTCAATCATCTCATCTGACTCACAGTTAGTCGTGTTTGGAACATGATAAAGGTAGCAGTTTGGAGAGAAAGATACGCTTTCCAAATCTGCTATTTAATTGCTCAGTGGAAGGCAAAGAGAAAGTCTTGCCGTACATAATGTTAGTCCCAACATTGATACATATCATGACCCTGTCAGAATGATGTGCTTTTAGCAGCCAGCCACCTTTATTTATAGGTCTGCATTGACGTGACAAGTTAAGTGTGAAATTGTGAATAGTTGAACTCTCACAAGTTCAAAGATTCGAGCGTGAAAGCGCAGTAATACATAAAAAGATCAGCAGTGTAAAAAAAAAGAAAAACAGAGAAGAAAGAAAAAAAACAACAGGAAGTTTTTGTGTCCAGCTTAATATCGTATAGGGCTACTACAGTACAAAAAAAACCCAAATGAAGTGTAGTTATCAGTGTTTAATACTTGTTCCCATTCTGACATAAAGTAAGAACATTTCACTTTTTATCTTTTCTTCCTTGCCCTTTGAGATTTGCTTTTAATGAAAATAAAATGTGAAATCCTTTATCTTTCTTTCCATCTGTACTCCAGCCTTTCACATAAGTTAGAGGTTTTTAAGCTTGAGAAACGATAACAGACTGTGTATCAATTCCCCACAAGCGGTTCATTTCTCAGAGAAGAAAGAGCATCTAGTGAGTGTGGGATTAACCAGCAACTCGTATACTTAAAGACAAAACATGATGGTCTGAGATCCCTCTCAAAAACAAAACAAATTCTCTGACTTTCCGTTGTGAGCCTTGGAAAGTACGTGTTAGCCTTTTTTCCCTCACTGCAAGGGGAAAAAAAATTATTACAATTTCCAAAACAAGCTCTAAAGACCAAAGATTATCCAGCTAATTACATATTATCTGAGACAACAGACAGCCATGGGTGGACCAAAAAAGGCACACGCTCAACCACTAAGCAGGCAATTACAATTACTATCAGTTCCACCGTTTCACTGATGAGGAAGGTGATAATGGTAACAATCATGCTGACTAACAAAGCATGGAGTAATCAGAACCGGCGACTGGGCCCTGCAGCCACAAGAGCAGTGCTAACAAGGTACCCAGCTGATAGACAGACACACTCAAGGTAAAAAGAGGCGTAATCACTCACATCATGCATCATGATCAATGTGGACCTAAAGACAGTTTTGAGCATCAGACACTGCAGTAAGCTGCTTTTGAGTTCCAAACTGGACAGATGTTTGGCTTGATTGCCACCTAAAGTTTTAGCGCCTCTCTAGATTTAGCGACTTTTGAAGATATCAGAATCAGAATCAGAAAACCTTTATTCGTCCCACAGCGGGGAAATTTACAGCGCTACAACAGCAAAGATAGTGCTGGCAGCTACTTTCATTGGAAAATAGTTGGCGACATTGGGCTCTAGCTTACTCTTGCTTCTCTAATGTTAGCCGAGCTTTAAGTCAGGAAGTAAAGAAGAACGAAAAAAGAATGAAGATCTTCATCTTCACAAACAAGCTTTTTAGTCTCGAATTAGTCTCAATTAATTGTGCTTTATTGAAAAATGGCAACCATCGTCATCTGTCAAGCGAAATGCATCAGCCATGTGTTACTTTATGCTACTAAAGTAATAGTTGAATGGAAAGTTATTGTGCTTGGGATTCAAAACTTGGTAATCTAGTTAAAAAAAAGTTGTAAACTCTGGTTTACGGCCCTGAAATATCTCTTTTACAGAGTATGGCAAGTGTAAACTTTTCAAGTGGCATTTATTCTTACCAGATGTGTTAACATTCTCCACACATCTTCAGCCACCTCCTTGATGATAACTAAATGCCCAACAGGCCAATTTGTACGAAAACATGAGGTCGGTCTCTGGTGGTTTTCAGCTGGTTTGAAGTTAAAACAACATGCCTTACAGGGAGGTGAAATAACAATTATGGGTTTTTTTCCAATTCATTTAAGTCACAAGAATAAATTTGAATACTTTACCAAGCAATTTAATGTTTTCTCTATATTCCCTTCTTGTACTTTTTTTTGTAAATTTTGGAAAGACATGGATACACAAGGGTGTGCCCTCAATTTAAAATAAATCTTCCATAAATGCTCAAAGTTGTTTGATGACATTCAGACTTGTTCAATTCAATTTGCTTGATTAACATAACAGGAGGCAGGAGTCCGGAGGCAGCGCTGGCATCTTACTTTGACAGTGAATTCTTGGTTAAAGTTTGTGTCGACAGACTGTTTGGAAGCTTTTGAAATTATCTTGAGGGGTCACAATGATTTGATTCCTGCAAATCAATACATGTCTGCTGTATGCATGTTACCCCTAATGGTTTAGCAAATTATGTGTTTTGCTGTTTTTTGTGACATTAGGGGCGGAATGATTTTATTTTTTTTTTTTTAAATACATCTGTGAAAATGTGTTGTTTTTTTAGAAAGTCAATTTTTCCATGAGCAAAGACAACATGTTTCATAGAGTTGAAGTTCCCCAAAGTGTTGTGAAGTAGAGGTGAGTATAGGCAGCGATAAATCTGCCGTTGAGCAAGGGCCTGAATACCCAACCGCTCATGGTCAGTGACCAATACATCAGACTGTGGTTGTACTACAGTACGCAGCTGGTGTGAGTATGAGCACAGCATTCCTGAAAAAGAAAGATTTACTCTCAGTAACACTTATATTACCTTGCCTTCCAATGACCACTAGGGGGCAGGATGGTGAACTGAAGGACAGAGTGGAAACGCAGAATACAACACAAACATCTATCTAACATAGATGATGGATGATGGAAGATGGATGGATGGATCTATCTAACAATACATTGTGACTGTAACGTCAACGTTGATCCATCACAAAAGGCTCATCTGCACCGATTTAGGGCGAGCCGGAGGCTTAACGTTACTTTTACGGGTCGGAACGGCGTTATCAGCGGCAAACCGTGTGAGCGCAGTGCAGAGCGCCGGCATTTAGCTCGCCATTCACAGGGACTCACATGCACTAGCATGCATGCGCAGCCGGACCGGCTATGTGAACAAATGCCAGAGAAACTCGGATTACATCACATACAGCGGGAGAGGGACTTCATTCTCTGCTCAGATTAACATTACTCCACTATATCCTTACATAGCAAGTAGTTGTTTGGTGCTATATAAATGCTCTGAATGCTGTATATAGAACCTTTGACAAACTTTTATGTGTAAAATCCCCTTTAAACAACCAATTCAGCAGTTTGCAAGACATCCTGGAGCCGGTGTATGCCGTGCCACAGTATGTATTTTAGTGCAGCTTTACTGATTCATCATGGCAAAGCTAAACGTTTTCCTGCCGAGAAATTGTACATTTCACATTTTAAACAATTATCCTATTGTATCTTTTTAATACCTGTGTTGTATTCACAAGTTATTCAATTGTACCTCAACAAATACAGTTGCTCTGATTTCAAATGGTTTAGAGTTAAGCAAATCATTTTAGATATCCTGCATTTATTGTGTAATCAAGCTAAATTTGGATGCAGTTTTCCCTCAGGCTGGCTTGGCAACCGCCAAAAATGTGAACATGCAGTCTGCTCACTGAATGTCATTCCGCTGATGGGGAATGTGATTTCCTGTCTAATTTCAGACACCACCTGAGTGGATTTGCTGTGTACCTGATCCTGACAGAGCTTCTGGAGCAGAGCTCTATTTAATCAAGTGACTCACTTCACTCTGATCACAGCATCTTGCCTCACTAATCTGTACCTCCTAATTTAATCATTCACATCCACTCCAGTGATGCAGTGGTAAATATAACTCTGACCTTCAGTTGGTGATCAGGACAACAACCAGCGCTACAAACAGCGAGACAATCCATTTCTGAGATTTCTTCTAAGACACATAGTAAGTGGTGTCTGCCTGACTCAATCATTACTTTTACTGGTTATTATAATAATTGATATATATTGTTAGCTACAGTAATTACCTTGAAATACAGATGCTTTTTTACCCCCCGCATTTGCTTCTGAAAGCTTGTCCCCATGGCATCATTCCACATATAAGTGCAGTTGTATTTCAAAACATATAATCATAGCAAAATGTGTCTACCTCATAGGATTACAGGCAAGCTGCATAAACTCTTGAGTGGAATACCTTACACCTGTTTCAAGGTACCTTATTTATTTCTTCTTGCTCTGCCCCCACACCTCCTACTGCAGCTAAATGTCGTCAGTAAACCGCAATTAGCTATTGATACTAACGCAATGTGATGTCATGCATCCATTTGCAACCAAGGATCCCTGCTTTGTTGAAACCCAATTGCATAGTACACATTTACACTTGCTATCAGCTTTTAATTCAGCTTATCTATTTTGTCCCACTGAGTCAGTTGATGAAAGATCAGTATGAAACAGAAATTACACAAACGCAACCTCCCTGACGGTGCTCTTTCTGCTCCCTCCTTCTCGGTTTGTAAAAAAAAAAAGGCAAGGATGTAACGCGTTAATCCTTAAAGCACAGATGGATCAGTGGGTGGTCTAAATAGACCTGAGCTTTGCTGTTGCTCTAGATCCCCTGGTGAGATGAAGGACTCTGTTTACTGAACAAAAAAAGAAAAAAAAGTACCATTTGAAAGGTGGATGACATCATGACTACCTGCTGTCAGGGAGCAACGCATCAGGGAGACGTCCCAGCATCTTTTTTTTTTTGAGAAGCCTGTCTTAACTGGTCCTGTGACTCTTTCTCATTCACAAATACAGTATTTATGTCTATTGTCTCCCTTACATTATTTGTGTATGCCTGCAGCCTGTCTGTCTGCATATAAAAGACTCAGCAATGGTGAGGCGTGGAGCTAAATACAGGAAATACTTAAATTTCCTCCTGTGTGTTTCTTGCAAAAAATTATTTCATCTGCCCTGTGATTTCTGTGACCAAAGCATCTGCACAAAGAGTTGTCGTCCTCTGTCACTTCGTGTGCTCTCTCTCCCCCTGCTGGTGGTGAAGCACACATGCAAGCCTCGACTAGTGTTGTCCATCACCGCTGATAGACAAAGTACTCAGATATTCTTCTGAAGTGAAAGCAGCAGTACCACAGTGTAGAAATACTCTGTTACAAGTAATAATCCTGCAGTCAATATGTGACTTAAATGAAAGTACAAAACTATTTAGCAACAAAAAGCAGTTAAAGGACCAAAGTAAAAGTACAAATTTTGCAGAATGGCCCATTTCAGAATGGCCCATTTCAGAATTATTTTATCGGATTATGAATATTTCTCAATTATTGTGTTTGTTGCACCTGGTTAAGGTGGGGCTAATTTAATTACTTTATATATTGCTGGGTAGCTTGTGAACTCTAGGTATTAATAAAGTGTCATCTTACTTTAAACTATAATAATACATATGATGTATTGGTTGGTTGTATATGTTGTTGGTTTGTTAAACAAGATAAAACCCAATTCAGATAAAAAAATCTCTTTTTCTATGTTTTTTTTCTCTTTTTCAAACAATACATCACAAAGGGTACAGAGTAAAAACTAATATACATGCATCAACAGAAGAGGTTCCATTTACACAGAGAGTGTATAACACATACAGACAAAAAGGCATGAAATCATGATCTAATTGGCATGCATTGTAGCAAAAACTGTTTGTGGTAAAAGAAATTTAAAAACTCCCGTCATTCATATCACTAATCTGAATTTGCACTAACCTAAATTTACTAAATAAATGTAGTGGATTAAAAATGTATAATATTTCCCTCTGAATTGTAGTTGAGTAGAAGCATAAAGTAGCAGGAAGTGCGTCTAAATTTGACTTAAGTACAGTACATGAATAAATGTACTTGGTTAACTTCCAGCACTGTCCATCACAGATCGTAAATGTTGCTGCAGCACCACTCTGGAGAGGACATGGCTTCAAAGGCAAACGACGAGCTACTGCCAACCTTATAAATACAAATATGCACTGTTTGTGACTTAATAAATACAAATCCACCCACATGTGTGAGCTGAGGATAAAATAGGATGTACAATACCTTTACTTGTCCAATTAACAATACATTTTCATACATTACCCAGGGGCCCTTGCTGCTGATGACAATGCCTATGTTTCGCTCAGAAAGAGCTACACTGCTTTAATTCCCCATGCACATACTTCACACACAGGTATGAATACAAACAAACACACATACACACACACACACACACACACTTATCTTCATTACCTCTTATTGTAATAGACTCATTTCAGTATTTGTTGTCTTGACAACATACATGCTTTATGCAGACGTCAGGAAACATTCACACCTAACGTGCTCGTCTTCGGGGCACAAACTCCACAAAGAAATGATCAGGGTCAGTAATCAAACCCACAAAATAGCCATTGGAAGAAGAAAACAATCCTAAATATATAAGATTGGAATTAGAACTGTCATCCTTATTAAAGACCAGATGGACTTGATGGACAGAGCCAGGTGAGCTGTTTCCCCCTCTCTCTATTCTTTGTGCTAAGCTAAGCTAACCATCAGCTGACTATAGCTTCGTAATCACTGTACAGGCATTAGAGGGATTTTGTATCTTGTCTAAAGTCTGGCCCACACTAAAGCATAGCAGATGGTGAAGAAGTGTAACAACATGTAATGATAATATTCGGCTGTCCTCGGATCGTAAATATTGTTAACCTGTTTGAAATCAGTGCAGCCAGGATGTAAAAGCGCTCGTAGCGTACCTCCCAGCACAAGACCATCTGACAGTGTATAGCAGTGTACTCATATAGTGTGTACCCTGCACGCTCAGCGGGAAAACAAACAAGCATGAAAATATCTATATGTTTTGCTGGCAGTCCTTACAAATGCCAAGATTCAAACTATAACCCCTGGTATCTTCTTGATCAATGGTTAGTAGATCATTAGTTCTCTGTGCCATCACACACAAGCTGGTCGCATTGTAGTAGTTTACAGGAGCTAGTAATCATACCTCCCATTGGAAGACTATGGATTCATCTGTGACATGATATAAAGAGCAACTAGTTGATCATCCACAAACCGCACTCTCAACATTTAACTAAAGGATCACTGGTGCAAGCCCCACGGCAAATTATCAGGTGAATTTTCTTAGGCACAGCAGTGCAAAATTAATTCACCATCCAATGTTATATTACAGAAAGGCAATGCCTGCAGTTGTTGGACTTCAGACATCAGAGCCACAGAGATTAGAAGTGATGGATTTTCTGTTTCCCCCCATTTACCATGCCGGTGTCCTTGGTGGGCATGTCATTAACAGTTGACTTAGATGAATAAATACCCACACACAGAAGTAATGAAATGCGCAGCCTCTGAAAAATACAAATATCTGCTGTGATTAAGCCAGTCAGAAAATTCAGTGAAATAATGCATCGATAACGAGGTGACACTGATAGAAATGACTCAGTAACGATAACAAGAATTAAATAAGGTGAGTCAACCAGCACTGCCTTTAGTCTGTCTGACTGGCTTTAATTGCGAATCATAAATTTCACACGGGCCCCCTAAAACGTGTGTTTTCCAGAGAACATAGACACACCTGCTCATGACTGCCTGTAATATCCATGCAGTTAAATTTAATGGTGTCCAATGTCAGGCATGACTACAATCAGGTTTGACAAAAGTGGGACAAAAATGAAATAAAAGAATGTGTTATAATAGCAGTGGAGTGAGAGCAATTATTACTAAACATTCTGTCTGGGGGTACAATTCTGCTGAGGATCCACAGTACTCGGCGAGTCTGTGCAATGCCTGAACGCACATATGTGGCCGTGCACGTGTGCACAATTGCGAACACTTCTGAGCGGTTGAACGCATGCTAGAGAGTTGTTTTTGACAGTGAAGCTGAGCTTGGAGGAATAACATTCACACACTGTCAGGGATCGCTCTTAATTACCTTCAATCTGAGCACCACTGTTTGTTTCACAGACTCATGACTTAGATGGGGATTAAGCACTTGGCACTGTGCTAATTAGCCTGCTAGCGCTCCCTGGGCATCCCAACATGAGCCTCAGACAAAAAAGCCATCAGCCAAGGGGAGGTACTGTTAGTTTTTTTTTACCTCCCCTCTTACAGACATTCAGACATGTTGAGGTGGACGGTGAGGTCCTGCTGAGGAACATTTAGAGGTCAAGGAACAGCGCGGCCTATCGTTCTTCTGTTCAATGGTGGAGGAAGTATTCAGATCCTTTACTCAGGTAAAACGATCAATACACTAATGTAAAAACAATAAAACTACAGAAGTATTACCAGCAAAAAGTGCTTAATGTAAAATTATTCGTCCAGTAGGAAAGTGGCCCCTCTAACTGATATGGTTGAGGTGGAGCTGTTTCCTCCTTGATATACCATGCATGTAGATATTTCAGTCCAGTGGCTCCCAGCCCGGGGATGAGGTGGTCTCAGAATAGTCACAAGGTAAATCTGAGGGCTTGTGAAACGATTAAGGGGATAGTAAACTTTTTTTGTAAAATATTGGATCCTTTTATGTCTTTTTGGTCTCGAAATAGTTATTTGAATGAAACGATCTGAGAATGGGAAATCACTCACACACTACGTGACAAGGGGGCCCCGACTAGACACTGCTTTTTGTGTGCAGTAAGTTGTCCCAACTCAAAAAGGTTTGTAACCGCTGGGAAACAATGTTGTTCAACAATTTTTTAGTTTATCTTATGTTTTTTTCAGTATAACATCTTACATTTGAAAAAGGAACTAGTACCTGTAGCTGTAAAATAATGTAGCGGTGTAAAAAGTATAATATTACCCTCTGAAATATATATATATATATAATTCTATTATTAGAATTATAAAGTAGCATGAAATTGAAATACTCAAGTAAAGTAACTCAAAATTTTACTAAAGTATACTAGAGTAAATGTACTTAATTCCTTCATTTGGTGTTCTTTGCGCTGCATATCTTGTATAAAAATCTATTGCTATTTATTTTTTATAGCTATTTTAACTATTATTTTGCACCCTTATAATGTGGTGAAAGAGAACAGAACACATTGTGCAAGTCAGGGTGTAATCATTTCATTTAATTCAGTCTTGTGGTTTTATTTGATTAGAATAAATTTTTTTTTAAAAAAGCAACTAACTCAAATGATTCACTGATGTCTGGAAATAACTGGAAAGTGACTGACTGTCCTGTAGCGTCTGTCCTTTGAAGGGCTCACATTAACAAGGTTATAAAGTATCTCATATTCATTTTGAAATGTCTTTCTCTGTTCTCGGTGCTCCGAATGATTTCAGCCCATTAGTTACGTTATCAGTGATTATCTGCGTCATAGATCCGAGTAGGTTCAGAACACCGCTATCACCTATTCACATGGTTGCTTACCGATACGAATGCAAGAAGGCAGTGACCTCTAGCGGCCATAGTTATTATGACAAGGGCAAAGGAGGAAGACCGGCCCACCAGAGGGTCCAATCCGACTTTGTAAGAAGTAAAAAATGACAGAGAAGACATTAACTGCAATGTTTCAATAAAAGTAACTGCTATTATTGTATGGTGTGGTGTCAGTTCAGGTGGCCAGGATTACTAAACATATGTGGAAATGAATGTAAATTTAGAATAATTTCTAGATCTTGACAAGTTGTTTTGATCATAAAGTAAAATACTATATTGTTCAGTTCCAGATACCTGTGACTAAATGTGTTGTGCCTTTGTAGATACGCTGTGATCTGTAAGTTGTAATGCACATGTGTGAATGATAAACTGAGACATAATATTGTTGAAATTGCACTTGTTTTTCTTAAGAAATTTCAGGTTGTTCCTAATGTTTTGTAAATGAGTTCATTAAATGTAAACATTTTCAGAATGTGCTTGTACTTTTTTGCAGTAAAACAAAGGGGAAAATGTGGAGTTGTCGTTATTTAAAGGTTATATGGTTTTACTGGTCCGGCCCACTCAAATTGGGCTGTATGTGGCTCCTGAACTAAAATGAGTTTGACACCCCTGGTTTAAATCTTAGGGTTGGTGGGAGGGGAGGATGGATGGACACAGTGTGACATGTGTGAAGCCAAAAGACAATGTTGAGTTATTTTTAACTGAGATAGCCTACATAGGCAAAGTTATGTTTATTACATGATGTAATAAACTAATTTTTAACCCTTTTTCCTAAACCATTTAATGGCCTGATAACATTGGAAATGGGTGTCTAAGTCTCATTTTTGGTTCTCTCATTCCAAGCCAGCTGCTATCTGAAATCTGCAAATAATTAACATTCTCTGAATCACCTCTTCTAAACATAATAACATCAAAATCTTCCGACACTGTTCGACATCTGAAAGAAAGATTAGGAAAGAAAAGAAAAGCATTTCCTCATTCCCCTTCAGTTCTTTGATTTAATTACTGCCGGGCTGTATTCTGACCCTCAGAAGAGCCTATGGATTAAGCACCATAATTAAGCAAATCCACAAAAACAACTGCAGCATCCATGTAGAATAGCTTGAGCCAAAGATCAAAACTGTGGCGCTTAATGAAGCAACATATATTATTTTTGTATCTTCTTCCTATTGATTTGCATAATGTGTTCCTCTGTGAAAAAACCCCACCATTCCTAGTCTCATATCTCCCAATTAGATGTAGATAGTTACCTGTGATAACACTTCTCAGAGATAGGGAGTTGGCTCTTGTTGCGAGCCATTAGTGTTGCTTGCAGAGAGACACTGGAAAACACAGATGAACATGCATCATTCTATTATTCACATTGCCTGTATGTAGCGCTTTGGGGGCCAGTGTATGTGTCCAGTATAATTGTGCAGTGATTTCAGTAAAACACAGTCAACATTTATGTTTTTAAAAAGGTAACATGACATTACAGTACATTCACAGTGCAAATGAATGCAGCAAGTAATTGAAACATGTTTTTTTTTTCATGTTATTTCAGGTACAGATGCATTCCTCCTCTCTGCCCCTTCCACCGCATCCTACAGCAAAATAGCCATCAAAAAAAAAAAATCTGGATATGACATGATCTTGAGCTGAATCTGAAGCCTGCTGTGCAGAGAGTGAATATGAAAGCTGTGAGGTGCTGTTCCCAGCAAGCCTTCTTTTTGTTCTGCAGCATTTTCCCCCACAATGCCCTGGATGAGGCCAAACTGCACTATCTGTCAATTAAATAGTCCGTAATCCAGGAAACCATGCGGTTTTTTCCACCTGCTCCACTTTGAGCTTCACCCTGAGGGGCCGGATGGCCATGAAAGCAATGCAATCAAAGAACATGATTGCCATCATGCAACCACTTCACTGGGTGGGAAAATGCCCTGTGGAGCTGGTACATGATGAAATTGTCCACAAGCGTTGTGGTACTCTGGCTGAAAAGAATAGAATGTATTTATTTTTCTATTATGTTGTGATTTTATTCTAATAGATTTTAGATTTAACTACTCTCCAATTGGACCACTGAGGATTGACCTGAAACTTTCAAAAAACAAACTCATATTATTGTCTTTTTAGAATCTATAATATATATATATATATATATTTGTGAGGTTGGAAATTGATTCATTTACCCTTTTTTTCATTTGTTCCCCACTGCCCCATTTCTACAAAACCTGCACACTTTTATCAGGAAATAGTGGCACCTCTCAGCATAGCCCACAGCAGCAGCACAGCAGGATAACAGCAATCAAACATACCTTTCAGCAGTGTTTTCTCAAAGCTTTGATTGCTCACTGAAGCTGCAATTTCCTTTGACTAAAATTGCTATGGCTAAATTGACTGTTTTCTCCACCGAAATCTACAGAATACAATTGTTTTCATAAGACATTCGCTATATAAGTTGCACTTCTGGCATATTTTGACTAAATAGGTCAAACTCTTAGACTACAAGATGTTAGTGCAGCAGCAGCTGCCACAATGTCTTTTGTAGTTGCCTTGCATGTTAATATTTGTCTTACTGTTATAGGCTATTGTGGTCATTCTATGACGTAGATTATTCATTCCCACCACAAACACACAGGACAACATGTAGATACATTGAAATTGTTACAACATGCCAATATTGCTTTCACAAAACAAATTCCCTTAGTGTGCCGGAATTTGTTCAGAGATTTGTTGTGCGCGTGTGCACGATTGTGTGTGGGAATGATATAAGTGGGAGGACGAGAAAAAAAAAGATTAAACCTCCGAAAGGTTTGACCATACATTTCGGTGAGATTCCCCGGCGAACACATTTGTTTCATTCCCTCTCTCCCTGCTCCCTTTTACATGGACACCATGTGAGGAAATAAATGTAGTCTTTTTTCTCTTATCTTCAAAATTATTATTTTGTCTCATCAAAGCCAGCCCCTCTGTTAAATCCACTTCTGTAATAGACTCATTATGTGAGCCCACCAAGGCGGTGAATTCTATTTCTGGCTCTCCCTATGAAATTCAGAATTCATTAATCAGAACATTCTTTGAGGCTTTTAGAGATACAGGTGACTTTCAGTGAGGCGGCAGGCACAGCGGATAACATGTAGAGCACCTTACTTTGGATAAGCTGCTATGAATATATACATAGACATATACACAATATACACACATACATTCTCATTACGTTCTTATTACACAGGAGATATCACATAGACACAGGGATCAATAAAGGAAATTATTTGCTTAATGTATGGGGGGGAAACTGCAGACTGTAATAGCAGATAAGAGGCCATTAAAAATCCTAGAAATCAATTAAGGGTATAATTACTTATTAAAAAGTGTATGTATTGGCAGAAGGGTTATGGCTTACTAATTGTTCTTGGTGACTTTTTGTCTTCATTTGTTTCTTCTCTTGTTTTCACGGTTGCCGACCAAGGTCACTTAGTCTTTGATAAATCAATTTTCTGGCAGCATGTCCAGTCGAATTTATGTCATCCATGCATGTAGGCCAACAACTACGTCAGGTAAAAAGGAAAACTCTTAAGTTGTAGAGTTTGAAAGGTCGCTGGCATTTAAACCTCCGGGGATGTTGTTCACACCAGGATGTCACATGACGAGAGCTGCCTGTCATGTAGTGTAAGAGGTGCACCCGGGGTCGGGGGTTAAGGAGTAAATTGTTGCGTGATAATCTGGAGTTGTGCAAGTGGGGGAAAAAAAATGGGGGAATGTTTTAGAGATCCATGATGCCCTGTTCTGCCAGGCTGCACCAGTGTGTGAGTTGGAGAAACACATATTGATTGACAGACGGGTCCTTTTAAAATGAATGCTTTGTGTATTTTGAATTTCAAGAGCGGTGTTAAAGCAAAATAAATGAAATACATCGCGAGTGAACAACAACTTGATATATTGTTGATAACGTTTTCCTCATTACGTTGGTAGGAAAGGTAATCCAGGCGGCATCATTTTCCTATGAAATGCATTTGCTGTTGGAAGTGAGTAGTATATATTATGATTTCTAGAAAACAGATTTGCTCTCTTCCAACTTTCATGTCACCTTAATGGCCCCAGCAACTTTAGTGTGACATCTCGGGGTTAAAGGTTTTCATCTCAATACAGGTTTCTTGGCCAAATGATGTCCCTGTGGGCAACGCACAGTACAATACCTGTTAGGTGATATGAATGTTTTTTCCCAGCTGTATGTCTCTGGTAGATTTTCTCCATGTGTTAACATACGGCATGCAGCATTCTAAGTGATAATAAGCAAATATCACTCTCAGAAGTGAGAAAGTCAGATTCAAAGTCAGATTTTGAACCGTGAACACAGCCAGGCCATTCATATATAGGGAATCAGTATGCAGACGCAAACAGTGCGGAGAATACAATCCCTTGAAGTAGAACAGTAAATCAGACTGGAAGCTGCCTGATGCAAAGACGGAAATGTATTATTCGCTCAAAGGCACTTTCATTTAATAAAGCACATTAGGTGCCAAAAACTAACCCAAAAATGATAGCGGTAGTCCCTGGAAATTCTCTTTGTCTAGTTCGATGCTGCCTGAGGAAGATCATTGTTCCTGTAAAGCAAAGCCATGTGATTTATTGTTCTATGCGTAAGAATTCTAACAGCTTTTAATTTATAAGAACTTTTTTCCCCAGTGTTGTGTGAAGCAGCCTAAAGGTAGTGCGCATATGGTTAGAGCTAAGGACTTATCACTGTGCAGCAGAATATGTGGCTGCTCACCTGACAGCTTAAAATAATTAATGGCATAAGGCTTAATGCTGATGTTTCATTAAATTTTTTACATTACATTACATTTAGCTGACGCTTTTTGTCCAAAGCGACTTACAATAAGTGCAAATTAGGATACAACTGTGTCCATTAGCTTCAAATAGGCCAACCAATAAGAAATAAGATTTTTTTTTTTTTTACATTTTTATTATTATTGGCCAAGGTGCTGAAACAGGTGGGTCATGTAGATAGATAGATAGATAGATAGATAGATAGATAGATAGATAGATAG
>CALSCE010010634.1:5091566-5110919 GCA_943593645.1 Bovichtus variegatus
CACACACACACACACACACACACACACACACACACACACACACACACGAATACAGACACGTATGACAAAGCTTCATGAGGAGAGACACTGCGATTATATCAAAACACATGTATTTCTTCTGGATTATTTTGGCTTTTTCATTCAGGGACACATCCTTGATTCAGACAGGTTTGTAATCAGCTATGATTAGGTCTAAAAAAAATGCTAATATCACCATACTGAACTCATTACAGCGTTGACGTTGAAGTAGCATTTGGTCTCTGCTTTGTGTGAATCTGAATGTTTTTTTGTTTGTGTTTTTTTTTACATTAAGTGTGACTCCGGTAAATAAAATTTCTCAAGGCCTAAACTCGATCAAACTTGTTGCAATCATGTGCTTGAAATGAGCCGGCCTAATTGTTTCGCACATTCTTTGTAGTTATCTCTTTGTTTGGTTCATTTATCAGAGCAAAACCTCACCTTTCATGTCCATTTTCACGGCTGTCTATTTATCCACTTCTGCTATGAATGGACAGTATCTCTGTATGTATTTGGTCGCACTTCTATTCAAGTCCCTGTCTTTTCATCCAGCTATGGGCAGATTGCAGTCTGTTTTGGTGTCCTATTGTGCAGCTGTCAGTTATTTTCAAAACACTGGAGTGTCATTTGCCTCAGATTCCATCCCTTTCAATTCGCGCTTCTTTTCTATGGCGCTGCTAGCGTACATCTCATTGAGCGTGCATCAGCGGGCAGATTCATTCTTCTCTCCTTCTAAAAGCACATTTCTTTTTTCATAGCAGCCATAAGCCTCCTTTTTAAATCCATGGACAATGTGTTTTTGTCCATCCTCCTCCGTCCTTTTCAGTGGAGAGTGCAGGGATTCTCTCTCTCTCTCTCTCTCTCTCTCTCTCTCTCTCTCTCTCTCTCTCTCTCTCTCTCTCTCTCTCTCTCTCTCTCTCTCTCTCTCTCTCTCTCTCTCTCTCTGAGGGCATCTGGGGGGATCCCTGAGCGTGGTGCTTCTCTTGAAGTTCAATTGTCCGTCTGTAATGAACCATGATGAAAGATAACAGAATGAAATGTAATAATTCAGGCGGGCCTTGGTGAGGAGCACGTGGCTAGCGGTTGGCCTGGGCCGTGATAGCCTCCTGCTCGGCTCCCAGAACAATACGCCCGCCCTGCCAGCACCACTCACCCTGCTCCGGTCCAGCAGTTTTGTTGCTCTGTCCTCTTGCTGTCCCCTCGCTGCTATTCAGAATCACTTAACGCTGGAAGTCTGTCTGTGATCACTGGCATGCCAGAGCATCTCTTTGGGAAACAAGGCAAACTGTCTCCTTGGTCCCGGAGTCTTCTTAGCATTCCTTCGTTCTTTCCCCCTCGCCTCTTGTTTTATATGTTTGGGCTATCTTGTCAGGCTTTTGACCCATAGTTGAGTTTGTCAGAAGAAGGTGGTCAATAAATACCTCCTGTCAACTTGCTGTCACTGCGTAATGTCCCTACTCTTTTGTCAATTGTCCTAATTGTCTTTCTTTTCCTGGCACTTTTCGTGATGGTTCTAAGAACACAGGGATGTTTTATGCTCTTTATTTACCCAAGGAAAGTTGAAACAACACACTCAACTCTTTACTGGCAATGCCCTGTTTCATATTCAGGCAACGCCACACATCTTGGCGCTGGGCAGTCTTATTTGAGTCATGTGAGTCTTTTCTATGCACTGAGCTCCTAAACCAGTATATTTGGGAATTGAATATCTTGCTCAAGTGCGCATTGACAGAAGTTGTCCATAGGTTTTTGCCACATTTCTCCAGCTGCTCTCGAGATTTAAACTTGCATTGCCACTTTGGACTTCTCTAACTTCCGTCCTAGTTTCATGGCACTATGGCCCTGATTAATGCACTCCATCTATTTGGAAGCTACTGTTTGCTTGCAACATTGGCAATCAAGGCATTTAAAAAATGTTAAGAATTTACTTCATGGCAAGAGTTTGAGACAGCCTGCGACCTTCCCACAATGTCCCCTTATTCAGTCACTTTCCCGAGGGAAGACTAAGAATGGAAACATTGAGAACCAGACTATTTAATGCACTGTATTATCGAAGGAGAGCATGTACCTGATTTCAATTTAAGTGCTCTTCGAACGCTCCTTGTCTGGTATTAGGTTGTGCTGCTCTATGACAAATGATGTGGTGTGGATGTTGGTGGTTGAAGATGGCAGTGGAGACTAGGAGGGTGAGGAGAACGAACAGAGACCCGATTGATGCTCCAGACCTGCAGCTTGGGTGTGTGTCTGTGTGTTTGTGTACATTCCAGTGTATACGCTCCTGTGTGGAGGCCTTCTTGAATATTCCTGTGCTGGTTTTCATGGAGAAAAAGACGAAAACGCATCTTTCCCATTTCTTAATCCTCAAATCAGCAAAACGGCTAAGTCAACACGCACTCCAGCTCCTCTCTCGTTTGTGTCAAGCATGGTGCCCAGCGCAAAGCCACAATAAGTATCCTAATTATTCTTACCATGTCCCAAAACATTTTTTGCCATGGTAACACACATGTGCATCAGATACATGATACATTATACTTGTTATAATAACTCCATGATAGTGTCTTTGTCATGATTTAGGATGCTGAATAACACCTGGTAGTCAGATGTGTCCTTGTCGGTACTCACTATGGTACATTGTTTCCTTCACTGCTACTCTCCGTCGCACACACTCTCTGTCTGGCTACCACTGGCTCTCTCTCGGCAACGTTACGGCGCTAGCACAGATATGTATCAATGTTTTCACATTGCATTGTTGATCTAGGATAGTTGATCACTGAATCAATATATCGATCCAGATCGATGGGTTGTTACTCCCCTGATCTACGGTTACCCATTAACCTCTTAACCCCTTGCACCAAGCATAAATCTAGCCTCATGTGGACATAGAAGTGATTCATTTTAGGGATTTTTAAGGCTGTAGATGTCAAGAATCAGAAAAGAGGCTGACATCAATATGAGATTCAGAAAAAAAACTGTTAAGTTCACGAACCTGAGGTCCGGGCTCATTAAACAATTGATAATGCCCCAGTCTAATCTTCAGCTAGGTGAAATTGGAAAACAAAAACATCCAATCAACTGTCACCACAGTCCAATTTGACTGCTATTCCATATTTTCAAGTGCCAAAAATGTTACGTTAATTGTGTTAAACATGTTACGTTAATTGAATGGGATGATATCCCAGGTTCTGGTATCCCTGGCTGAGACTGATGGTGTTGGAAAGCACATAGTGGAAATTCACTATGTCAGATAGAATTGAAAAGATTCCTTGCTCTAAATTGTTCCATGTAGGCATTGTTCATATGGCATTTCTATGACAACTAGAGCGCTGCAGTAGTATACAACTCAGCATGTCTGTCATTATGGCGATGATTAAATAGTTTGAATGAGGACAGAAGTAAAGGTGGATTTAGTGGACATGGGGAAGACAATCACAATGTTAGGTGTAAGGACTAACGCGGTCCATATGT
Organism: Bovichtus variegatus; assembly: GCA_943593645.1. Lineage (NCBI taxonomy): Eukaryota > Metazoa > Chordata > Actinopteri > Perciformes > Bovichtidae > Bovichtus > Bovichtus variegatus. Next base: position 5,095,050 of record CALSCE010010634.1, read on the forward strand.
AAAAACGGAAGAGAGAGTATAATCTACAGATAGAGATTTAGCAATACCGTTTCCACCGCGGTACCTATTTTTAGTTTTACTCTTTTGTCTCATGTGAGGCAGTTGTTTTTGTTTTTTTATGGGAGTTTGAAATAAAAGAAGAAAATTATTTAACGTGAAGTACGGTACGGTTATTTTAAACCATTTCCTAATTGAATTTACAGCACAATTCAAGCAATTACCGTGATATAAAATGACATATACTGTGATAGAAGATTTTGGCTGTATCGCCCACCCCTATGTATGTTACAAGCGTTACAGAACGAGAACAAGTATTGGTCACTGTTTTCTGTATGTCACAGAGGGAGAGCTGCCAACTTGGCCCATGTGGATGTAGCAGTTGTTTATTCAGATACTCTGATAACACACAGCAAGCTTTCACTGCAAGGCTAGCTGCCATGCAAGAGTTAGTAGCAGGGTCAATAGCAAGGGCAAAGATCATTTTCTGTGTGTGTGTGTGTGTGTGTGTGTGTGTGTGTGTGTGTGTGTGTGTGGTCTCAACTTTATGGAGCTTCACCTTAGCTTGAAAGTTGGGTTGTCTTAACGCAACACAAAAATTCTAAACAACACAACCTTTAGAGGGATGAACAGAGAATAAAGGAAAATCAAAAAAAAAAAGAAGAACAGAGTGAAAGAGAAGTCTCACTGTAAGCGTGCTTCGAGTGTGCCAGTTCACCAGTTTGGTGGTCTTCCTCTGAAGGTTGTTAATTAGTGCAGAATGTAGACTACAGTTCTACTGCCAGCACTGATGAAAAGAGGAAAGGGAGAGAGAGAGGGAAAACTGTATTGCTGCCAAGAAAGAGGAATTTGTGATAGGTCGAGAGTGGTTCCAAATGCTGGAGCAAAGCATGGAGACTCCCTGAGTTCCTGCCTCCTGACCCATGTGTTTGCTACAGGCCCCTTAGCTGCAAAGTCAGACTGCAACTGTAGGCAAGAGAAGTAGATGCAGTGAGAAATTGCAGTGTTGAGACTTCGGAAAGGGGAGTAGTAGGATCTGATTTCAAGTCGGCATTTCCAAAATGGGAATACCTTCGAGTATCTCTACCAACAATGGACCTCAATCATCCTCTCATTCTCAAGATCCAGTATATACTTTACCTGCAGACCCCATGAGCTACAAACTCCATCACAGCATTTCCATACAGAAAAAGCCAGCTGTACATTGCACAGTGGAGTAAAGAGCTGAATGTGTTACAGGAGGCTTTAGTGAAGTTAGGGGGACTGGAGCTGCTTAGGGGGAAATGGTGAAGCCCACAGAAACGGCTGTTCTGTCCACACGTCCACCTCAGTGTCACGCAATTGACACGCATCATACCTCGCTCGCTTCCAGGCTTTAACTGAGAAAATGAATTGTTTGCTTGTTAGTTTATGGTTCTTTTTTGTGTTGTTGAAGAATGAAGTAATGCAGGAGGATGTTATGTGTCAATACTCTGTCAGGTGTTGCTTTGCACACGCTCTATATGCTATATGAACGGCGGTAGCTTAAGCGAGGTGCCTGATCAATGTGGCTCCATTTGAGCCATTCACACATGACGACATGTGAAGCTTTCACACAAGTAGCAATTCTTAGAATAACTGCACAGCAACTCCAAAAGAGAAACCAACATCGCAGTCAGTCCAATCTAGACCTGTCTGTCTGTCAGTCACTTTGTGAAGCAGGAACTCCTCGTCCAACAGAATGGAATAAAGCAGGCTTGTGGACTACATAAGCACTGCAAGGCGTTGCAAAGGTGTTCTTTGGGATCACACATGTAAAGACTTGCTGATGTGTTTATACAGTAAAAGTAACAAAAAAGGTCATTATCCAAATGTACCAGTGTGTCACTACAATTATTCACCCTACCACACACACACACACACACACACACACACACACACACACACACCACCACACCTTGTTCAGCACAGTACATATCCTGGGAGTGGAGAGTTTGGATGGAAAACACCATTATGTCATCCCAGTTGCACCCACCCTGACTGGCCACACTGTGGTGCTTTGTGTGCAGCAGACAGAGGAGCTGGAAGGGTGACGAATGTGATGGATGCTTTAGTGTAGACGCATCATGTAACAGATACTGTATATCATACAGTGATGTAAAGCAGCAAAAACATTTTCAAAATAGGAATTTATCTGTCGATCATTTTTTTTAAATGAATGGATTAATCATTTAATTTATAAATTGTAAAAAAATTAAATAAAACAAAAATGATAAAAAAAATGCCAATCACAATTAAGAGACCAAGGTGATATTTTCATATTGCTTGTTTTGTCAAACAAACAGTCAAAACCCCAAAGTTGCTAATTTTATATTATTTTACAATAATATAAAACAGAGAAAAACACCAAATCCTCAACAATTTTTCTTCGTGAATGACTAATCGTTTTAATCACATTTCTTACAATAAATGAATGTCGATCAACTAATAGATTAATTGACTAACTGTTTCCACACTTTAAATGACAAACTCTATGAAACTCCAGTGATTACATGTTAGTTGTGTTTATAGTAAAGAACTGTGTAACAATTTTCCATCTCCCGCTCATTCGCTCTGTCTCTCTGGTCTGCCTCCTAACATCTGCTCCCAGCCAGCCACCTGTCTGCTGTCAAATGCAATATTAATGTACGCCATACACTTGTTAATTATTTCCCCTGAATGTAGTCATGTCAAGCCGAATATGCATAACAGGATTGTAAAGAACCATTTTATTAGAGGTGATCACTCTCTTTCTCCCTCCTCGCTCTCTCTTTCTTTCTCTCTCTCTGTGTCTAAATGCCGTTTCTCAGGTCTTTCACTCCACTGAAGTGGTATGGTGTATGTGTGTGTGTCTGTCTGAGCTCGGCGTGCCTTTATACACCAACTAGAGCTTGTTTCCCAGGAGACACACAACTGCGTGTGCTAGGAGGGTGGCAGAGGGATGGTCGAGGGGACGGGTGGAGGGGATGGGGTTGATGGAGGGGTGGCATGTCGAACTGGGGATGGAAAGGGGGACTGTGGAGGGGTGAAGTAATGAGAGGTGTTGTGGGAGGGGAGCTGCGGAGGGGGTGGCAGCAAAGCGAGGCGAGGCCAGGCGGGTGGCATGGCAGTGGGGCCTCCTTGTGTCCTGGTCCCCCTTGTCCCTCCTGGTCGCTTTTGCGGACAGCATCTGCAGCCTGCTTTACATGCAAAACACACCCTGCAGAGAGGGCGTCTACACATGGGGCTAAGGGGGCCAGAAGAAAAGCATTCCTGAGGCAGTGCTGGGAGAAGAGGGAGGTGGGTCTCCTCAGCAGCCTCTCTCTACCAGTGTCTCTCCCAGATGAAGCCATGGGGGGATGCAGTAATGAGGGATGAGAGGATAAATTCATTGCAGATTATTTTAGCTTTGGATCTGTCTCAAGCTCATTTCCATGCACAGTAAATGCTATTGGTTTTTTTCCCCCTCTTCATTTACACCAGGCCTGACCCTATCTTCACCAACGTCACACTGTTTTCAGGTCCTGTTTTAATGTCTCTCTCTAGGATTGTGTCTCATCTTACTCACACTTGTAGAAACTAAAACGACAGCAATACTCACTTTCTGCTATGGTTCTTAGGTTGTTTTGTTTTTTTTGTTGCCCCTGACCTGTCCTACCACTTCTCCTTACCAGAGGGGAAAGTTCACAGTTGTCCCCCCCTGTGCTGGCAGTATGGTGTCCCATTGTTAATAGAGGAAAAAACATTAATGGAGAACCGAGGCCTAATATTATAATAATGAATTTTATTCCATGGCTTTCTCTTTTTCCTTTTTCCTTCCATTATGCGTTGTGTTAAGCCACTGCGCTGCCCCGAACAATGTATCCAACATTAACCAGATGTCACGGCATGTGAGTCATCTCATGCAGAGGACACTGTGTGTGTGTGTGTGTGTGTGTGTGTGTGTGTGTGTCTGTGTGTGTGTCTGTGTGTGTGTCTGTGTGTGTGTGTGTCAGGGGAATGCCACCTGCCAAGGAAAGCAGGCCCATGCATACACTCCACGTCCACACACCTGATATTTTCTGATAATATTTTGATATAATAACTCTGTAACAACACAGCATTTGCGCTTGTCACATGTCATTTCTTTAAAGTTAGGTCACAGTATGCCAGACAGTGTCTATTAGAAGCATTAGGGGAAATGCCACAGAGACAGTTTAAGGCTAATGTCTCGCAGGCATTGTAGTCAGCGTCATTTTGTGCCTGCTTTCTCTGGAGTCAGTTTGAGGTCACCAAATGTCTTGGCTTCATGTACTCTGCCAGTGACTGGGGAGAGGTATAATGACTCATTGTAGGGATTTGGGATGCTCGAGTGACATTTTGTGGTGTTTCATCTGACGCAGGATAAGTTGTCTTTCTTTGTCGGCCCTGACGGGAAAATGGGAAGAAATTTAAAGATGTGGTTCTGGTGCCCACTTGTCTTTGTCAGTGCATCCGTCTACTGTGAGATGCTCTTTCATCTTCAGTTTTTTTTAGGGCAGACTCACAGCAGATGTCCTTATTAGTGTGCAACTTTTTATCCTCAAGTCAGATACTTGTTTAATCCGTCATACTACTAAATGCTCGGCAGGAAAAGTGAGTTCATCGAATAAGAATTGGTCATATTTTCACTCTTACCTCACATCCATCTTCCCTTGTGTCTAGCCTTACATCCCACCATATTTAGGTGTATTAAATATGTGCGGCGATATGACTCTCAGGCTAACTGCTGGCCTGACAGGCACAAGGTCGTCATAATTGATTATATTGAAATTTGTCTTTTGGTCTATTTTTTCCTTTCTTTTCGTTTTCTTCCATTTCTCTCTCCTCCATTTCTCTACCTTCTCACATCCTCTCTTCGACAAAGCTCCTCTGTAAATACTGCCGTATCCCATCTGAATTCGTAATCAAGTCCTTATGAGCAGCAACAAGCTTCTACTGCAGCCTTGTCTTCCAATTTCAAATGACCCACCGCACTCCTGCGACTCTCTGTGTTTGTCCTCTCCATTCCCACAGAAGGAAGCTTGCTCTTTCTTTTTTTAATCCCTGCTGCAGAAGTGAATTGTGTAAGATTGCTCTCTTTGTGTAACCAGTGTGTGCAATAATAAACTAAGGAAATGAGTGCTATTGCCTCACTTAATGTTAACATTATACATACATCAGGAGGTAGATTGCTGCCGGCTTAGGTTTCAAAGCGCAGGCCGTCACAAGCAGTCGTTTTTTGGGAGAGATGAATGAACTGTTTCCATGCCATTATGTCAATCAAACCGGAGTTTGACCCCCGTCTAAAATGAATACGTCTTTTCATTCACTGGAGTGGAAATTGTCTCAGTGATTTCCTTGACTGAATACATACAGAAACAGACGGTAAAGGGAATAGCAGGAATACACAGTAAGTCAATCAGCACAATCATCAGTTTGACAGAGAATACAAGCGTGTCGTTCAGTTACACACTCCGTCTCTCTTTTATGGCAAGAAAGAACCTCAGGCCTACAATTCGGTATGTCCAACAGCAGTACAAATTCCAAGAAGGTTGTTCAGCATGATGACCAGATACCACTGTATACCAAACCTCTGACGCACACAATGAAGCCCCTCACAAAACCCCTTCTAAAGAAGAATTGCATTGTTCAGTGTTGACGTTTTTGTCCTGCACACACCATGTGCTTAGAGTATGATGTTCATCCACATTTGGTGTTGTATCTCCCTAACAGGGATTTTCTGTACCATGTTGCGACACATTGAAATATGTTTGTGTATAATTAATTGTTTGCAGCCCTTAACCATCTCCCTCCGAAGATTTTAATTGCACTACGGTGAAGTCTGCATTAGGGACGTCATGTATCCGATACTTCAATAAGTATACAAAAATCGTTACAAAAATGATATTATATAATTAAGATATTACAATATTATAATTCAGAAAAATAACCTTTTTTTCTTACAGTACCGCAGGTACCGTAGTACCCTGTAGTACTCTCAGGGCTTGAGAGTAGCAGTGTCCTGTTGCCACGATTATTTCCCTGATAATGCTACATTGTGAACAACAAATCTGTTGAAATTGGCTGTAGGAGAGCTAGTAAACGTCAGCTGTTAGCAGCCGGTGGGCAGAACAGTCCTGCTAACGGCTAAAGTTACCGGAGCGAGGTTCCGTTGAGAATGACGCGTTCAAGCTCTGTTCCGTAGAAATTAGTACTATAGGGTTATCATGATGTGTTCAAATGTAATCTTGTAAAATGTAGTTAATGACCTGTTTAAAATGATAGTATAAGTTAAGTATACAAACGGTAATAATGGATTGTCAAAGTACATAGTATTTGTTGTTTTTACCGCGGTATCCAGTTGGGAATCGACAATCCTGGAATTTCACTGGTATTTGTATCGATAATTATTTCTGGTATTATGACATCCCTAGTCTGCATTGATGCATGCTCATGCTTGCATGCGGTCGCTTGCACATGCACTGCAGTCTCCAAGAAGCTGCAGCTGGGGCTGTTGTGTTGACTGGCTGATTGAATAGCTGGCTGGTCCACTGCAGTGTTCTGCGCCAAAAGAGAAACTCCAGGAATCATCTTTTGTGTCCTCCTCCAGCACATACCTCACATGCTTACACACTAGAAAGGAAACCCCACATTTACTCGTCTTAGCTGCTGAATCTTCACCAGTTTACCTCTTTGTTCATTCTTTTTCTCTCTTGTTTCTCTCCGTCTTACTCTCACTTACTTGTTCTTCTCTTGCAGTGGTAATGAAAGCCTGTATCATGCGCAATTCCAGATGTTTAAGTTACTGTGAAGGGAAGAGGCGAACCATTGTATAATTACAAACGTACACAATTAAGATCCGGTTTTAAGACCGGCTGTAATCTTAGTTTGATGCCTCTCTTGGCCGCCCAGAGACTGAGCTTTATGTTGTTGTGCGGAGCAAGAGCATGGTCGACTGCGTGGCGCCCTCAAACGGAAACTCCTGTAAAATAATCCACTCTTCTCTTTAAAAGGGGATGTTTTACTTTGCTGTTTTGGAATTTGTGCCCTTCACAATCTATGACGTCTCCAGTGCTCACACTCCCAATAGGAATTGTGTGTGGATGTATGTGAGCAGCATGCAGATATACTTGCATATCCACTTATATTTGTATGTACTTGCTCACGTGTGTGTTTTTGTTCGGTGGGGTGCATCTTTATGCGTATATGTGTCAGAAAAAAGCTCCAGCAAATTCATATGTATCTCATTATTGCAGATGTCAACACCCCCAAAGCGTGGAAAGAAACAAACGGCAATAAAAAAAAAAACAAGTAACAATACAATTACAGTGAGATTCTTGAATGGTGCCATATCCTAAATGAACAACAGAACCCATTCATGAGACCCAACGTCATTTGGTTATATTTGCTTTATGGTGGTTTACATTAAATGTTTGCCTTAAGTTTGTTCTTTCAAAGTCGTATTTCCATCTCAGCCAGTAATTGTGGGTCTTCTATATCCGTGGGTGCAGATGTAGCTGCTTAAAGTCCCTTTCCATTGCCTGCATTGTGCCTGTTCCCTGCAATATCTGAGCCCTCTTTTCCGGCATCATGCGTGGTGGCCCCACTACAAGCACACATGAACACCCGTGGGTTCATCTATGTTCACGCTCTGGGAATGTAGGCTTGCATTGCTGCACAATTGAGCTTCAATTTCACTTGATACCATCCTTTACCTCCACTGAAACCTTATATGATATCCCTTTCTCTTCTTTCTATGTGCTAAGCTTCAACAGCTCCGAGCTTTCTCCTGTTTACAGTTGTCGAAAATAGTTTGTCTCCTTTTATCCTCCTCCCTTTTAAGTCACACTTCTCTGACACCAAAGACGAGATGGAAGCCACAAGTGTTCTCTCCCCTGTAATTTTCCATGTCTCCTGAAGCACGGAGCATGAGCAGATGGAGATGCAGCTCTCTGTCCACATGTGTGTAAGTGCACGTAATTCTGTGTGTGTTGCAAAAACAAATCAATGACTTTCTGTATCTCTGCTCTGTGCTCTCGATTTCCTCAGTTCCTTTTTGGTGATGCACCCTATATGTCATTGTGCAACCATTGTTCACTGAAACCTCAGAGCCTCAAATGAACTTGAACATCCCCAACAACAATTCCTCAACCTCACGAGCTTCCCCCAGCCACACGCTTCCCACTCTGACCCCCCCATCACGTGCTCTCCAGCGTTGGTCAGGGGGACCTGGCTGGTGATCCCTATGTCATCCCTCCTTTACTAAGAAGACAGAAACATTCCCTGACCTCCTTCTATCCAGCCTCCCCTCACACACACACACACACACACACACAACCCCCCAGCCAGACATCCCTGTCTTGTCCCAGCTAGCTAGCGGCTGCAGAGCGAGGGAACAGGAGGCCCCACCACTGGGCCAGCTGTTCCAGACCCACTCGCCGCCCTGGGCCCCACATTCCCTCATTCAAGGGAGCTTTGTAGTTCTGACATCTTGGAACAGTTGAGCAGCTCAGCTTCTAATGCTGCTGTAATGGTGAGAGAGGGGGAGAGACAGAGAGAGGGAGGGAGGGGAGGAAAAAAGAATGAGACAGGCTTTATGTGTGCTTGCTTGTTACGCTCAATCTCTCCACTCCTCCCTCCCTCTATCCCTTCAGCCCCCTCATCTTGAATCCCTTTACTGTACTTTACCAGGCCCTACGCTTGGGTGTTTTGGTTACATCCAATCTAGACTCCACTATTTCACCAGGCTGACCTGTGTCTGTACTATTACACTCGACTGTACTGCAGTGTAATAATCTTTCATTTTCCATGCTGTAAATCGTAATTTTCCACACTGTGCTGTATCTGTTTGCTGCAGTCTGTTCCTAACCAAGGCAGTCTGAGCCACACTGTGGTGTACTGTGTTTGTACCAGGCACCTACTGTATTTGTCGGAGTCTCCTGGTTAGATCATACTTGCATACTTGACTGCACTGTGCTGTACTGTACTTTGCTGTGTAGCTGGTGTCTTTGCCGGCAGTGGCGTCCTGACCATGTGCAGTGGCGTCCTGACCATGTGCAGTGGCTGTCTTGTGAACTGGGAGGCTATCAGCTGTTGGGACGTTAGCTAGGATGTACTGTACTGTACTGTAACTGTGACTCCCCTCTGCCCTCTTCTTTGCTACACTGTATCAATCTCAATCCAGCTGCCAATTTTAACAGGGCGAGTTCACAGAAATTAGTTCGATGTTAAGGAAAATATGGGTCGAGAAAAACCCTATTATAGGGTGTAATCTTCTGAAGTTAAATGAGCTTTAACAGCAGCCTCAAGTCTACTGCTAAATCAATAATGACTCTTATTTTTGTAAGCCTTAGGATTGGCATAAAGTTCAGTATCATCACTGAGTGCCAATGCTTAAAAGCAGTTAAGAAAAGCGTGCGCTCATCTTTGTCTTGGCAGACAACGCCTTTTTACCTGCCAACAGCGTGCCGCCGTTTGCACTCAAATGCTTTCTGTGTGTTCATTTGGTATGCCTTTATTCCCAGAGATATCGCTGTCTCTCACAACTTATAATATGGGTGATTGGCATAGTTCCCATGGCGCTAAGGTTTAGCTCGCTGCTGAACTCCAGGACTTTTGCCAGCCTTGCACTTTACACGGCCTCATTTCTCCTCAATGACATGCCATTCAGGAAAGGCCAGTTTTATGGGGTAATCAAGAAGGTTTATCTGAGGTTATGGAATTGTAGATCTCAAGACCAGACTAATTGCTCTCTCCACTCCCTTGTCACAGTGGAAGGGCTATTTGCTTAGGCCACTTATCCGCTGCAATCAGTTCAAGTCACTTTTGCTCCACAGAAAACTTCATGGGAAACTCGGTCTGATCAGGAGCCAAGAGAGGTTTAAGCATCCCACCCCAAACAATGTGTGTGCACACATGCCTGTATTTGTGTATCTATGCATGAGTACATGTGTTTTCCTGTCTTTCATGCAAGAGAGATGTGTGCCTGAAAATAATGGGACATGCTCACAATAAAAAGAATTTTAAAAAATCTCCATTTGCAACAAACAAACTAGGCTCATAGCTTGCAGGAACCCTCTGGTCAATGACATGCAGACCTTTTAAATTCCTCCGAGTATAACTCCCTCAATAGTCTCACAGATGGAGCTTTCCTACGCAGATAATGCATATTTTTCTCTCTCATTCCACTGTCCTGCAGATGCATTACACACACACACACACACACATACACACAATAAATATCCTCTTGTTTGAATTTCTTAGCAGCAGCAAAAGAGTGTCTGTGTATGAGAGAAACGGATGTATAAATAGAAAGAAGGACCAAGAGTGAAAGCTGTTTTGTTACATGTTGTAGTACCTACTGGTGACCTTAAGATGGAACTGCTGCATTCATTTTTAATGCTTTTCTTAGTAAGAGTGTACACATGTCATAATGAGTATACTGCAATAAAAAGTAAGTCAAGCAGCGTGAGGATAAAAACCCGATATGACTTGATCCGAGCAGAATGAATGAATAAATGGGAAGACCCCAAGGCTTGAAAAATGTGATGTGGATTTGTAATATCTAAAACTTGTCACATTATGGCACCAACGGATTTAGACAACAGTGACAGCACAGTTCCACCATGACATGCTGAGGGGCTTGTATGGAATCACATGTTTACAATAGGCTTACAGTGACAGTTTTAAAGAAAAAGGGATTTAATAATGCAGTAAATTATGACGCCTCAAATACAAATCCTAGTCCTAATCTTGAGTGGCAATATTATTTGTCCTGAACCCTGTTTCTAACTATAAACCCAGGTCTAAAATATAAACTCTGTTCGCACAATTACTATAGTTGGACAGATTTTCATACTATCAGGAGACGAGACGTGGAAAAAGGGGGACTCTAGCGATTTTACAGAAATTCAGTTTACTCGTCCTGAGAAGTTTTACTCTGCTCGGGTAACGATTATTTCCATTATCAATTCATTATCAATTCATCTGCGGATTATTTTCTCAAATTTTTGGATTAATCATTCTAAAATAGTGAAAAAAGTCCATCCCGGTTTCTCAAAGTCAAAGGTGATGTCTTTAAATGCCAAAGATATTCGTTTTTTAATATAATATGAAATCTCCACATTGGAGTCTAATAACAGCATTTTCTGACATTTGTGCATGAAAAATTCCTTAATCAATTAATTGTTTAGCAAAAAAGTTGGCGATTATTTTTTGATGATCACTTAGTCGACTAATCATTGCAGCGCTCAAATGATGTACTCAAGGTTATTCCTGATTGGGCACAAGAACTAATTTTCTTTTCACAGAAAGCCTGCGTGACTTTTAAAAAGTGTTGGGCGTTGAGGAGGCAAGGGAGTCTAATGGCAGGCACTATCCAGTTTCATTATGGGAAATGTAGGATTCCAGACTACAAGCTAAAAGTCAGGATATCTCAACCTCTGCTGCTTTGATTTCAACAAATACGTTTTTAATCACAGCCCGCCAACTTTAAGTAAGTGCAATACTAAATCATTGTAATACCCCTTATTGACGCATAAAATGGGCCTAATTTGATTGTACATTAAATATCTGCAGTAGACACAGTTGAATGTATTTTATTAAAATTACTATACATACATTTAAATTGTACATAGTGTTTCAACCAGGTTACAATAAATAAAATATGAGCAGTTAAAAACTATGTTGATTTCAAATAATTTTTTGATCGTGAGCGAGGGTAATAAATATCTGAGGATTTGAACATCGGTTTTAGATAAAACAGTCAACTTCAATATCTTGCCTATATTGGTCAAAAGGATTTACATCATTAATGAAATATGAATCATCTCACCAACCCGCCATTTCTGAGGTACTGTGACGCTGTCCCCCTCAATGTCTGTCTTTCCTGTTTCACTTTGTTGAGTCAAACGCTGGAAACCTATTAGTGATGTTCTCACTCCATTGAGACCAATTATCTCCACACACTGCGGCAGGGGTAAAAGCACAAAGAGTGAGATCATAAACACTGGGGCAATTTAACTGTTCAAACATAATTGATTTTTCTTTTAATATTCAGCGGCCTAAGCCAAACGGGTTAACATACATCTTAAATTCCACCATATGTCACATCAGCTCAACCACCTGTGCTGCTTCTGAGTCCTTTTTTTGACTTTGTTATCGCTGGTTGTGATTATAATTAGACACAAAGGAAGAACATAGCGTCAGATTTATAGTGAATACAATGCACCAAGTAGCGTGTTTACATTTGGCATATGTATCTATAGAATTTCCCAACAAAAGCTATGTTTGAGCAGTTGGGAGTTTTGAATGAGGGACCTGGCATTAAAAAAAAAAAAAAGGTTTGTTTTCAGTCTCAAGTCAGACTCGTCCCATTTTAGATCTTTTATTTTCAATTTCTAGACTAGATTAGACAGGTTCTATGTTTTCACAAGTGTGTAACCAGATCGGTGGTCATGGGTGGATCGGATTCACGCTCTCAGAGGCTTTATGAACATGCGCCCTGGAGCTCTGGAGGTTTTTTAGGATCTGGGTGTTTTCTATGAGGCCCACAGGTGTGCAACCATCTGGGGCCTAACCGTTGAACCAGCCTCCCTTGAAAGATCGTCTCCACTATGCCAGCCAAACCAACTATTCACTTTGATCCTTGCCTACTGCACTTGACTCTTGTCTATCCCAGTGCTCCTGTAGCCAGCAATAAGTAACCGTGCGCATGTGCGTATGACTGTCCCAACAGATAAAAGTAGGGCTGCAACCAACCATTATTTTCATTATAGATTAATCTGCAGACTAATTTCATGATTAATCGTTTGATCTATAAAATGTCAGAAAATAATTTAAAAAAATGTCCATCCCAGTTTCTCAAAGTCTAGGGTGTTTCGTCAGTCCGAAACCCAAATATATTCAGTTTAATAGGATATAAAACAGAGAAAAGCATTCTCGAAAAATGAACAATTATAAAAAATAGTTGGCGATACATTTTCTGTCAATCAACTAATCGTTCTAGCTCGAGATGGAAGGATAAGTGAGGATGACTCATGTGTGTTTGCATGTGCTTGACAGACCCATTGGATGTGCGGTTTTATGTAAAACTTGATGTCCATGTTTACATGTTTTTTTGTACAGTCGTTGGTAGGCAGATGTGAAGAAATGTGTGGGTAGTTTCCCTGACTTAAACCACACATTTCCCTAGTACACCACATGGTCAATTGCTAAACTCATTTTGTGTATTAAAGTAATTTTTTTAGGTCACAGAGCTATTTACACACCTACGTCAGTTGTGACAATTATCACCATCGCAGTATTTTTAATTTATGCTGTCATTCATAGTGTAATGCTTTATATGCTTTATCCGCAGTACAATACTTGTGACGTTTTTTCAAAGCATGCATAGATATGATACCTTGCAGTTATGCAGAATAATGACATGTTTTACCAGTAATTCTCAACCTCATGGCCGTCACTCACAGTACATATAACGTAAAGGTTTGAGCATGTCGTGTGTGTGAGAGGCAACAAAGCAACCGTTGTCAAGCTACCAAACAGCAGAATGGAAATACAGTGACGCAGTGAAGACTGCATGCACGTCCTGTTCTTGGTATTCATTTTTTGGAGGATTTCTAGGAATGTGAGGAAACTGGTGTTTTATGTTGGTGTTTTCTATTTCCTGTTTAGGTTTTTTTAATTTATTATTTTCTTTTTTTATGTATAACTAAACACGGCTCATAACCATATACAACTGTTGTAACGGTTGTCATTTACTTGTCATCAGTTTAGGCAGTAGGCAATTTGTTAGGGGATGATTTGTTGGAGGATGATTTGTTGGAGGATGATTTGTTGGAGGATGATTTGTTGGGGGATGATCGCAAGTTAACAAGGGGATATCATCCCACTCTATCCTCCAACAAATTGCCTATTGACTTTAGGTCAAGAGGTTTAGAGATATGGAAGGTTGCCTAACCTTCACATGGCAGGTTGACAGATTTTTTAAATGAATCCTTACTCCTTAAAATGTACAATGCTGTATGTCCAAGATTTTAAAGTTTGCCAAGAAATAATTATACAAAACACGACATCTATTTCTATAATAAAATTTTTTGCCGTCAAGAGAAGAGGGAATTCCCGCATTCGCCGCATTCCAGCGTTTAGATAGGTCGGTCCCTTGACCTTTCACCAGATGAAGGTCTAGGGACCAAAAGCATAAAAAAATTAAAAATAAATACATTTCATTGCAAGTAAACGACAGTGTGTGAGAATTCCCTCTTCTCTTGACTCTGGACTTTTTCTCCTACGCACCTGTCTAGAAGAAATTGAGTGCAATTGAGTGCATCAGCCTTCACGGTCATATTTTTTTTTTTTAACACTATTTACAGCAGTTAACATTTTAGGTTTGAGTAAAATAAGTCTGTTTTTTAGGGCCGAGGGCCAAGCAATTAGAGAACTATTTCAGAAAACCGCACAGAAGTTCTGTTTTGTTTGTCAAAAAATAAAACACAAAGCACCATTTTGCCTTTATGATTCCAGTACTAAATGAAAAATAACAACCGCTGTGAGCTTTTTAAAAAAAAAAAAATGTCCTTATATTATTAAAAAATGTACATGTATTGTAGGTGCGCGACGGCACAGTCAGACTGCTCCACCGTTAACTCACAAAGACACTAACTTTATGTCAGTTTTTTTAGATAATGCTCTCTGAAGCTTCATCAGCCGGCTGAAACCACAATGAACAGAATCTCCAAAACCTGAAAATTGGTCATTGTGAAGTTCTACTGAAATAATTTTTCTCTTGAATATCCCTCCACATAGCCATAACCTACTGGCTTTGCTGTTTTTCACACCTGTTTGGACTTCATTGCAAATTGATGAAGTAATAGACCTGTCCTTCTTGTATTTTATTTCTATTGGTCATAATGTGCTTTTGCAAAGCCACCACCCATGTTTTGTAACAGCAGAAGGCCTCAAGTTAAGTGACTTGGGGTTTCGAGGGTCGGGCACAAGTACTGAAACGTGGCCACAGGATACAGGTATTGATACGAGTATTATCTGCTTGGCTCAGGCCTACCATTTTTCACACGTTCACTGCTATTTCTTTTTGTTTCACAGAGCATTATAGTAGTCTAGTTCTGGAAACAATGTATCAGAAAAGCATGTATGCATTTATTGTAACATCTTTATTATTAGGTAAGTTACATGAAAAATAAATGTTTCTCATTTTAAAAGAATCATAAGAAGGTAAACAGGTGTGAAGGGAAACACATTTTGATCACTATTGAAGGATGCAATCTGTCTTTGCCTGGCAGTATGAGGTGAGTTGGTTTTCAGGAGTCATGTTTCAGGTTGTTTGTATTGAGTCCTGATATCCACCACAACAGCTCAATACAAAACGACTGTTGGGGCTTTGGACAAATCAATGACTTAGTTGTCTGCAAATGAAACATGTATTGGTGATAATATCCAAATCCGCTCACTCTTGGCAGTTAGAGTCAGTGCCGGGAAGGCTATCAGTGAGATTATTTCATAAGAGACGGTTTCACTAGATATATTGCTACATATCGAAAACACACAGAAAGCAAGTTGAAGAGAGGAAATGATTTGGAAATAGTGCGCTCAAGTTTGCTGTTGGACACAAAATGTTGATGGGAAAATCTTTACAGTACTAATTGTTGCTGACTAAACAAGAACAGTATGTATATGCAGTGGTGAAATAAGTATTTAGAGGTTTTACTTTAGTAAAAGTTCTGCATTCAAAATAGTACTGTAAGTAAAAGTAGTCATTATGCAGAATATATATATATATTTATTATTATATATATTTTTTATTTATATATATTTATATATACTGTGTGTATATATATATATATATATATATATATATAT
>CALSCE010010634.1:5113220-5135345 GCA_943593645.1 Bovichtus variegatus
ACACACACACACACACACACACACACACACACACACACACACACACATTATTAGCACCCAACTTCCCACCTCAATAGGAAGTTTTTTTGTTTTTTCCTCATCATCTAATTCTGCATATGGCCATGAGTAATCATTTTATAGACTATGGTAAGTTTAGTCTTACCCACTGCAGTTACTCACACGTTTTACTATAATGTTATCATTAACTTACATTATAATAGAACTCTAAAAATAATAATGTTGCTTATCAAAATAATGGAAATAATATATAACTATATCCATACACTATTTGATCCAATAGTATTCATCAGTAGAATATGCATGGTCCATGATAAGTTTCGTGAAAATGACATTTTTAAATATTTGGAGGGTTTTTGGTTCTGTGTGGCCGTTCACAAAGTAACTGTCCCCTGAGAGCTGCCCTGGAATTTGTTGAATCTTTGAACCCTGTGCACAGCCGGCTGGTTTCACAGGCCTGAGGAATCTTTCAGTGGCCCTTGGTGCCAGGAGGAGGGCATCAGGTGTCGGGACAGAGCCCCAGTGCTGCCTGCTCTGGCTGTCTCGGGGTTTTCGAGGAATGAAAAAGCCAGTAAGATCTCCCAAGATAAGGCTTATTAAATTGAAAGGAATAATTACAGAGAATGGAACAGAATATAAAGATGTATGAATGTTGCACGTGAACGTATCCTGCCTCCATGCTGTAGTAGATTGGGTCCTTTCTCTCATTATTATGCCTGAGTGTTGTTGTCCTTGATACACTTGTCACTCTGATATTAATCAGCTGTTCTCCCGAACTAAGAGAAGGGCAAGGCCGACTGCAGCATCCCCCTCACAGTGCCGCCCTTCCCCTTGGAGGACAGCAGCACTGGTATGGAAGTATATTGACGACACGATTTGTAAGAGAAGAATTAGATTTTTCGAGTGAGGGAGCGCAACAGATTATTTGGACTTTTTTGAGCCAGCAATACAGATTCTCACGCTTGTAATAATTAAAGCTGTTTGTGATTACTTTTGGCAGTCTGGATTCACTGAGCGCAAACTCAAACTGAGAGCAGAGCATCACCTGTTCAATTTGACCTGGAAGTGAAGGGTCATCCTGTTAGACCCCTCCTTCTACTGACAAAATAAAATCTGGGATTGTGGCGTTTTTGTAACCACCAGAAAGAGACATCTTAAAAATGTAAATGGCTCAACCCTAAATTAATAAAATCACATACAGTTTCTTGTTAGTCCGAGAATGTCCGAGAGTCAATTTAGTTTTAAAGTAATTTCTAGCTATATATCATTATAACCATGTTAGCTTTGTGTTGACTTTTATTTCTAGTGTGATTGTTCTTTTCTTCCGCACGATCGGGATTGCACACTCAAATCGGATTCCGCTCTGACAGATCTGTGCCTGCACGCTTTTAAATGTTGACTTGCAGACTGAGTTGCGCTCATAATTTGTTTTGTGCTCTTTCAAATCTTTTGGCTTCAATATACTTCAACACACTGGCAAGTGAAGCTGAAGAAACTAAAGGGCTCTAGGACTTACTGGCTGAATAGTAGAAGAAGTAGCCAGAGAAGCACCTCACCCAGCTGCAGAAGCACAAGGACAGGTATTTCTACATGGCAGTCCTGATGCAAACCTATCATCTCATTTTTATCTTTAGAAATAAACATATTTACAGGAGAACTTCCTGTTTACTCTTTTTCTGCTCTAGAGCAAGACACATTTACCTTACCAAAACCAAGACACACCTTGTTTTGTAAGATTCTTCTCTTTTTTTTGTATACCGTTCATTTGTCTTATGTGGTATCACTAGGGCAGGCAGCAACTATAAATGGAAAAGCCCCGTTTGGTTTTGATTTGAGATAAATAGAAGATTCGGTTTTTGTGTTTGATGATAGTTTGGGCTGTGGCCTAGCGATGGTTTCTTAGAATTTTACGTTTAAGGTTTAAACTCGTGCTTAACCTCTCTTCCCTCAGATGACTTCTTTTTTTTTTCAATACATCTTTATAATGTATACAATTTAGGCCCATATCTAATTAGTTTCTAAAACAAAGACAAAGAAGTAGGGTGATTTGTTGTATAATTTTGTTTCATAGGTGACAGTGAACAAGCTGTAAAGCTCTTTGTTTACTTTTGATTACATAGACACATACACATATGGATGGAGGTCTGAATACATACTATGTGCAGTACAATAAAATGTAAGAAGGGATACAGTCTGCACTCATTTAAGTGTCGATTACAGTAAATATAAGTCAATATTCCAAACAAATTCAGTAAACAATTCATAACCTCTTATATACAGTGTTGGCATGAATACCATTGTAGTTGGTTGAGGATGGTTTGTACAGTCAGACCGCAGTGGTGCTAAAGAACTAATTAGATGCTCTATGATGCACCTTAAGGTGATGAGCCATTGGCTAACATCAGTATAAAATATTTAATAAAATCTTCTGAAGTGCTGGATTTGTTTCCACATTGATGCTGTTTTGTTCCATATTTCCCACGTTGAAAATGTGTTACGTGTGTTAAGCATCGGCCTCCATTAATACACGCTGTAGCACAGTCCTGCCCTGGCATGTAAGTCACACCTTTGCCAGTTCAGCAGAGGAGAATCTTCAAAATGCATAAATGTTATATATATATATATATATATATACTTGTAATACTGTATAAGCTGTTCATCTGTGCTTGATGTGTTAGTTATGGCAGTAGTTGCTAACAGTGTTTAAATCATTTCCGGCTATGTTTTTGCCCGTTCTCTTTTTCTTCGTGTTTTGCTGGGGCCATGTGCAACCTCTCTGCTAATTTCTGATGGGAAGGCTCGCGCAGGGATGGTATTCATGAATGGGCTTGAGTGTGAGAGACATGCTGCCGGGTTACTGGGAGTGGTAGTCACCTTGAGAACAGTGTCACGACATAGGAATGCTATCGATGATAGCTATTTTTACATGCTAGCCTGGAGGCCAAGGAGGAGGATTGGGATAAATGGGCTGGCACATGGTTTTACCTGTTCTTACTCAACATCTTTGATGGGGATGGATGGTGTTCAAACATGAACGCTAGGATTATAATTATATTATGGATATGGCTGCTGGCCAAGCATTCACGAGGGTGTAAACCTATTTGTTAAACGTTTGATGTTTTACGTTACATTTCATTTCGTTCCATGAACACTTAAGTGTCAACATCACGACCCTATTTGTACCTGACATCACTATTCATTAGATACAGTAGGTCATTGTTTGACTAGTTTATTAAATGCTATTGACATCTAATTGTCCTGATGGAAATTTAAGTTGAGAGAAGAACAACAGAGGTTGGAGGCATCACCCTGAAACACAGGCTTTGAATGTCAAGCCTGTCTGACTTGGTCAGAAGTTCAGCCATTCCGCATTCTTGACTAAAGGATAAAGCAGCCCTAATCCCCTTTACCAGGTAGCTAGAGTTGGCAGTGGAGCCAGGAATTCCTGCGGCATACCGATTTGGGGAAGTTGCTAGGGTTTGGATGGACAATTCGAACAACAATAGAGTACTCTCATTCAAAGAAAAATAGGGTTTAAGTTCTGTGAGAAAGTCCTGCCACCACAGAGATAGGTACCATGTGGAATGTGACATAGTTAGAGTGCTTTTGATTCAGAGGCATTGGCCACTAATAAAAAAAAAAGTGATTTACGGCGTCCAGAAGTGGGGTGGAGAGCTGGGAAAGAGCTTCGGAGAGAGAGAAAGACAGAAACAAATAGGGAGGGGAGGTGGTTATGGAAGGTGGGGATGTCTGTTGTTGATCTCATGACAGCCAGGTCATAATGCGAGCATCCAGCCAGGGCAGACTATAGTAACAGCAGGCTCTACAGCAGCTTACCTGGCCATCAAAATGAGCCAATGACCTGCCAGCCTTCCTTCCAATAGTCCGATGTCAGGGATCAGGATCAGCTCGACAAGAGTGACTTCAGAGACACAGAAGGCAGCGTCTAGCTCCTTTATCTGCCTCCATAATGCTGCCAAAGACTCAGGCCTCCGCAGAGGTGGAGCAGCATTACTGACCTGTCCTGCTGCTCCTCTCAGGCCCAGTGGATTAGCTGTGAAAAGGCCCCTAGAGAAAAACTGTGGGTGAAATACACTGGCCTGTCTTTGTCCCGTCTGTCTGCTGGGCTGGGGAGCACTGACTTTAGCCCTCTGTCAACTACGCCCGGTGAAACCCCTCAACAAAAGCCATTCATGTGTTGTACTGTACATGCCAAATGGCTGGCATTCCTCTTCACGAGTTGTTTTGTAAGCCGCATCTGTCTGTCTGTCTCCGCAATTACAAGTCTGTTAAGAGAAGAATGGTTTCTGTGCAGCTGGGGTTTTATGCATTTGCCCAGTAGATCTGATTAACCTTCTGTCTGCTCATTACTGACCATTGGCCAGACATGTTTTTAGAGATTCAGTCATTGAGACACAAGATTAGTTTTTTTTGCCTTTACAAGAGCTGCACTATGTAAGGTCACCTACTCTGTGTAAGCCTCTTTGTCAGAGTGCTCTAATTGTAATTATATGTATCCGGTTTATCAGCTATTGCATTAGAATTCTCACAGTATATTTCAATGGCTTTATTACACACATATACTGCTTTTATTGCATCTGTGTGTGCTTATTGAACACATCACGATCTACTGCAATCAGCTTAAAACGCATCTTTGAGTAGTTAGAATTCCCTTGATCAGAAGGAATGTAAAGAATTTGTCACAGTACAGCCGTCACATGTGCCTTACAGGCTTTTAAAATGTGCACCAGTCTGAGAAGCAAACGGAGATAGTTTCTTCAACTAGAAAATCCATATTAGTTTGCTGCAATTTTCTGTAGTTGAGTGTGGACTGGGCATCGGCGATCAGTTCAGTATACCTGATACCTGATACCTGTTAACTGTTCCCATAGTAGTTTTAGTTTCTACATTGAAACAGAGCCCTGTAAACACCCAATTTGGAGCACAACCTCAACTGCAATAATGCTTTTGTCAAATTTGATGTAGATGACAACACATTACAGATTGCACAACATACAGTGCAATCTGTAAGAATTTGGACAGTGACACGTTGTCTGTTGTGCTCTCTACTCATCGTTATTGAATGTGAAATGCATGGGTATGAGTTTAAAATGCTGCACCTTTAGCTTTAAAAATGAGAGTGTGCAAGACACTAAGGAAATAAACTAAAGTTCAGAAATTGTAGCATATGGTTCACGCCCTCAAACATCCTTAAATCTGAAATCAGCAATTTGTTCTGCTTGGATTTGAAACTAAAATCACAGAAAAGTTTGCCTGCGTCAAAATACTTTCTGACTACACTGACTTATTATTGTTACTTGATATTGCTTGGACAATAGCCAATAAGCTGGGATTCGGTTAAAGAACTGATTCTGAATTTAAAAATAAATGGTTCCAATTTGTATAAGAACCAAGGAATCGTCTAGAAACATGTTTTTCAATTAAGGCCATCAATTCCTGAAAGCAAAGTTCTGGCACACTGCACTAAGTATACATCCCCATTTACAATTGCTTGAACACTTGATAGCATTTACAATATGGTGGACGGGAGCCGACTCTGAAAAGTGTAGCCATGGTTCACAGCAAACCAGTTGTGATGCAGCGAAATGTGAATGTGTGGATCTTCCTTTTGTTAGAGAAACAAGCTGAGCAAATCTAGACTTGAAGTTGTAGCTGCTCTGCCCTGTATTCATGTGGGAAACACTGATTTTTAAAGTAAATCTGCTTTATTTAGCGTTTTTTTTTTTTTTTTTTTTACCAGCTTTACTCACCGGGCCTGTTTGTTGAGGAGAAGAGGAGACCTCTGTGGATAATTCGGCTCCTGGTGAAAATATCCTAAATGATGAATAATGAAGTAATCCTAATCAGGAGAAGCTGACTGCAATGCAGAAATTACGTTTTGTACGTTCAACCTTACCTTGTTCGGAGATTTTGCCATACAGAGTCTTTCGTCGTTTTAATTTTTTGCCTTTTTGTTTTAGGTGCTTTTACTGAGCTTCTGTGATAGCACACACACACACACACACACACACCCTTATGTCATCACCAACTCTAATTGTGTGTGTGTGTGTGTGTGTGTGTGTGTGTGTGTGTGTGTGTGTGTGTGTGTGGGTGTGTGTGTGTGTGTGTGTGTGTGTGTGTGTGTGTGTGTGTGTGTGTGTGTGTGTGTGTGTGTGTGTGTGTGTGTGTGTGTGTATCATTGCAGTTGATACAGATGTGTGCATTTGCATACACATTGGGGCACATTGTTAGCCCCAGGCACAGTCACTTCCACAGAAAAAGGTCTGCCTCTGTGTATAGGTCAGGCCTAGACTGATACAACAAGAGGCAGCAATTTGGCCTGGTGTCATTTCAAATCGGCCCTGTCGCTTTCACACTGTCCCACCAGCTGTGTCACCATGTCACCATGTATGTGTGCATTTGTCACGTGTCACCCAGTCCCAAACGGAGCACTCCGTTCCCACACGGTTAAAGAAACGCTGCCCAGAGGTCGGTTGCCCATTCCCAACCGGCTCACCGTTTCACCGGCTGGAAATCCCCCTGCGCACAAAGAGGCCAGATATGATACCACAGCACTGCAGGCGAGGGAGGGAGCTGGGGACAGTATTGATACGGCAGCACTTTTGTCTGGGAAAATCCTTAAGGGAATGCAACCAATTGTTGTTAATTGTATGGGACCTGCATTTTATCCCAAGTGCTGCTGGTATGTGTTACTTGTTTTGAATTGGAGAGACGAGTATACTTACTGATGCTTGTGTTTTGTTCTTGTGACTCATTTTGGGTTTGTGGATTGCACTCTTTTAAAAAAAAAAAAAAATTTCAGTTGGGGTTGTGTCAATCACACATTGAACGACATCACGTTTCCACTCAGCGATGTGAACATCTCATTTTGATTTTACCTGCAGGCTTTTCTGCTTTTGAAAGCAATATATTAATACAATAGAAAATCCCCTTGGTATTGTCCCTTTTGCTGTCCTGAAAGTAAACGGTGTCCTTTAGGATTATCACATTTTTTTATTGGCTTTTGCACACATTGATGATATAGAAGAAATTTTTTTTGTGGATAGTCATGTTATATAAAAAGACAGACAAGTCTTTTTATGGTCATTGTAGCCTGGGTGAAGTATATTCTCCCAAGAGTTCCCACAGTAAACTAAAGGGGTGGCGGCAGGATGAGTTAGGGATATTTGCCGATGAGAGGACGCGTGCTGTTCAGTCCTGGTGGTCCTCTAGGGATGGACAAGGTGCATTCCCAGTTACTCACTGCACTGTGTAATAGAAAGAGAGAAAGAAACCAGAGAGGGAGAATCCACAGAGAGATCCACGATGCAGCCACAGAGACGATGTGTTCTCCTGGGAAGCATAATAAAGCTCTCAGTAGGACGACGTGGTTTGAATGCACTTCAGACGGAAAGGGGGAGAGATGTACAGCCCCATATGCATCTACTCACCACATCATATTTCCACAGCCATGAATGAGGCCCTCACACAGACAGCCCCCACTGCTGTCAGACAGTCCGAGCCAAAACCTTTCACAACATGTCTTCTACACAATGCAGAGAAAAACTCTTTCTTGGGTTTGCACCGAGCAGAACCCTCAGGGAGGACAGGGTCTGTCTTCAGGCTGCAAGAGCATAGAGAGCTTCAGAGAGAGCACAAGCTTTACAGAAAGAGAGATGGGTGTCTTTTCTCAGAAATCTGGAGAGCAGTGTCATATTACCCTCAGTCCTTCATGTGGTCTCAAGCTCTTTTTATACCGTGTTTGCTAAATTCTCTACTGCAAAACTGGTTTTGCTTTTGTTTTTTTTTCTGACTGCTGCTTTGTTTTGATGAGTATTCGAAAACTGTTGTGGTTTGACGATGATGGAGGTCAAAGCTCTCGTTAGATCGGTCGTGTTTACCTTGAAATGATCAGTGGCGATTAAGGCAGCGTTGTGTGAGCATGACACAGTCTTAACAAAGCAGTCATAGAATGTAACGCTGTGAACAGGAGGCCAAATAGGGCAGCTACCAGATGAAATGTGCCTCATTTCTGTGATTGCAATTAAGTCCATGGCCGCAAGCCAAAGAACTCAAACGTGAATGAGCACAAAACACTGCTTCTTCAGACGATAACATGCCCAGACTTTGTAATTGTTGTAGTCCAGACCAACTGGTTTGTTTACTTTTCTGATGTGTTGTGTTTTTTTTTTCATTACAAATGAAAGATTTCAAAGATAAGATACAATGTTTTCTTGTGCTAATGGTCATATTTTCATCCCACAGCTTTGAAATAAGTATTTTTACGCAGAAAACTTTCACTGTTTCCATTTCTGATTGTTGGGTAGATGTAATCCTTGAATATACAATGAACACGAAGCAAAGGTCCCCAAACTGTTCGTCACTATTTTGATTCTAAGTCTGTAAACAATGTGAATGAACCACCAACAGATTATGTTGATAAGATCCTTTTGAGATTTCCTCATATTGCACAGCAGTTTTACTACAAGACATTGACTGATAACACATCAGTTAGAAATAGGTTGACTGTTTTTGTTTCCCCCAACACGTAGCCTAACAGATATTCAGAGGATAATGCAAATGTTCTCAAGTTGTGTATGTTGATGACTCTTGCAGTACTTCCTTTTACTTTGTTTATCCTCCCCAGGCCAAGATTTTAGGGGAATTTTCAGTTACTAAGCCTATTTAAAGCTGCCATTTGTGTTTTCTGTGGGCAAGCACAGCCTGTTTTTGACAGCATGTGTGTCCATTGTTGTTCCTGCGACGTGAAGCACTGTTGTCTGTGGTCTAATTTGGTCAGAGTCGACTAATCTCAACAGGGTTACATGCCAGCTGCGTTAGTTCGTCCATCAGTCTGTGATGTGTTGCATGTGAATCCTAACGACCGTGAGCTAAAGAGGAAGCTAGTGTTGGTACCTTACTCTACTCTACACTGTCCTCTAGTCGTCTCCCTGCTTCTTCGCACTCTCTCTTGACTGCATTGTGTGATATCTGTGTTTTAGTCCTCCCTCAGTCCTGAGCCTCCCCATCTTCACAGCTGTACTGAGCCTTTCTCCTCGTCTCTCCCCCATCTGCAGTTATCTGCTCAACTGAGTTAAAAAATCCACTGGAATCCCCTTTTGATAAGGGGCAAGAAATATTGCAAGGCCAGGACACAGGCAGGAAGCCTGGCTCAAGCAAGGTACTATTTTGGTTGAACAGTCCCATTGTCTATGGACTGGGGACGGCTGACTGCCTGGGGGAGAGGGTGGAGGGTGAGAGAGCGAGAGGAGGAATGATGTTCTGTGAGGACATCGCACGCACGCTCCTGCTCTCTATCCTCCCTCCACCAGTTCTTATCATTCAGAGGGTCTTCTGTCCCCCTTTTCAGTGTTCATCTCATGGCAGTCACATTCTGAAACATGTGCAAAGGAAGGGGGGGCGCTCTGTTATGTAACAGTGCCTTCCCTAACAGGAGCTCCACTCTCTTAAAGATGTAGTGTGGCAGAGGTGCAACTGAATTTGGACATCAAAAAGCTATTAAAAGAGATGATGTCAAGTTTTAGCCCCCCTTTCTGTGTTGTAGTGGACAATCCCTTTTGTTGTTTGGCTGTGATGATGCCACGTGCTAACAATAACCGCTTTTAGGAAAGGGTGGGATGACACGATGGGAGAAAGGGAATGTCGGCCTTGGACTTTTTATAAATCGAGATGTAAATATGGAAAGATTTATGTGGAAAGAGAAGAGGCTGCTTGGAAAGAGAGCGCTCGGAAAATGACGTGTTGTCATATCTTTACAGGCTTGTAGTGGAGTCCCAACTACCCCTAAACTGTAAACAGACTTTTAAATATTTGCAATGATAAGTTTCAAAGTCGCTTTCTCTTTCATCTTTCGAAGTTTATACAGAGTATGTAACAGAAATTTCCCCGGCAGACTTGTGATTGTGTGAACTCAGTAACACCACAAGGCCATACAAAGGCGCTCACCACACACACAAATGCACACACAAATACAAAAAATGGGAGGGGAATCAATGTATGTTACGGGAAACGTGTTCTTGTTTTAGTTTTACTGGTACGCAAGGTCTCATGGCTGCATCCTCCCAACTGTCAGAGGCCCTTGCTCCTTTAGGTCTGAATCCCTCAGAGACTGAGAGAGGCATCAGCTCAGACATGCATTAATGTAAAGCATCCAAATACTCAAACTACAGGGGTTCAATTTCTGTTCCCCTGCTGACGGAATGTTGTCTGCTCATCCTATCAGTCTGGAAAAAAGGAAAGAAATTACTGTCCTGAATTAGGCTGCCCAGTCATCCTAACAACGAGAAAGTAAAATTACAGGGTTTTTTTTCTAGCGATATTTCCTGCCAGTATTGACTTATCTCAGATGTTTGCAAATTGCTGTAACATTTAGACATTATACGCTGGGTAATCAGGAGTAAAACAACACAGCAACAAGTATATGCTTCTCAGCGTCCGCTCAGAAGGCTGCGTAAACAAAGAAAATGAAGGTCATAGTAAATGCTCTGGGCTAGAAGTACGTCATGTGTGGGCCACTGCGCCGAGGAGCAATAAAGGCCACACACGCACACATCCACGTGCACATGTGGATGCGTGCACTGTACCTAGAAACAGCATACGTGTACACTCATGCACACAGTCCTAACACTTGCCCTCTCAGACTTCAGGGGCCTCCTTACAGCCGACATGCACACCCACGCGTTCCTGTTGCTGCACTCGTCTTACTGACTGCTCTAGCTGAGCCACTGAGCCAGCTGGTGATAACAACACTTCCTCCTCGCTCCCCTCTTGCGCTTAGCTGTTGTGTTCATACCATCTGCGGCAACTGGCTGGGGCCAAAGCGTCATGTTACCCACACAACTGGAGACCCAAAGATCCTGTGGACACACGAGCACAGCCAAGATCCTGAGGACACACACACACACACAAATCATGGCAGTTACAGTTGTGATGGCCATGAGATGTAGAAAGAAAGAAATCCAGGCCATTTATTGTGCAGGCAGACAAGGTGGGACAAAATGGCAGAATGTGCCTGAAGGGAAATAGACAGAAAGACGTGTAACTGTAACCAGAGGGAGAGAAATAATTCCAGTTATTTTAAGCTTTTTTAATACTTTATAAGACAATAATTTCAAAGGTATGGCACGGTCACACCAGTATTTTATAGCAGAGACATTTTCAATCACTATCAATTAACTTCAGTGGAATTGTCGTTATCAGACGAAGGTGAAGTGTGTTTGTGTCACTTTCACATGGAGGTCCACTTTGGTGAACTTTGACATGCAAATTTACACCGTTACATTTACGACCAATTGCAAATCATCTTGACATTGATGACTTTTAAAGGGAGCAGAGACCAAAATAAGGAAGTTAGCATACGAGCTGTCACAACATCTAGTTTGAGAAGCAACGCCAATAAACATTTCCTCTTTGCATCCATTTTAGACTCTACAAACCAAGTCATAACCAACAGTGGCCTCTAGACAAGCCACAGTTAATCATCACCCATCAGTTTCTTATACCACCTATGTTGCAAGGATTTCTGTATGAATTTCACTATAAGAACTGCTCTGTGAGGCTTGGGTATAGTGATACTTAAGGTAGGGATGCACCGATCCGACTTTTTCAGTCCCGATACTGTTACCTGGGCTTTTGGTATCGGCCAATATCAAGTAATGATCGTAACCGCCAGTGTTTAATTAATAAGCTGTATGCCTCACTGTGTTAAAGTGTTGTAAATGTATCTTCACACATAAAAGAATGATCACTGGGATCATTCTTTTATGTGTGAAGATAAATTTACAATATTTTTATTTATTAAAATAATAAATCGTAAACAAGCAACTTAGAAATAAATCTTCAAGATCAACAGGAATTGCAATTTAAGCGTAAAACCTTTTTAATGCAGCATCACATTGGTCAAAACATAAACAGGAATTAAAAATCCAGTTTATAATGTATACAGTATATAAACATTAAATTTAATCAAATTGATCTGCCTCATTTTAACAATACCCAATCAAGCTATTTGAGTCAGGCCTGATATCGATATTGGTGGATTCCCAGCTTTTGGTCAGTAGTTCGGTGGTTCGATCCCCGGCCCCTGCGGTCAACATGTTGAAGTGTCCTTGGGCAAGATGCTGAACCACAAATTGCTCCCAAGTGTGTGTGAATGTTTATCACTACTAATGTGCATGGCACCTTGACTCTGTATGAATGGGTGAATGCTGACATGTTGTAAAGTGCTTTGAGTGGCCGCAACGATTGTAAAAGCGCTATATAAATGGAGTCCATTTACCATTATTGGACAAAAAAATCTGACCTGATGAAATGAACCTGTAGGGCACATAATTATGTGAACCACATTTTATGCCAATCCATTTAGTATTTGTTGAGAAATTTTGCTCAAAACACGAAAAGTGAACTTTGTATTGGTGCTCGAGGAAAGGTAAGGGGATCCCAAAATCGTTTGATATACAGTACATCGCCTGAGAACCATGGATGTCTGTACAAAATGTTGTGCCAATACATTGTGTGAATGTTAAGATATTTCACTGAAAAGGTGAATGGGGACCATTAATGCCAATAGTCCTTGAGCTATTTTCATTCTGGACCACATTGGCGGACAGATGGACGGACCAACATTGCCAACGAGTTATGCCGCTTATTTTGTGGCTTTATATACATGGCAATGGGTGGCCTTTAATAGCATATAATGATTCTCCAATCAGGGGCAAATTGTTAATGAAGATGATGTCCTGGTAAGCCACACATGGTGGTGAGGAGGCAGTAGAAGAGAGAGGGAGCGTAGGAGGAGAGTGGGAAGAGAGGAAAGCGGGCCATTCTGCTGAGAGGGAGGGCAAGAGTGGCATGTGGCTGGATGGTATCCTTGGGAAAGTTTGCAGCTCACTCTCCCACTCTCTGGATCCTAGCTGGGGACAAATACCACATGGAGCTGAGAGGAAGCCCGCTGGAGTGTGCAGCGCCACGAGCACACAGGAATGTTTCACTTCAAATGGAAAATGTTCACAGCTGTTAGTTAGGCTATCTCTCTCACTCTATTTCTCTATCTATCCATCTCTCTCTCTCTCTCTCTCTCTCTCTCTCACTCTCTCTTTCTCTTTCTATCTCTCTCTCTCTCTCTCTTTCTTTGTCCCACTCTTCCTGTGCTTGTGATAACCAGTATTTTTAGTTCTGCTCTGGGTCAATTTTCCTTTTTCCCAACTGAATTTTGAGTTTAATATATAACATTAGTATGATAAGCGTTCACCAACATGGGAGTCTAAAGGGATTTTTATAGTCTAGTCCTTGACCTCAGGCTTCCTAAAACATATTAGTTATCATGTCATGTGGTTACCCAACAGCAAAAGGGCCGCAGTCCATTTTGTATCCAAACACGAAGGTTAAAGAAAACCACCAACTTGACAATGTGTGGCATCAAAATACCGGAAGCCCTTGCCTGACCCAAAAACAAAAATGACAACAACAACACCATCGCCACATCAAGCAGTCTGGAGTCTGATGAATCTGGTTTGGCGACACATGAGTTGGATCTCCACAGTTTTGGGGCTATGTTGGCTGCAAATGAGCAAATGCTCCATAATTCTGTTGTTTGGAGGTTCTGCCTGCCTGCCACATACATACTACCTTGTAAACTGTTTGTGTGTGTGTGTGCATTTATGTCCATCACGACTATATTGTCTCACAGAAAACTCATCCATCTGCACTCAGGTGTCAGACCACTGATCAAGCCAAACAGTTTGTGTTTATTCATTACATTTAACAGCCATTGGACCAACATTGTGTATGTGCTATAGCTCCGACCTAGACTGATTTCAAAACTTACCTGAACTCTAGTTTCTTCTCGTCTTATTTTCCTCTTGTCTCCTTCTCAGTTTAGCTTTCATTTGTCACAAGTTGAATCAATTTCAGCTTGAACAAATGCATCTTCTTTTTAATTCTTTTCAGACATTTCATTAAAAGTCTTTTAACTTTTTTTGTTTCGCCATTTCCAACATGTGCTTCATATTCAGTCTAAACAAAGAGTATATGAGTATCTTTATTACATAGAAAAATATATTTAGCACGCTCACAGTTAAAGATTGGGTCCAATGTGAATGTAGTGGACACTGTAGACACCGGAAGACCACTGTAGAAGAAGAGCACAGGCAAAGCTGTGCGTGGGGTATGCCACAGTTGTACAGCACATTTTGTTTTCTACTTGCCCTCTAGTTCTTCTCGTCTTTTCAATGTTACCTGTGCGTTTTCAAAGGAGACAGAAGGGGAAGTTATTGGTCAGGGGTTCAATGGACCAATGAGCACAGTCGGACGTTTAAAATCTCAAGACGCACGTACCAACCGAGGTAACAACATTGCAGCGGTTTGAGGGTACATGCACGTGTGTTTACAGGAGGCCGGATCAAGATTCATGCAACGGTCTTTATATTGAGACTTTAAGATTTAAAGTGGTGGTTAAACTGTTGTGGGAAACTATGTTTGGGGTGTCGTGGTATACAAATCCAATACAACAACACCCTTAACTACGACTTCAGAAATGACTCTAGAGTTGAATAGAATTCACAAAGGAAGAATAATTTTTTTAGGACTGAATTTGTACAGGTGAACCTCAGAAACTGGTACCTCACTGTGTGGTATAGAGATGTTCTCATGGTATGGGTCAATCTATCAGGTTGTCGTCAGCTTATTATTTTGGATTGTTTATATTCAGTGCACACATCTGCAGTTTATAATGCATGTGCTTGGTTTCTTCATAATGTAGATCTTGTACCTTTTGTGCATTTGAGAACGCAACCTCTCATGCAATCCCCCAAACGCCCACCTACCCACCAAATGTGTGTGTATGTACACCCACACACACACACACTCATACAGTATATATAGAGTGTATATATACAACGCCACCCACCAAACCACCCACAAACTTACCCAGAGGCTTAAACCAGGGTTTTCTTTTTTCTTCTAAAACCACTTCCCTGCCTTTCGCTTGCTCCTGGTGACGACACTCTCTTGGAATTCACTCCTTGTGCTGGTGGTGCTCTCAGAGAGAGAGAGAGAGACTGACTGTTGTTCAGATCTCTCTGTGCTCTGCAGCCACTAACCAGGACCATTTGGTGTCTCCTTTCTCCAAACTCTTTTCTTTACCCCTCCTGTTCTCTCTTTTGCATTTACTATCGCAGTTTTTTTTCCCCTTAGCTTGTTCTCCTTCCTGCCAGGGTTATGGCAATTTTACATTATTTAGTTTGAAATCAGGCTCTCTGCGAGCATGGGGGGTACACAGACTTGGGGCTGCTGGAGCTGTAAAGGGGTTGCTAAATTGTGCTGTAGTGGGGTGGAGGGGTGGATGTGCTGAGGTCTGTGTTTTGAGAGTGTCCCTTATCTGCCATTTTATTCCTATACTGCATATGTGTACTGTACATCTGCATTTGCGTGTGTGGGTATCTGTGGACGCTGTGTGTGACACCTCTGCGATATGGCTGATCATGCATGTGTGTGTCCAGGGGATGTGTGTGAGCGAGACATGGGGGGCATGCTGCTGGGTCCTCTGGAGGCCTGTGAAGGGACGGCTTCCCCCTCCTCCCTAAACCTTGGCTGGCTCTAGATTGATGGGGGAGGTGTTGCCTCTGCTCACTCATCCATCACATACTTTATTTGGGTTTTAGAGGAAAGGAAAAAGGAAAAAAGACAGAATAAAGGAAAAAAGACTTCCAAAAATATCAGAGTTGGGGGCTGGGGTGTGGAGGGTTGAGGAGTTGAGTAAGGGGAGGCCCCTTGTCCTGCGTAGCTCTGCTCTCCTGCCCCCCTCTATATTTAAGCAGATGCTGGAAAAGAAGTCTTACCCTTGTGACCCCCTGTCATTCTCCAGTCCCAGCAATGATAACAAAAGACAGATAAAGCCAAATGGGGGGTGGGGGGTGGGAGGGGGCAGATTTAGTGAAGATTAGAGAGCAGGTTTGTGATTTCCACTGAAGTTTTTGTCATGTGTGAGTGTGCATGCACATGTTTATATGCTCCTGGTAAATGTGCGGTGCCAATAGCAGATTGTGGGATAGGATGGTCCGAGAGTGGTTGGTGGTCTTTGTCTACCATCCAGGCTGGGCAGGGTTTACTGTGTGACAGGACGGTGAGGGCAGATGAGTTTGCAAGGCTGACAGAGGAAACAAAGCCTGGAGTGCCAGCCTTCCACTCCTCCCAAGGGATGAGGAGATTTATGTAGCAACCAGGGCCTGAAGTCAGATCAGACTGCTTCACCTACCGCTTAATTTAAAGGGTAACTTTAAAACCTGGACCCTATTTCCTCATGTTTTTGTGTCTATCTGACTAATGGGAACAACAGTTTTTGAAATTGAAAAGTATTGAGTGCCACCAAACTGCTAAATGCTCACTATCACCCATCCGATTATTAGTTTTTCATTTAACTATTTGGGGCTGTCGATGATGGTTTTAGCCACGGTATATTCTAGGTTGGCTGTTGTCGCTTGTCACTCACGTATACATTATTATGTATTTTATTATTGTGTTTTTCCAGAGTCTGTGCGCCTATGTTTCCGTGTTCTATGTTTTAGCTGGCTGAAATCAATTTCCCCTCTGGGACAATAACGTTGAAGTTGAAGTGTATGATTCCTACATGTGCTTCTAAATGATGGATACAATCATGAATATTTGTCATTACCTTTATAAGAATTTGTATCATATGTTTAGTAATTGTCATCGTATTTTAAAACTATAAACACCTGATTTGATCAAAGACTGCAAACGTACAACAGAGGCTAAAAGGCTTTTTAATGATTAGTCTTGTTGACATGTTGCCTATGGGGAGTTTTGGATCCTAAACCATAAACACATTATCAAGAGGTGGAAATGGTTTCCATTTAGACATGGACATCTGTAGCAGCACACAGGCGAATGTGAACATATACAAGCAAACAGTCAGTTCAGCTCTGCGCTCTGGCCTTTGTCTGAAGTGCCTATAGGAAAGTTGGACTACTCCAAAGGAACTATCAAATAAAGAAATCACTGTTTCCTATTATTGCTGCTTGGAGGTGGCTTGTGTAGCTTATGCCAAACTAATACGAGCGGAAAAATAAATAAATAAAGAAAGGGAAATTATTACCTTCTGAAATTACACACTGGCCGTCTCTTTATAGTTGTAGAGAAACTAATGTAGTCCCCTGAAAACGAGCTATGTTGCTGTTTGTGATTCCAAATAGGCTTTTACTTTTTTTTATATTGTTAATGATTGAATTCCTTTGCAGGAAAAACACCAAATCATGTTACTATGCTTTCTTTTCCCACCATTATTATTCACTCACCATATGGCCAAATGACTTAAATTATTTATTTTCCAAATAAAAGCTGCTTTGTCGAAGTCGAAGTAAACCAAGCTAAATCCCACAGTTTTGTGATGTAAAAATATGAAAATGTAGCAAAAAAAGGAGGGAACAGGTTGGCTTACCCTTGCGGGTTTGTTTCCTCCTGAGAAGCTTTTCCAACTGCGGACCTCATGGTGGAGCCCCCAGAGGCCCTATTTGAATCACAAATGTCTTTCGTTTCTCAATCGTTCACAGGTTTTGGTCAGTTGAGGAATTTTGGGACCCATTAAAGCCTGGTGACAATGACTTTCACCCCCGGGGCCACCGCAGGGGTCCGCCCCCCTACTGACCTCTCCATTGCTGCCTAGTCATAGCTCCAACGGCCCTGCTACCGGGTTCTGATTGGTTCAACAAAGCACCGAAAAACCGCTCTGGGGTCAATGTCTCTTTTCTCTCTGTCGCTCTTTTCCTCCTTGCTGCCTTGTTCTGGTTCAAGTCGGGGCTTATCAAAGACAATCCAGTTCTGTCATGTGGCCAAATCATCTTGACACCCATTTAGCATGCTCATCAGACGACAGTTATGAATATTCAAGATGGTGCCAGGGGCCAGTGAGAGGCAGAATTGAAGAGATGAGGGTGACAGATAATGGGGGGTGTGTGTCCAAAACAGGAGAGAAAGAGAGACAAAGAAGAAGATTAAATGTGTACATGTGAGTGACTGAGCAGGAGGAAGTAGAAATAAGCATAATTACCCAAATTAAAAAACAAGCAATATTATTTTTAAGACCAGAATACACTAAATTAAAGTTAGTGATAATCAATGATAAACTAGAACAGCATTCTGAGAGTGCAAACATCCTCCAAGGCCAATGGTGCATTCATGCTCTTCGTATGATCCCATTTTCCGAGCTAGGAAGTAATTTTTCCGACTTCGGTGTGTTCATGAGCTTAAAGTCGTATTGTGGAAACAAATTTGACGCTATAACGAAGATGTGTTGTATTTTATTGCTCAAAGGATTAAAACAAAACGTTGAAATCTGTTTCAGAGTTGTTGTTCCGACTTGAGAGGGGTGTTAACGCAAATTTTCCCAGTCGGAAACTCATTTTTCAAATTATTCTGACACCACGTGAATGCAGCACAAATGCTCGCAATGTTGACAAAAGTGAAACACAATTTGTGTGTCCGCTTCATAATTTTCCTTGGCCTTCGCTACAACCGTCCACAAAGTTACATTTTAATTGGGCCAGTAGTCTTTCCGTAATCCTGCTGACAGACAAACAGGCAAAATGACCAACCCGAAAACATAACCTCCTCAGCAGCGGTACAAATAAAAAGCATTTTAAAGCGACAATATAGATAATGAACATAGGATGATACCGACTTCGCTTGTCTGAGATGGCCGAACCAGAGTTGTACTGTGCATGATCACTGTTAATCAGCACAAGTGACTGTGCTCCTTAATTTAAAGCAAACACTCTGATTACTTTTCCATCTGCATACTTGTGTGTGTGTGTGTGTGTGTGTGTGTGTGTGTGTGTGTGTGTGTGTCTGTGTCTGTGTCTGTGTGTCTACGTACGTACGTACATACACGTAACACCGGTTCAGCCACGCGTGACCCCGACCCTTTCCCGGGGTCTATTTTTGACACACTGGCTTATGTCTCTGAAGTGTGAAATTCACTTGTGAATGTATATAAATGCCTGTTATTATTGACATTTGTTACTGACTTTGTCTTAACACATATACAACAAAAGTAGTTTTTGGTGTTTTGGATGAGAGAGAGACAGACAGAGACTGAGAGAGAGAATGATACACACACACACGCACACACACATTTTTGATCACAGAGAAAGTTAGAGTATGGTGGAAAGCCCTTTGGCACTGCTTATGAATCACAAGCTTTTTATGTCGTTGCTGTTGACCACTGTTTGGTTATGGATATATTGGATCTTGTGAGAACAAGAGAGCTGAGCCAGGAAGGAGCAAGTTTGTGTGAATGAGCCTGCCTGTCTCATTGACATCAATGTCAAAAACTTCTAGGATCCCATCCAAGCTGAGACAAGTGATCATTTGGACTTTGAGAAAGTGGCACTGCTCCAAGCTTTGAAGTTTTCAGCTCTTAAAGATTGTAGATGGAGAGAGGAAGGGTTATCAAGGGTGTTGCATCTCTGTGAATTGTCGACATTTGTGAACCCGGATGATGTTTGTGTAGTCGTATTTTCAGCATATTTTCTGGTTGACATAGTGTGGTTAGAGTCAAATGAATTTGTCTCTTGTCTCAGTCGTTAATTTGCCCTGAAGTTGAACTACTAAACAGACAGAAGGAGCTTCAGTGTGATCAGGGAGTGTGATATGGTGTGCCAGGGCGATGTGCAGGTCAGAAAAAGCAGACAGGTTTACATAGTGAGGACTTTTTCCCGTTTACTGTATATATTTTTGCACAGCTGGTTTCAACTATGGAGAAATTATTGGCACAAATTGAGGATCCTTTACAGTTCTGGTAAACACATTTCTTTATCTGTCTGTTGCTTTGTGTCCTTAACCATAATTCACTTTCAAGGTGGATGTATGCCCATACTGTATGGATGAGCGTAAGTAGCCAACACACCAGTCTTGCTACTGTGGTTAGGCTGTTTCTTGACCTCTGTGTATGTGTGCTGTGTGTGGGATGCGGAGCCTTTGAACGTCCCTCCACAACTTAGCCTACTGTATCTCAGTGAGATGAATGAGGGTCAGGGCTGGGCCACCCACTCCTCACCACAGTCCCAAGCCACTAAAAGGACTACTTGTAACAAGCCTAAAAAAAACCCCAGTTTGATTCATTTAGATGTTTATGTGCAGCTAATGTGTTTATTTTTTAACTTGTTCCCAGTTCAGGAGTCAAGAGCGTTGGTCACTTCTTTGGTTATTAATAGTTTGTATCAGGTCCCGTCCCGTTCGTTAGATGTTTTGTGTTGTTTGTACTTCCTGTTTTATTTTGTTAACTGTATGTTCCCTCTTGTGTCTGTTGTTTCTAGTTCCTGTCCCCAGCTGTCTCCACTCTGTTCATTAGTGTCTCCACTCTGTTCGTTAGTGTCTCCACCTGTGTCTCGTTGTCCCCTCCCACTTCCTGGTGTATATAGTCTGTGTGTTGTTTGTCACTTGTTGCCAGTTCGTCTTCGT
The DNA here is from genome assembly GCA_943593645.1 of Bovichtus variegatus. NCBI lineage: Eukaryota > Metazoa > Chordata > Actinopteri > Perciformes > Bovichtidae > Bovichtus > Bovichtus variegatus. The sequence goes on from CALSCE010010634.1 coordinate 5,133,732, forward strand.
ACATTCATGTCAAGAGGTCCAGCGTTTATCCTGTTTCCCGTGTTCCTGATTCCCCGGCTTCTGCGATCCTGTTTCTGTGACCTGACTCCGTCTTCGCCTGATCCCTACCTGTTGTTCTGCTACGCTGAGGACCTACCTGTGCATCGACCTTGTTTCTGTGACTCGACTCTGCCTTTGGATTTCCCCTGCATGTTTGTATGTCCTGTTGGTCTACGTTACCCAATAAAGTATATTACCATCATCATCGTTCTGTCTCTGAGTCTTGCTATTGAGTCCCTCTCTCCGTGTGTACTGGTCGTACCGTTACAGTTTGGGCCAAACGGTCAAGTACCAGAACTTGCGACGGGTTAAATGACAAACAGAGAAGTCCCTTCATAAAAAAACCTTTTAAAGAATAATTTCCACTTATGACTGAGGGTATGAATTATTGTACCCAAAACACCAATTTGCACCATCTGCAGGGTATAATGTAAGTCCATAAGTCTTCTCTCTTTGATCCGTCAGTTCCAGTCATGTTTCCTGCAAGAGAGCGCTCTTCTACTCTGCAATTTCAGACTGGTGAGGAGGGTGTCTATCTAAAACAGTCCTGGCCCATCTGTGTCACAGCCATATCTGTCATTATCGGCATTTATTGTTCTCTGTATTGCCTACCGCCTGCTCCTGCCCTATCTTCAGCACCACATTCTCTCTGATGAGTCACAAAGGTCTTCAAGAAGCTGCTGGCCAGTCTTTGAGTGGTAGCGAGGAGGGCTCTCTAAAGTCAAGAGTTGAGTCATTTTAAAGGAAGAGCTTCTGGTTTGTCACTTTAGGTTGAGTCATAAAGGTATTACACGATTATGTTGCCAGAGCTTGTGGTAATGAAATCGGCTGGTGTTAATTTTAGAAAAGTAGCAACTTATTCCCTGCAACTTCATCACCAGTCGCTGCTGAGTCCCTGAGGCTCTCTGCTTGCTGCCCGGGATAATGGAAATGATGGCGGTGACTGTGAGCGATTATGGTGTGTGAACAGCAGTCAGTAATGAGAGGAGAGGTGGAGGATGATTTGGAGGATACCACATGATCAGAAAATCCCAGGATGAGTCACACCACAGCCTTTGTCAGTTAAAGTGGGGTTTCCTGCAAACACACGTCTGCCACATCATGTAGATCTCAGTCACTGCCTACAATAAGAGCACTGTTTATTGACGTTGAAGTTAGTACTTTCTTCGACAAGCTTTAACCAGATTTGCGTCACTAAAGTTACCAGGATTTTAAATCTGACTCATTATAGATGGGTCTGATTTTGTCTAATATTGGGTAGGGGGGGTTCAGGATGCACTCATTGACCCTACACAGGCAGACGGATACTGTATACTCTAGCCAGACAAATGCTGCCCATCGCGTCAGCTTGCTAGCAAGGGCAGTGAGGTAGATAATAATTGTCAGCTTGGTTGTGCCAGTGCCAATGCCAGGGTGGGCCTGGCCTGGTGGTTCTGGCTAAGAGGGACTAGATCACAGTGGCATCGGGTGTCCAAAGGGCTGAGGGAAAGAGGAGGATGTACACAGAGGCACTCATAGTGCTTCAAGCGTGTGTGTGTGTGTGTGTGTGTGTGTGTGTGTGTGTGTGTGTGTGTG
>CALSCE010010634.1:5155796-5174217 GCA_943593645.1 Bovichtus variegatus
TGTGTGTGTGTGTGTGTGTGTGTGTGTGTGTGTGTGTGTGTGTGTGTATGAAAGAAATGTGGTATTGTGCATGCTGTAGGTAGGTGGCAGACAGTATGTGCGTGAAGATGGATGGGAACACCAGGCTTTTTGGAAGCAGGAATGTCAAACAGACAGACATTAAAGACATACGATATGAAACCCCGCTGTGCTTCACCCTTCTCCCCACCTGCCCCTGTGATATTAACTGTGGCCCTGCCAGGACCCCACATTCCCAGGAGCTCTCGAGTAAAGAAACACCAGGAACAGGCGTGTTATCCATAAAACACAAGTAAACTGATGACTTGTTGTTCTTGCTTTTCAAATATTTCACACAACACTTTCATAGGCTTGCTTGAATGAGACTGGAAGGTTTCACTGATTCTTGATGCAGACATTAAAATACTCACAGCCAGGTAGCCATCACAAACTAGAATGGCACTTGGAGAGCGCAGACCTCCGCCATGGCCAATGGTGCGTTCACATGCTCCTCCGATGGTCCCTTTTCCCAAGTTGGAAAGTCATTCTTCCAACTTTGGTGTGTTCATGAACTTTAGGCTGTAATGTGGAAACAACACGGATGTCAAGAAGAAGATGTGTTGTATTTTATTGCTCACAGCATTTAAACAACATATGGACATTTCCGAGTCGTTGCTCCGACTTGAGGGGGCGTTCATGTAAATTTTCCCAGTTGTGAACAAATCTTTTTCTGAATGCTGCACAAATGCCCATATCTCAAAATGTTAACAAAAGTAGAGAATAGGGAATTCCCGCACACTGTCGTTTACTTGCAATGAAATGTATTAGTGACACAACGTTTTGGTCCCTACACCTTCATCAGGTACATGAACATAGACCACTACCCTACATAGAAGACTACACGAACAACAGTGAAACATCATTTGTGTGTCCGCCCCATGATTCGGATGAACTCCAAAACATTTTGGGATTTTTCCTTGGCCCATGCTACAACCTTACCGCAGGTCTCGTGAGAATAGTGACAGTAGTTTTTCCGTAATCCTGCTGACAGACAGACAGACAAACCAAGCCGAAAACATAACCTCCACCAAGGGACCCAGTGTGTTTTGAATTACAGTAACCGTTGCCTAACGATACTTGATATATTCATGTCTGAAACCTATATGGGGAATTTGTTTTTTACTCTCCTTTTTTCCACTTTGAAGTAGTCACTTCCTTATTTCAAGCACTTTATTCACAATGATAAGAGACAACCTTTCCCTGCCATGACGTGAAATAACGAAAATAACAGCAGCCATCCCTCCTCTCTTCTCCTTTCTCCACCCCAGCTGATAAGATTAGGCCTCCTAATTGTGAAGCTCCAGTCTCGTGCTTTGGAGGACCTAATTATGGTTCATATTTTTATGGGATGGTTCATTTTCAACACATGCATGACTAAAGTGTGGGATGACCCATGTCGTGTGTCTTCTAAACATGTTTTAGTTGTTAGACTTTACACATGTGGATTTTAACACGTCATAGCTTTGAAACTACCAGCAACCACACCCTAAAGCCAAGTTTTAAAATGGTTGAATTTTCGACTTTTTCGGTCTTGGTTTCTTAAGAACCGTAATCTCATAATTTCCCTTCACGCATGTCCCAGCCCATCATGCATAAACCTTTTCAAATGAATGAAAATCAGGTTTCATTTTGAGTAATTTCCTACAGAATAAATCATGTAGTAAATTTCCCCACCTACTTCGCCTTAGCCCCCAACATTTTCATTGGTAGCAGTATAGCTTTGATACTCAGGAGGTTTCTTTCGTTTTCCTTTTTTTTTTTTTTCTTCTTTTTTATAAAATTGAGAATTTGCATAATTGAGGACTGTAATTCAAGCTATGTAAACAGAAGGTGGTGTCCTTTTCTTTCAACCATAAGGGTTAGGGAGAATGGGGTTTTGCTCTTAAATGCCCAGAAAGTGAAAACACAAGGTGCAACCTGACAGTAATCAGGACATGAAAGTATGTACAGTAATTTAAAGTCAAAGAACAGAAAGAATAAAGAAACCAAAGCTACAGTTCAAATGACATACTCTTGCTCTCTAAGTGTGAAGTAGTATTTTTCCCACAATTAAATTAGTAGTCATGCCCAATGTTCTCAAACTTCTCTGTATGGTATAAGCTCATGTTTCTTTTAGCTGATTTCCTGTTTTGAATTTGATCATTTTCACACTTTAACACTTCGACTTCTTGGTCCAAACCTCATCTACCACTGGTCTGAGTGAACACATCCTGGACTCTGCTTTGTGCTGTTGTATTGTTGGCTGGTTGATATGTGGTTAACTCCTTTGCAGTTGGCATACACATACACGCACACGCACACACACAAAGCAAGAAAGAACTCGCGAAACAGTAAAAAGGGTGGGCAGTGTGAGCTGCTTGTGACATAAGCTTTAATTCAGATGAAATGCAGGCATGAACTCAGCACTGAATTCACATTTTGCGCATGCATATAGCCCAACAAACTCAATTCTCTCATTGCAATTATTTAATAATGTAAAATACATTCTTAAGCCATATAAAGAATGAATCCAGAAACCTAGCTTACTCCATCCCGCGTCTATGGTGTAAGTGTGACTGATATCAGAGCAGCTGTTTCCTGGGGGCTGCACCGCTGTCTCTGCCATGAGTGCTGCCGGTGGCCGTGCTGCACTTGTCCCTGTCCGGCTGCCTGCCCTACTCTGCTGCTTTCTGTTCTGCAGAAACATTTAGTACCTGCCGCTCATAGAGGGCGCTAGTCAGTCTGGCTTAGTGCAGCTGCTGGAAGGCACAGAGGAAAACACTAGTTGGAGCCTGCTGCTGCTGCAGAAGGCTGTAGAGGCAAGCAGGACATACAGTGAGTTTATACACATGCACTAAGTTCACCGTTTATTAGGTACACCTCAAAACTAATGCATTCTAATACAGTCATGCACTAAACCCTACCTTCATGAAGGTACTGTTATTTAGCCTATCCTCACTGACTTAATTGGGACACAATAATAGAAACACGTGTCTGTATAATGCAGCAGCACCTCAAACTACAGTCTCCAAAAGGACCAGTTGAGTCAACAAAATTGACAAAAACTGGGTATAACCTTTCTGAAGGTCGGCTTTATTACAGGACTGTTGTATTAGATTGCATTGGTTTTAGCTAGGTGTACCTAATAAACTGGCAACTGAGTGTATACTGTATGCAGGGCAAGTAGGATGAGAGGATATACTGTATGTCTCAGATCAACATTCTTAACATCTTTACCTGCACTCTTAAAGGGTTACTTCATTTCATGGATTTATTTATGTTGGGTTTTTCTTTTTCTTTGCTTGCTTCAAATGTAATTTTGCTTTTTTTAGTACAAAGTATGAGTGTCTTGAGACCATCTAGGAAGGAAGAAGTAGATCATTGTATCAGTATATCATGAAAGGGTAATTGATTTCACAGGAATCTCGGAAGAGGAAATATTATTTCACTTTTTGAAGAGATCCAATCATTTTACATGAACCAGACACAAAGCAAACCTTGTGACTCATTTGGGATATTAGAGGAGAGTGTCGTCCCCATTGTTTTTTAATCAGAACTATGTAATAGTCTCATAGCAAGCAGCGCGTGCTCATGATGCTGCAGAAAAGCAGTGTACCAACATGCTGAGTCAAAGCGAGAGCTCTCAGCTGTTCCTAACCTGCAGCCTGCCGCTCGACACACCTCACACTTCACCTTTTCGTTTCACATCCTTCTCTAGCAAACCCAGAGAAACATCCTGTTTGCTGCCTGATCGGACGTTATCATTGTATCATTATGTCAGCTTACCTCTGTTTGACACATTTTAACGGCAGTTAGTTACACAGTGTATTCACAGTATCTCTGCTGGCCCACCCTTTTGATTATGAGTCACAGCCTTAGCAGTTCACACAAGTCAAACTGTGACTAAACTGAAAGCAATGAAATCGGAATGCATTTTAAAATCTTATCAGTGTTAAGGGTGTTAACTTGTGGATACTTTGACTTTACCTCCACAGTTTTCTTTTCTCAGGAAAGCTACATCTAAGGTGTGAGTATTTATAAAGAGTGAGTGACTCTACATAGTTAGTTGAATTGTTTCTGGATCAGGGTTCAGTAGGTAGAGTTAGTCTCTCGACATATTGGCTTCTGTTAATCAGTGATGCCGCATGTCCCCTTTCATGTACAGTAAATTGGCCATGAACAGTGGCGACAGATTTCAAAGAATCTTTCCATCATTCCAAACATGGCAATTATCAACCAATCACATGGGAATTGGTCCCCTTCTCGTCATGTGGACTTATTTTGCCCAACAACAGTCAAAGTTTAGTCGGATCCCTCTGGGAGAGAGAGGGAGAGTTCTTCACAAGGAGCTCAATCACAGGACCTTTTTCAAGTGGCTAAATGAAGAGAAAAACAGGCAAATACTTTGATCCGAAATAGAAAACGGCGGTGGACTGTTTTGAGGCACGGGGAGGTGACGTAGCAACCAGCTGTAATCAGTGAAACAACTCAGAGAATGCTGCTGCTTTGTGCCAGAGAGTTGATCACTGTTGGAATAACACTAACGTAAAACCTTTCCTTTTTTTTTTTTTTTTATGCAATGATTAGTTACTACCATAGAGTTAGAGTCGATCAATCATTAAAGCTACAGTATGCAACTTTCGGACATTAAAATAACAATAAACGAATATGTCATACCTCAGCAGTCTGTGTCTGTGACCTTGTGTTGACATGCTCTATAACTCTATAGCTGCTTTGCATTGGCTTTCTATACAGACTGCGTGGGTGGGGCCAACGTTGAGCAGACGTCATAGCAACGATAGTGGCAAAGAGCTATAGGAGTAAAAGTAAAATGCATTCAAACATAAGTGAATGTTGATGTAAATATAAATATGGCAAAGAGTTTTCTAATAATAAAAAAATAAACATTTGTATTCCTTTTCAGGTGGTCGAGGTCCTGACTAAAGTTACTTTATTTTAATTGAACCAAACAGATTTGGTGTAAAGGAACCCTAAGAAGTGTATATCTTTATGCGCCAAGGTGAAAGTATTATTCCACTCGATGTTGAAACTGGACAGTATGTCAACCTGTAAGAAAAAGCAGATTTCTTTTTTTAGAATCACATCTATTGTTTTCTGTTGAATATGCAAAAACTGACTTTTTGTTTTTGTCTTAATGGACAATACATAAAGGCTTACTAGGCTATTACAATAGCTAGCCAGTTATCGGGAGAACGTTTGTATCAAGATGAAAATATATTTGTAGCATGAGCAGTTTCTTTATTTGTTCTGCTATTTGTTTTTTTGGTTTTGTATACGAGCTTGGAGATGTCTAGCTGTACTTTTGATGTTGCATACAGGGGTTTCTTGTAATCCCATGTGGGTCATGTATTTCACAGAGAAATCTTTAAATTTCTTTATGAAATGAAGACAGCATATTGGTGCAGGAACACAAGAGGAAGTTGCTACCAACAAACCCTGCCTATCTTTAGATCAATAGTTCCATATTGTTGCTATTCTGTATGTTTGTTTTGGTCTAGTCGAAAGTAACATTTACTTGAACCAGCAGTCCCTGCAGCATCAGCTGATTGTGGCCATTTTGGTTTGTCTCTCTGAACTTCCCCTTTTTAAGTTAGCTTCGTCCAAACTTCCCTTCACGATCATGAATGAGTGGAATTTGAAAGTAGAGCTGAACAAGCCTCTGGTCCATTCATCATTGTGACACTCGCAGTCTCACTCACTCAATGCAATAGATTTTTACTGGTGAACATAACCCTATATGGATGGATGTCTCTTTTGAATATTGTGCATGTCCCGTGGCTGAATTATTCAGACTCCAGGCCTGGTTATAAAATAAACTTTTGTCACAGCTCATAACATTTCAAATATTTTGACCTTGAAGGAATACTTTATGCCATAAAGTTTGTAAAAGCCAAGTCTAACAACAGCAAAACTAAATCTAACATATCACTTTGGGGGTGAAGTATCATCCTTTAACCTGTTGGATAAGAAAACATAGTGGGATACTTGCCTCAGATTGTATTTTAAGAACATATTTATGTGTATGCATGACTGAATGCATGTGTGTCTATCCACATCTCCTTGCCTTTTATATCGGTGAGCTCCTTTATGAAAGGCTGATTCTCTGTATTAAACACTCACCCAAAAGGGACCACGCTCCCAGGTGTTTCAGACACCATAGTGCCCTCTCACTCTTATTTGCGTACACAGATGTTTAAGCTTCCACCTTCTGTATACACACTGCAGTTCTGTAAATCCCCCAAGCCTCACTCTAACCATACAACCTAACGTTTCACCCCAGAGTGTGTTTGAGCGTGCTGTTGTAAAAAAAATATTTTTTTACTGATGTGCACATTTGACTCTTCTGTTTTAAGTCATTGGCCAAGGGAGTGTGTGTGTGTGTGTGTGTGTGTGTGTGTGTGTGTGTGTGTGTGCGCGTGCCTGCCTGCCTGCCTGCCTGCCTGCCTGCTTGCCTGCCTGCCTGCCTGCCTGCCTGCGTGCCTGCGTGTGTGTGTGTGTGTGAGAGATGCCGGTGGAGGATATGAATGAGCTACAGCTGCGTGGCCCACCGGTCAGTATGGACAGCTGATGAATGAAGTGGAAATTATTAAAATAAACTGCTGGGTGATGCAGCAACATTCATGCGCCTGGCCTCCATATCTCCCCATCGATATCGTCCTCACACATCTGGCTTTACTAGGATGCACACCCTGTTGATGCAACGGACACAAATATTTAAAACATCAAAAGGTCATCAAGTTTGTTTGTGCACTTAGCAAGAACTCCCACGAGATTATGATTTGATACTAATTTTGAATGAAACAAGCTTTGCATAAGATGAGCACAGATATGTGAGCAGCAGAGGGAAGTGGTGATAGCGACAGATGGACAGAGATGGGGAGGTGACAGAAAGAGAGAGAGACAGGGCTGGTGATGGATAGACAGACGGAGAGAGAGAGGAAGAAGAAGAAGGGCAGCGATAAGGACAAAGACATCAGTCACGTTTAGGGGGCTTTCCCTCCTCCCCTTTGCGAGTGGACCTTGATCCAAGCCACACAGACTCTACTGTGTCATGGTGTGTGTGGCCCTGTGTCTGTGTGGGCCTGCAAGTGGTGATTGGACAAATCATGACTCAGCAGAAATAAAGCCACATAGAGTAGAATAGAGCACAGCTTCATTGTTGAAGCAGGTTTCTTTGCTCCCACATTAGCCCCTATTCAGAACACAATACATCTGACTCTTTTCACGGAACATCGCAGAGCAGGAGTTTTCTTCCTCTAAAGTATTACCTTATGAGAAAACTGTGTGGGAATTTCTTTAATTGCATAACTGTCACTTTTACCAAACCTGTAGCTTAAAGTGAGTTTGTGTAATTTTTGCTGCAACCGCAAGTGCTGTTACGACACATATGCTTATATATGCTAAAACATTTGGGTTGTCCTTGCCTAAAGGACTAACACTTGATTTTGTCGCCTCACCGATTAGTTGATTTATTTTACAGATCTGTAAAAAGTGAGTTTCTCCCCAAAGAATCATGCAAAAGCCCCACTTTAAATATTGTGTTTACCAGAGATATGGTCATAAGTTTCTTGGAAATAATTAATTCAGCATGAAAAAAAAGCATTTAAAAATGACTAATCAAACAAAGAAATCTTAGTCAAATGAGGCCAAAATGACCAATATGACGACTAAGAGGGGGCCGCTCTGTGTACTTTCTATCACTTGCTAACATTACCCACCAAAACCTACTGGTCATACCAGACCAAGTAAGGTGATAGCGACAAAACCACTGAGTCTATGGAATTGATGCACTTCAAAGCTGATGAATATAACTTCCTGAGAGAAAGAACGTGTTACATCTTCTTTCAAAAGTGACACAGTCTCGCTTTAAAGTTCTTTTAAACAACGTAGTTTTGCATTTGGCGTGTAATCACAAAGGATTAACGAACACAATCACGCTAATATCGTGTCCAAAAAAAATGTTTCCATTTGAATCCAATGATTCACTTCCTGAGAAATTAAACTCTTAATCTCTCAAAAGCTTTATTAGCCATCTAAAATATTTCAAGCAGGCTCCTCAAGTAAACAGGATTAGCATCTGATTCCTACCAACAAATAGAGCCTCGGTTCACCCGTTAAGTACTGTTAAGGCTAGGTCGACTTCCTGCTGAGCTTATAAGTGGTCAAATAAGTAAGGTAAGTAGTAGTTCAGTAGAGGTGGCCTTTAACAAATCTGACTTATTTGTATGTCATTTAACAATGTTTTCCTCACATACACATTTAAACATGTACTGTATGTGTGTGTAATTCACATGCATCTGTGTGCTTTCCTGCAACCCTGTGTGTGCGTGTGTTTGTGTGTCAAACACTTGCACTTGCAGTTCCTGTTTGGGGAGGTCCACTGGTTCTGGCAAACAGTGTCTGGTCTTATCTCTTGTGTTTTATGTTCCTAGCGAGCTGGGGGCACAAGCAGCCCTTTGTGGCCAAGAGGTGGCTGGTCTCGCTCCAGCCCGACCCATGCAGCTGTTCACCACTGTTGGACATATCCATGTGTGTGCGTGCCTGTGTGTGTGTGTGTGTTTATTCATGTGTGTATGTGTGCCTGTGTGCATGCATGTGTGTCTGCACTTGTAAGTGTGTCTGTTTGCGATGATACGTGTGTGTATTTATTACGTGCGTATGTTTGCGTGAGTGTATGAATCTATGCATGTACAGTATGTGTATCTGTATGTGTGTGCATATGTACTTCATCCAATATTGCCAGCAGAGCCTACAATGCTTCTTTTTATTTCATTTTGGAGATTTTCTACTCTCACAGTCAACCATCACATTCTCTGAGTGACTGCGAGTGGTCAGACTGCAGGGTGCGGACAGGCCGACCTTAACACCTGGAGGAGCTGAGTATGAGTAGGCCTGCATGTGCGAACTCCAGCCCAATATGTCTTCGACCCGTGGATCTCTCTCTGTCCTTCCCCCATGTCTCCCTCTCCTCCACCTGAACCCCGGTGACACCTCCGATCCCCTCAGTGGAGGTTCACTGCTTGGTAACACAAAGTGTATTGTGCGTGTGACCCATTAAGAACTCCTAAAAGGAGCCATCGGCGAAGCCAGCACAAAGCCACGTGCTGTGTTGGCAGTTGAGTGTGGAGAGGGCAAGAATGTGGCCCCCAGACTCAGCTTCTGGTTATTCAGCGTGTTAGAGAGAGGGAGAGAGGAACAGGCGGCATGCATTGGGGCATTAATGATATTTTGAGACTGAAAAATAACCTCTGATCAGAGAAAAAGTAGTTTCTAAGAATTCCTCAGATTTCATTAACTGCACGTCTTCTTTCATGTCATTAGATTTCAGTAGATTATTGAGCAAATGCTTTCCAATCAAGTTATGTCACTGATGCTATAATCTTTCTTAAAGTGGCAATAGTTTTTTCGCTTTAATTTATCATTATGATGTAAATGTTACAAGCCTCGCTTTCACGATGCAGTTCTGTCCGCCACCGGGAACGATCTCGCGGGGAAAATGAAGGCTCGAATTACAGCATGAAACCCGGAGAAAACCAAATGCATCAGTCACCGTCATCGCGTCATACGCTCAATCTGCATGTTAGTGACATCATTGCATAAGCATTTGCTTAAAGCTTATTGGTTGGGTCATTTGCAGCGAGGCGAGGCAGAGACCCTGTGCTTTTGACAGAAGAGCCGTGGACTGCGATTACTCTGAGCAGCACTGGGAATGAATAACATTATAATATATTGAATATATTTCTTGATTTTTCCCTGATGGTCCGAGTAAATCACTAAATTTGTCTCGAAAAAGTTGGTAAAAGTTGTCTATTGCCGTTTTGAATTGTTTGCGTTTTTCATGAGAGCTGAAGTTAGAATGTCTAGAATTGCATCGGTAAAACACTCGGCTACCTTATCGCTAGTGATTAATATAGCCAACAGCAACATGATAGTGCAGCTCCTGATCTAGCTGTAGCACTGTTAGCAATATGATCATAGACTCCAGTCTGAGCGACAGAGGTAACAGAATTAAAATGTTCTTTCTTTCAAGGCTGTTCATTATTTACCATAAATGTAACAACCAACTCAGTGGTGTCTTCTGTATCCAGTGTATGGATGTGTAGCACCTTTTAATTAGTCAGTTGACATGGGTAGAATTCATTCATTGAACTCTCAATTTGGGCAAGTTTCACTCCTTAAACTTTAGCAGTAACTGTGTTATGAGCTCCATATAGAGCATGTCCAAAATATGGTTCCCTATAAAAGACATGCTACATAAAAAGAGGTGACAAAACAATGGCAGAACGAGACTTTCGTGTTCTCTCTGGGTTACCTTTGGCTTGGCACCCTCGTCTGTTTTGTTTACTACCGTTAGCACCTGTTGCCAACATCATGACAGTCGGGGGCGGGCTGGAGAAGCAGGCTTAACAAATAAATAAATAAATGGTTTCAGTTGAAACTGCAGAAGGTGAGAGCTGTAGCCAAAAACCTAAGACGAATCCAAGTGAGAAGATTCACAAGATCAAGACAAGTCCGAGACGACAGGAAAAACCTCTCGAGCCACCGTGCAACTCTTTGCGCACACTTTGCTACTTCTAGTTCCCCCCCATCTCAGGGTATCTCCCCCAGCCCCAGGGAGTGACTGAACCATAACAACACACAACAACACATTTGTTGTACTTGGGGAAAAAAACGATTTGAGATTCTTTGACTAGTAACAACATGCTGCTTCCACTGCAGCCACCGCCATCCTTCTTGTTCGCTTGCATTTGAAATGCATCGTCTGGGTCGACCTTTCACCTCCACAGCTGTGTCACTTCCTCTCTCCAGCTGTGTCCTGCTCCAGGAGGAAGGGGTAGACGGGTCACAGAGGTTAGCAGGTTGAGCTGTCAGCACAGGTTTCACATCTTAAGTGGAACATGTGAGGGATTGGGGTGGGACGCGCAGAGACTGCAGGACACTGTGTGGGGTCACAGCATATCTGATTTATTGCTGGTATCACTGTGAACTCAATGTTCTTTTACTCCATCACTTTTTCAATACTTCTTCACTTTCGTCTGCTTGGGCGTTCTCCCTGTCTGTCTTCATGTGAGAGTGGTTGCTCTCTGTTCCATCCGCCCTCTACATACAGCTCACCTGTCGTTCATGTTGGTATGCAGAGATCATTAGTACAACTATTTCCCAGAGTTAGTCCCCATTTTAAGCCTAACTTGTCTTTTTGTTATTGTGTCTAATGGCGTTCCACTGACACACAGAAAATCTCTCCCCATAAACGGCGAGCATGAATTGAAGCAGTGCGCATTATTTCTCTGCGTTTTTCTTGATACTCACTTGAGCAAAATTCATTCTGACTGGTACTCCATCCCCATTCCGTCCCATCATTAGTCCATTAGTCATCTTCCATCATTAGTATTAGTGAAAATACTGGTAGCACTCTTACTAGCAGTATTTGTATGATTTTGTGGGCATGTTTTATTTGCAGACATATCTTTATCCCCCTCATACATACGCACACTCACACAAACAACTGAAATGCCATTGTCCTCTTCTAGCCCACACAGACACACACACACACACACACCAACCCAACACATGTACATCAACTTGTGCTCATGCCCTACCTGCCCCTTGTCTTTCTGGGAAAAAAATCCTTGTAATTGAACGTTTGTCTCATTGTTGGTTTTGTCACATCTATATCTCTGTTAAATGACCCGTGTTTTGTCTAGCTTCACCGGAAAAAAAAAGCACTTCATTTATTTAACCTAGAACTAGAATTATGGTTGTTTGCCTCCGCCAACCGGTCAAATCACAGTTTACATCCGTGTCTGTCTAAAATGTCATCACTACCAAATTCGAATCAGTTCATCCTTGAGTCCAAGTGGATCTTTGTGCCAGATGTAATGAAATTCCCTCCGTGATATATCACGTTCACGAGAATAAGAAGGACTTGAAGTCACAGTGACCTTGACTACCAAAGTCTGATGAGTTTATCCTTGAGTCCAAGTCGACGTTTGTGCCAAATTTGAAGAAATTCCCTCAAGGCGTCCCGAGATGTCGCGTTCACGAGAATAGGACGGACGGACAACCCGGAAACATAAAGCCTCCAGCCACAGCTGGCACGGAGGCTTTAACAACACAGTATATCATTTGTTAACAAATGTTCTCATTTTACTGCAGGGTTCATTGGTTTGGGTGGGGATGTGTCAAAAGACGGGTTTGAATAGATATAACTTGGTTCGTCTTTTTATCAGCTCCCCACACAGATCTTTGTGCTTTATCGGAGCTTTCAGTTTCTTAGCTTAAGTTTGAAGTCAAAAAAAAAAAAAATACAGTGTCTCTTTTCTCTCTGAGAACAAAAGATACTTACCTGCCAAAACAGGACAGGAATCCATGGCTTTGTCCAATTACGTGCCTGCAGCTCTTCCCCTCCGTCTCCTTTCTCTCTCCTCTCTTTTCTTCCTAGTTATCTATTATTTCTTTTTTCTTTTTTTTTATCTTTCCTCTATCTTTGATGATCTGAAACAACTCTGTCAACACTGAGTTGTGTGATTGTGTGAGTGTTTTCATGCATTTATGAGTCACTGTGTGTGCTGACCTCCGCGCAGGAACATCTGCCTGGTCATGCTAGCGAGGGACAAACAGACCGGGTGAATTCCTAACAGGCCTCAAATAAACAGCTTGACAAAGGGGAGTGGGGAGGACACTGAAGTCTGCCAATCAACGTTTCTTTTACCCCCCCCCCCATGTTAACCTGGGGTTGAAAAGATAGGTGAACCTGCTTGAACAAACGCAGAGGAGACCAAAGAGTTGACTGAAAGTTGCTCGCAGTCTTTATTTGGGTGGCGACGCGGCGGGCTGTTTGCTCAGGCTTTGGATTCACTCACAAATCAAAGTGTGTGTCAGAATGGAGAGATTAGGGAGCCAGAATGGGTCTTGGATTCTACCTGCACCCGTGTCTCTTTGTTGTCACCCACCTGGATGAATTGTTAACATTGTGTAACACACACACACACACACACACACACACACACACACACAGACGCCCACACACACAAATATCACAACAGAGAAACTTTCTAATACCCTGATAAAATGCAGCTGTTTATCTTCTGCTTCTGAACTGAGGATGCCCAGCAAAGACTGTTTGAAGCACTAATGAGTGTAGCATTGTGGGAGATTCCCCTTTCCACTGAAGCATTCGGCTGCTCTCAGTGTGGCCCATCCCAGCAGCTGCTGTCATTTCAGGACACGACACAGGCCTTAAAGCTGGTAATACACTGTCAGCACACTCATGCATGGCGCTAAAGGGGGAGAGAGAGCGTGGAAGATACGCAAAAACGGTGACAGAGTTCCAAAGTGAAAGGGGACGTTGCGGCTCCTCTGCAAGATCTGCCGTTCATTAACTGTAAAAAAAAATATATTATCAGATGCCCTCAAACTGGTTTGGATACAGTTACAACACAAAGGAAATCAGGTTCCACTGAATTAAATGGTTATCTTTCATGTGTTTATCAGGAAGTGGGTAACTGATGTGCTCTGCCAGAGGCTCAGGTTTCAAAGACGAGGCTGGATAATGAAAGACGTTTAAAAAGCCATCTCAGACAATGCAGGATCTTAAGTCCTGGATGTCCTGCTCATCATTCATCTGATCCCATTTCCTGACTTCTGAAGATTGAGGGATCTAATTCAAACCTCGCTGATTTTCAGCTGCTTTGTATTCCTACTGTATTCACTCTGTTTGGAAAAAAAAAAAAAAAGAAGGAAATATGTGCTTTGACAACTTCACATTTCACTGGCTTTCATGCCTCCCGTGCTCCATCACTGCTTCACACGTGTCCAACTCTCTATGCTCCTTCTAGGTGAATTGAACCTTCTCTTGTTGACTGTTAAATGAAGCTCCGCAGGAACTCGGGAGAGAGGGGTGGGGCATTACCTTTCGGAAGTGAAGCTAGCTCTCTGACCCGCCGTGGTGAAAGGCCCTCAGCCTTGGCTGATTCGCTCTCATGAGATGATCTCTATGGGGAAAGCAGGAGATTACACCTGATAGGAAGGAGACTTAACATTAAGTCAATTGGTTCCTTTGTGGAATAATCTGCTCTTCTCATCCAAGTCATTGTGACGAGTGATAAGGCCTCAATTTTGTATGAGAGGAGGGGGAAAAAATAGCAGTAATGTATTAACACAGCTTCTGTTCTCATGTTACATGAAACCACTATTATGAGATTTAATTTCACGTGATGAGGCACACTTTTGCAGTATTGTGATTTCATCCAGGAATTTTTACAAACTTTTTTTTGTGCGGCCCATTGTCGGAAATGTCGCATCCACTAAAACCGTCTACACACTATTTGACAGGACACTGGAAAGTATGACACATCAAAGACTTATTTTCACAACAATCAGAATGTGTCAGAGCTCATTTTATCTGACTGTCAGTAACAGGAATTTCCAATTTTTTATCATTGTATCAAAAATGATGACAACTTACTGTTCAAAGAAGTACACCACAGCCCGTAGCTGTGCAAAGCTTCGCTGTGTGATCTCATTATCTTAAATCATTCATCCTCATCACCCTGACTCCTCATACTTGCATATTGTGTCTTCTAGGAATGGGATCCGGTAGGATATGCTCAGGACTGGCCTCAGGAGGTAATCATAGGTAAGACCTTTTCTTTTTTTCTCTCCCGCTGAGTTTACGTGAGCTGCTGATTCATGTGACCAACTACTCGTCTGTGCGCCCTATTTCTGTGTTTGAACTCGCTGGACCTCGAGCCAAACTCGCCTGAATGATAATTTTGCTGAATGACTCACGAGCCGTGTGGGAACAGACTCGATATATGTCGAAAGGCCCTCGGCTGTGTGTAAGGGTTAAATGTACGTTCATGAAACATTACACGGCTCTGTAACAGAGATACAGATGATGCATTACAGAGGAAAGAATCAATTAGGTGTTTTGGAAATGCTTCCAGAAGCTGGTATAGATTGTGTTAGTGAATACCCTTGCTTTTCCCAGATGCCATCTCTGTTAACAATAGATCATAGCACTGCTGGGCTTGTAGTTTTGTTTTGATTGAAACCAGCCTCGCTGGCTTGTCTGTCTTGCGCAGGAGCCTGAAAAGCTTTCTTCTGCCTGCTTATAGTCTTCTTCTGTCATGGTTGTTTCTGAAAGAAAAAAAAAAAATATGAGGGAGTAGTGGAAATATTTGCTCATTACACTCTAACCGATCTTACTTTAGAAATGAAAGTTAATCGAGCTGGAATTCGCTGGTATTGTGCTGATGTTGACGTTTGTTTTACAATTGCATGTTGGCCAATGGTATATAGGTCTGCTGCTGTGCTCCATTGTGCACTCCCAGACTTGCTGTAGGTGTATACATCCCTGATAATGGGAAATAGGAGTAGCTTCCAGAAAGGTAAAGGTCAGCAACAAATCTATTGTTGACCTTGTTACTCTCATTTTCAGTATCACAGTGATATGATACCACAACTGTGTCTCTCTTTACCATCGAAACCACACAAGCATGGATTCCTGTAAGTGTAAGCTTTTAGGTGTTTTCTCTGCTTCTAACATTTTGCACACAATGAGTGAATGGCTTTTTAAATTGCTAATCAAATTTGTTTTGCTGTGAGAAGCTGCAATAGAGTTTTCTCACATGGTGTCAAACACATGTTTATCAGAGGTGAGGTTCAGGTGATTGTACTGGGTTTTGACTTTCTGGGGATAAGAAGCACTCTGAAGTATAGAGATGTACCATAGTTGCCATCTTTTTTAATGTGTTATCACATTTAAATAAAAAATGTATTGCATAATTCAACAAAAATAACAACTCCATAAAAATGAACGGCTTTAGAATACAGCGAAAATGACCATCTACAGTATTTTCAAGTTTAATTTCAACAGTAATTAACAGTGTTGATACAAAAAAACGTGCTGACGAAGAAAAGATAACAAGATGGCTTTAGTTGAAAAAATAGACTACGCTGCTTTTATTTACAAAAATAGTGAACAGAACAAAAACAGAACAGACCAAAAAAAAGTGTATATATACATACAATCTCAAATAGACACAAAGAGTTTTTCTAGTCATCTGTCGGGTTTACAGCCACCCTCAGACTGACCCCCCAAGCCTTGATGGTCAGAGGCGTATAGATGCTAAGCCCGTCCCCTAAATCAGCCACAATACACAATCTGCAATTTTACTGCCAGTTCTTACATTAAACAAATACTAAATACTAAATAAAACTTTGACACAATTTCATCAATAAGGTAGCATAATGTGATCCAGTCAAATATGGTATCTTCCGCCATCAGCACACATGCGCGTGACCACCTCTGTGTAAGACAGCACACATACCGTACGAGAGCACTACGCATCGGCTCTCTCTCAAACCCAGGTTCTGTGGAGGAGAGGAACATGATGACGACACTTCTGCAAAACACTTTCTTTTAGGTTGAGTATAATCCGATATAAATGATCCGAGTTAACTAAACAGCGGTGAAGTGTGCTTTTTTCCCAGCACACTATATATTGCAGTGGATATGTGTGGATAAGTTGTGACTGTAGACTTATTGTGGTGCATGTACTCACCACAATGACAGAGGGGGACAATGTGTGTCTGGATGACCTTCATCACAAGTGCAAACCAGTCATGAAAAAACTGGATTGCTTTAACTCAGAAAGAATGGATCACTGAGGCCATAGAAATGATTCATTAATTATTTTAGCAGAAGTTTCTTTTAGACTGCAAAATATAGTGACAGAATACACTGAAACATGGGCAACAGTGGAAAAGTACTTAATGTCACTATTAAAAAAAAAAAAGAGGAACGGAGAAGATAAAAAAGGAGAAGGAAGGGACTGAACAGAATTAAACTAGTCATTTTTGTCTTCTTTTTCTGTCCCTGCTGTTTTACAGTATTAACATGTTATCTGTGCTGTAAAAGATTTGGTTTAGATCTGCATATTGGTTCCGATTAATTCATTGTTAAAAATGTGTATCTTTTGATTTTCTGTTTGTATTTTGTGAGTCAATAAGAAATTGGGAAAAAAGTAATAAAAAGCAGTAACATTATCGCCTCTCGTGAAGGCAGCAGGAGGAGATGCCAACCAGTGATAGTCAGAGAGTGCAAGAGGCAATCAGAGAGGCAGAGATAGAGACAAATTAAAGTCCAAAACACACCAATGTCACAACACAACTGCGGGGTGCGAGTAAGAGAAAGCACAACAATCAGGAAGAGAAAAGGACCATTTGAGAGTCAAAATGAGAGACTGTTGGATGTGTAATGATAATAATGTTTGTTGGTTGAGCTAAGGCGGGCCTGGCTAGTGGCTAGTGGCTAGTGGCTAGCGACATGTGATGGCACCCACCTCTCACTTTCAACATCCACTCCCTTAATTATGCCTAACTTTAAGCCTGCATATGATTTTATATGAGCGAGTTATATAAAAATTCAACCCCTGTACAGTTGTCATAGACGGGGAAACTAACGACAGAGACCAAAACCGTTTTTTGTACCAGACTAGAAACATGTTTATTCCTGCTGTAAAGTTGGGCATTTTAACATGGAGGTCTATGGAGATTGACTCGCTTTTGCAGCCAGCCTCGAGTGGCCGTTGGAGGAACTGCAGTTCTTAAGCACTTCCGTGTTGGCACTTGGCACTCGTCCCTTAATTGTTCTCATTATTAAAATAATTGTTTGTCATCACTCCTTTCACACCGTACCTCATCGTACACTTTCTGAACACTAATTGGCCGGAGTCTGCGAGAGAAAAGAAAATGCATACAGTGTAGTCCAGTGTGATAGAGCATTCCTGGGTCAAGTGGCTGCTCTCAGGGTGACTCGACACTTTTGACATGTGGTTGGCTGTGCAGCAGCAGAACACTTGTGTTCACAACGTTTGCCTGTTAGGATTAGCGCTGTGCAGCTGCTCTGCTCCTCACGGCTTACCAAAACCGGGACTTTTAGGACAGAGGTGGACCTCACTGGACCTCTTTGCACCAACTTCCAGTCAATCAATCGCTCTCTTACTCATATTCATTCGCAAACACTGTGTTGACTCAGACAGAGGTAGAGGATTCTCCACGCAGATTACTTCACTCCTTCTCAACGTGTTTACTGAAAATGCCCACCAGGACAATTACTTAAACTCATATGACTATTAAATTCAATGATCTAAATGGAATTAAATCTTGTGGTGACTTTTTTTTAGCGTTATCTTCCTTACTTGTTGGTCGCCGTTTTACTGTAGGTATGATCAATGAGTCTTCTGGGTTAGGCCCTTGTTTTTCTTCATGTTCATGTTCTAGAGCCAAACAGAGGAAACATCTGCTTTACTGCTGTTCTAACTGCTCCAGACACACACACACACACACACACACACAC
>CALSCE010010634.1:5181739-5223073 GCA_943593645.1 Bovichtus variegatus
AAGAAAGAAAGAAAGAAAGAAAGAAAGAAAGAAAGAAAGAAAGAAAGGAGGGAGGATCACAATAATAGCAATCTCTCTTCGTGCCCCTCCTCTGGTTTTTTCTTTTCTCAGAAGAGGATACAGTGAGTACCAGCTGTGCTCTGCTGCTGCTGTACAGTGCACACTACTTCAGAGAAGTCAACCTCACTGCACTCCATCCACCCCATTGAACTGCCAGCTCTGGCAATCAATTCTGAGCCTTGTGCTGTCACTGCTGGCCTCTGGACACAGCAGCTGGCTGCAGGAAGACAAGCGCTCTTCCACAGAGTCTGTCCACCGATCAGCTGCACCCAGCTGTCTAGCAGCAGCCCCGCTATTCAGAGCGCTGCTGCTGCCGCTGGTGAGGGAGGCCTCTTTCACTGCTGTCACCGGCGCTGCTGAGTCCCCTTCACCATACTTTCTTTTTCACTTCTTCCTTCCTAAATTTTCAATCGTGCAGACACATCCGCCCTTGAGCTGTGCAGCAGTCTGTCTGGGCTGGCTTTCTGTCTTTCTCTCTCTTTCTTCCCAAGTCAAATTGTCCATCTGTCTCTGCCTTTACCAACTTTTACTCCACTATTTCCATCTTGCTTTCTCTCTCGCACCCATTCTCCCCCTGTCTTCCATGCTGGGTCTTTAGATGAACTTCCCTTCTTTTTTGCCGTTGTAGCTTTTCTTTCTATTGCCTCCATCCATGTCCCTTCTGTCTCTCTGTTATGTGGTACCCATTCCTCTTTTCCCTCTTTGTTGGTTGCCATGTCTCAGTTTCTCCACTCCTTTCTCTGCAGTCCTCTCCCCCCCCCCCCCCCCCCCCCCAACCTTCGTTTTTTGCCACTCGCTCTTATTTCTGCACAATTTCCATCTCATTCATTGTCGCTCTGCCGCAATCTAAACTATGCCCCCTTTTTTTCCAAATGTCACAATACTGTATCTTTTCTTCCCCTTTTTCTTTAGAGTAACTTCTTTTTCTGTCCCCCTTTCTGCTGTATTTTTTTTACAGGTGTCTGTAAGGCGGGGATTTACATTTTCTCAGGACAGGCAGCCCGTGGAGAGAGGCCTGCTGGCAGATCAAAGGCTCCGGCTGTAAAACGATCTGAAAGAGTCCAGCATTAGCATCCATCAGGGTACCTTGAAAGCTCCCTGGTCAGCCGAGAGGGAAGCTGAGGGCCCCCCAAAGTGAAAGCCCAGTCTGGAGAGGGGTGATGGAGGGGCGGAGGGAGGGTAGAATGCGGGTGGAGAGAGAGAGAGAGAGAGAGAGAGAGAGAGAGAGAGAGAGAGAGAGAGAGAGAGAGGTGGAGGGATGAATAACAGGCTACTCGGCTAAAAACATGAAGGAAATATTTCCACGTGGGAGGAAAATTCCCATAACAAGCTGCAAATGTTTTTATTTCTCTTTTGGATTCAAGCCCCCCCCTCTCTCTCTCCCTCTCTCTCTCTCTCTCTCTCTCTCTCTCTCTCTTTCTTCCTCTATCTTTCTAATTTCTTTTTACTGTGTTAAGGCTGTAAGGGGAGAACATCTCCATCTGTGCACCATCTCCACTCAGCTCACCAAACCCAGACTTTTACTACTCCACCCTGCAGTCTACACATAGGGTCATGTCTGGTCGGGGATGGGAAGTGGAAGGAAGGAGGGAGTTTGGGAATGATAGAGTGTGGGAGGAAGAGAAACCTGGATTGGCTTCATATATCGTATCTCTTTACATCAGAATTGAAAGTGGGAGAAAAGTAGGGATGGCAGGAGTATGGGGGCTGTGTGTGTGTTCTTCTATGCAATGAGTATGATTCACAGTCTTGAAATGGATAGGTACCGAACATGTGTGATAGGGATTAAGATTAGACCTGCATTCCTGGTGTGTTCCGTTGCCTGCACATTTGTTTCTTTTTCAATAAGAAAAGTAAGGCCACATTCGTCACATAAATCTAAAAATCTGCATCCTTCAGGCTAATCTTGTGATTCCCTCAAGAAACCAGATTTATAGCGACCGAGACCTGTGACCACTGAGCTCCTTTTTTTCCTGGAAAGACTTTCAGCTGTGCTATGTAGTGATATATATTTTTTTCAAACGTCTGCCGTTCCAAATTCCCAAATCTCCAGTACAATCAGAACCAGTGCTGACTATGAAGCTTTTAGCGCTAACTTCCCTTCAGAACCCCCACGTAGCATAAAGTTGAGTTGGGAGTGATTGATCTATGAATTAATCGACATTTTTTGCGTGGTTCCATTTCCCAATCCCAAAGCTTTAAAGACTGCGGCTCAAACTCATTGGTCCTGGTCCAGTGTGAGCTATGGCTGGACAGGTCTCCTGGAGGACGGTGTGAGAGCATTTAGCATGAGTGGTTTCTTTAGTAAGACTGAAAATACAGGTGTTACAGGTGAAGAGCAGTCTTGCTTTCACAAGACTACATTTAGTCAGTTGTTTATCAAACTCTGGTGCGGTTCATTTGTGTGGTTGTGAACACAGTAATTGTACTCTGGTGTAGACCAAAACAACCAGTCCAACACCACTCGCGAGAGGTGGTGTCGGACCATTTCCAAGCAAACCCATAGTGTGGTTTGATTGCAGTAAGAACATAATCCTATACAAATCCAACCCAACTGCAAGATGTGAGCGAAAGTGCAGGATTATGGGTTGCCCACGTGGGCATTTGTCGTGATGGACACGGGTTGACGTCAGGTTAATATAAGTGGGAGAGGACTGACTTGGACTCTGCAGAAGTCCGATGTTTGCTTGACATCTGGGCCGAAGGAAACATACAGACTATGCTGGATAAAGTCATTCAAGACAAACTGGAGAAAAAGGAATTTGTGCGCACATCAGTGATGAGTTAAAGTGAAAAACTTACAATATTTTCAAAGTTGCCGATTCCCTGCATAGAAGTGGCAGCTCTGGAGACAACATTTCTGACCAAGAAGATAGAGATCTTCCCCTTTGTACTCGCATCTCAGCAAAAACATTTATTTGGTCTGCTTTAATTTGTGCCAGACCGGCATTATGCTCCTTGAGTAGTTATAATAATTGTATGCATTAACCCTAAGAATTACCTCCACGTCGGTTGATTCTGCACCGCATGATTTATGTCCACAATCTTTCTAAAATCTAAACCGTATAGTTACCATGCCCAGACATTGCAGCAAATATTGTCATTGAACATAATCCAGGGCTTTGTCTGTTACGAGGTTGATACTTTTTATATAGGTATTCTGTTTAGTGGTCACTACACTTTGAAGCTCCATTCTCTGTGAAACATTAGAGTATAATATGTTTCTTGTTGGCTATATTTAGGCATGAGAATTTAGGGCAACATTTATAATAATGGGTGTTGATAGGTGAAACTGTCTTCTCAGCCAATTAAGACACGAATTGGCTGCTTTGCCCTACAGGTACGCTGTAGAGCTAAATTGTTTCCTCCTGCATTGTCCTTGGAGACGTTTGTCCATCGACATGCAGACCTTAAAATGCCCACCTTAGTGTGACTTGTGCAAATTCCCTGGTAAATCTCCACTGTGTGAAAATGTAAGAAAAATTACAATTGTCCACATTCCACAACTATTTAAACACTGGTAAGACAAGATATGATTCCTAAAAATGCACAGATCACTGGATCCGAAAGAAGATGAAGTCATTTGACATTAACATTAACAACATGTTAAAGTGTAATGCATGCTTACACATATGCTCACACACTGAAAGTACTTCCTACATGGATCACATATAAACACACACACACACACACACACACACACACACTCTCTCTCTCTCTCTGGTTGTGTGTCCCTCAACGTGCAGCTTGCTGACATGTGTGGAGACTCCTGCATGCGGGGCCAGGGCTGCATGGTACTGTCTGAGCTCGGTAATGGATGTCCCGTTTGTTGCACACGCACACACACACACACACACACACAGTGGTGGGGCTCAGCTCGGCTGTCCTGTCCACCCGAGGATGAGTTCCTCCTCTGTTTAGGGAAGAGGATGTGATCTCACTTGTTAAAAATCCAACCTATGTCGCTTGCCACTCATGACTTAATCCAGGCTTTTCTTTTGTGCAGAGCTCCTTCCCCTCTTCTCCTCTTACTTTCTCTTGCTTTCTCTGTCGCTTCCTATCTCCCTCCTCTTCCTATCTGTCTATCTGCTCGTCTATACCGTATGTCTGTCTTTCTGTCGACCTATTATTTGCTGTTTATACAAAGTCATGTTTTAGACTGCAGATGTACTGTACTAGTGTAATATGTTACTTGGTGCAAAACAAATGCATACTGGCTTTGCATCATGTGTGATAACATTGAATTAGCCCCAAAAAAAAGTAATTAAAAACATATGTTTATTAAAAAACAGTTTTTACTTTATTTGACAGATGACATGGGGGAGAGAGAGACAGGGGTGTGACATGCAACAAAGGTGCCAAGGCTGAAATCGAACCTGTTAACATGTACTGTAATCATTTGGCTACCGAGGCACTCCAGCCGCTGCACATCAAAAAATATTTGAAATTCCATTTTTCTCATGACTAACATGTTATGAGTCCATTCAAACAATCAAAATCAAATCAAATAATCTTAAACCCAAAGCAAGTTTTCACAGATAGATCAATCTAAAGTGTGTTTTTGGCTTTTATTGATCTTTATAAATGATATGGTGACGTATCAGTGTTGAGCTGAGCACTCAGCGTTGACTCTGCAACCAACCCAGCAGGAAGCACAACTGAGACTGCAGTCAACCTTAAGCTCTCTGCATGATTCTTGTGCTACTCCAGAGAGAATAGCCTTTGCAATTATGTGTCCGAGGAACCTACTGCCTCTCAAAATGTAAAACGTCACGCCGACTACGTGCGGCTCCCCGTTAATCTCGTAGGTCTGTGGTACCACAAGACAATCACTTCCTCTTCCGCCTCCTTCAAGAACACAACATCCAGATAGCCAAGGTATTTTTAAAGACAACGAGAACAAAGAAGCAAGATGAGTAAAACAACACATGGCTGGGAACACAATGCTATGGGTGGACAATGGCTACATGTAGCCAATTTAAAAGAGACATCTCCTGCTTTTATCGACTACTAGAGTGGCCTTCCTGCAGGGTTTTCACTTTGTCCACGACAGTGTGGAAGAGCAACAGGAACATGCTTAGGTCTTTAATACGTGTACATGTTTCTGTGTGTGTCCGACAGTTGGCATATGTGTACGTAACTACATGTTTGCATATAATGAAAAACAACAACTGTAATCTCCCACTAACTTTGACTAACAGATTGTGCATCTGTTATTGTTTTTAAGCCACTTCATGTGGGGCTGTTGTTTCCACCGCGGCATGTTGGTCCAGCTAAACGCACACATAGTCCACAGATGCACGTGCACTGAAGCCCTTCTCTGTATTGTCATGATGCTTCTCATTAGACCATGTTATACACCAGACCTGGGCATTGTACGGCCCCAGGGCCACATACGGCCCTTTGGTTGACCGGCCCGTGTAAGGTTAATTGGAAATTACAAAATAAACATATTTTCTAATTTTACCTCATGCATGGACTAAAGCTGCATTGCTTTTATTTTGAAGTTGTTTTTTATTCACGTGCATAATGACGTGTGCATGATTGGATCGTTGTCACAAGACGACTTTAGCCTTCAAAAATGGCCGCTCATGCTAAAAAAAGAAAGGTAGATGCAGAATGCAGGGTTTTCAACAAAAATTGGACTGCTAAGTATTTATTTACTGAAGTCGGAGGTAAAGCCGTGTGTTTAGTTTGCGGGGAGCAGATCGCCGTGTTTAAGGACTACAATTTGAGTCGGCATTACGAGACGAAACACACGGAGAAATACAAAAACTTGACTGATGCTGAAAGGGCGCGGACATCGAAAGCTTTGCTAGCTAAGCTGCAAAAGCAGCAAGGCTTTTTTACCAAGCTTCACACATCCAGGGATGCAGCAACCAAGACCAGCTTTGTGATATCCCACAAAATCGCTAAAAACAGTAAGCCATTCTCGGAGGGGGAGTTTGTCAAAGAGTGCTTGGTGGACTCTGCAGCACTAATATGCCCTGAAAAAAAAGAAGCATTTGAGCAAGTCCCGCTGTCCAGATGAACCGTGACGAGAAGGATCGAGGACATTGCGGGAATGTGGAGCTTCAGCTGCAACGTGAAGTGGCAAGTTTTTACTTTTTCTCCTTGGCTTTGGACGAGAGCTGTGATGTCCGCGACACAGCCCAGTTACTTGTAT
This sequence comes from Bovichtus variegatus, assembly GCA_943593645.1. Lineage (NCBI taxonomy): Eukaryota > Metazoa > Chordata > Actinopteri > Perciformes > Bovichtidae > Bovichtus > Bovichtus variegatus. The sequence goes on from CALSCE010010634.1 coordinate 5,187,966, forward strand.
TTGTCCGTGGGATAACGGCGGACTTCAAGATTAAGAACTTGCTTAATGTTTGGAGCACAAAGACAATATTGTGATGTCTTTAGAATGCTAAGAACCTCTTTCCAACAGTATATGAAACTCAAAATGTGTTTTGGAGTGAATGTGACTGAAAATGTTCACTAATATGAGTCACAAATGGTGAAAAACTTTCACATTTTGTTTACTATTGTTTTGGGAAATTTGATTGAATAAATGACATTTTTTGTAAGGCAACCTCACTTTTTCATTGTTTAATCATAACATATACTCTTACCAGCTTGTCAAAACAATGCTATTTACTGCTTTTTATAAAGAAATACAATTAATATTATGCAGAATTGAGTTCAGCCTTTTGGCCCGGCCCTCCACAATAGTTTCTGTTTCTCATGTGGCCCCATGGAAAAGATAATTGCCCACCCCTGTCATACACTATATGGGTCTATCAGAATGACAGTGGTAACAAGAACTGAGCATATAGGCTATTTATGAAAACTAAATACAATAGGCTGTTGACAAGCACAGTTATACAGTGGCCTCTAATCTGTTTCTTTTATGGTCAAACTGTTCAGAAGTAGAGAATAGCCAAGAGCTTAGTGAGGTTTTTGTTTGTTTCTTCTTCTTTTTTTTGTCCACACCACCTGTGAGTGAAAGCATGTTGATGTACATTTCTGTGTGTGTACATGCACATATACAGTATGTGTGTATTTTTTCACACTACACCTCGTATGTTTAATGTATTGATATGTTTTCATTGATATTGAACGCCCCGGCTAGTGATCCCCATCTCCTTCTAGCAGGTCCTGCAGCCCTCACTTCATACACTGTCTTACTTGCAACAATTTGCTAGGGCAGCTGTCTGCATTCAGTAAGTTATTGTGGCACCTCATAACTCAAGCTACAGGTGGAGAATGAGAGAGAGGAACTTGATATATACTCCATGCCAACAACGCCCGCTGGGGCATATACCAGCATGCATTGATCTGAAGGCATTAGGACACTGTGGATGACTCCCCTGTCCATTTTGGGGATTTGTAGTCACTAAACATATGCACACACACACACACACACACATTCTTCACTCTTTTACTTTTCTCTCACTCACACACACTCTATATGTCCTACCAAGCTCCATCCCCTTCTCCTCCCTCTGATGTGAGTGTAGAGTGCGCTGCTTGCAAAATGCCTCCTGTGGGGACGGAGACGGAGAGAAAAGATTCCTCAAGGCTGCTTTCCAGGAGAGCAGGATGTAAAGAAGGAACATAAATACTGTGAAGAGAAGCAGTCTCCTCATCTGTTTTCCTAGACATCTATTTATCTAACTCACCTTTCTCATCAACATCCTTCTTTACAACCATTAAACTAATCCCAGTATGGTGTCATTTAAGGCCGTCAAAACATGGTCTCTTCTCATTTATTCAACATGGAATTTCATTACAGTAGACCAAGAGGTACAGATCCACTAGAGGCTGAGGGGAGTCATGGAAGCCTATATTCCAATGCCTCATTTCCACTGCATGGTTCAGCTCAACTCAACTCGACTCTACTTCACTCACATGCAGATAGTTCACTGTCAATGTAGGCAGGACTCACTGACCGTCATAGCGTCGGTGTGTGAAACTGCCGTAACATCACCTTTAACGCGTGACACAGCGGCAAATGAAAACCCAGGCCAGTGAATTTCAAAAAATGCTATTGATGGTGGTTTGGACATTTAAAAATGTTGGGTTTGGGCAGTTCAGTGGTCTTCTGTGTTTTAACTCCACCTTCTTGTATCGGCTCAACTCGCTTGGAACCTCGTCCGAGGAAGTACCAAAAAAAGGTACCAGGTTCCATGTACTGTCCACAACTTTGGCAAACAAAATGAGACAAGACTAGACACAGGACTTTTACTACCCTCTGCATTTGCATTACCTGAGGATATACTGGCATTTCCAATTTGCATGCCAAAAGCCCAGGGATACAAACTGTCATGAAATGCACTGCTAAGGAGGTTTTAACCATGCCAAAATGACGAGAGAAACTAGATGAACCAGATGCCTGCTGTTGGAAAAGTAGCACAAGGATGTCTGGAATCGTCTTCCTGATTCCAACACCCCTCTGGTGATCAAATATTTCAACATTTGCAGCATTATTTTTTTATTAGACTCATTAAAGTTAAAGCACTGTTCTGACAGGATACAAGTAGGTCAAGTAATTGGAAGGATTAACTGTTAAGTAAAAGTAATTTAATTTGGTCATAATGTGCCGTAATGGAAATGCAAAATAAGAAATAAAATACAATTCTGCACACATTCCATGCTGTATCCCAGGACAACGTTGTTTGACGACTTAATTCTAATCCAATGTGAAGACGTACAAACTTTATGTCATTATTGGTGTAGTAAGCATTTTGTGTGAATGCCAATGGAACCCTGTTAGAAGAAGAACATTCAAGGAGCTGCAGTAGAGAAGAATTGCAATAAAAAACATTAGAAGGATTATATTGGTTTACTCATCAGCATAAGTAATTAAATATTTGTTATCTGTTACCAAGGTTTGTTAAAGTTACCTTCAAACAACTCCAAAGCCTCTACACCCACACGTCTAATATTCTATATTCAACGCACACAGAAATATAAAACAAGATATTTTAAATTTGGTTAAAAATGGTTTGGAGGTATTGACTGACGCGGTGACTGCACGCGGCAGCACTCCAGAGGTCCTGTCGATACCATGAAGCCACAGTATTCCCACGCCAACTGACGGCATGCTTAATTAAAGGGATTCATAACCATTGGCTAACGTTAGCAGGCCAGCTAACTAAGAATACAAAAAATGGAATTATTAGTAAAATTATAGTTATACCATCTGTAATAATCATACAAGGGGACTATACATTTTCTTTTGTTATGACCTACCTGTGTGACATTTTGCTGAAAACTCTCTTGGGACTGGGATTTTTGGTATCAGCACTGTTGACCACACAACGCGCCCTCATCAGCACACATTCATTCAGCTGAGGAATGTCTCTCACAATCAACCTTATCAGGTGTTTTGTCTGTTTTGTCTGACGGGCATCCGAAGAGGGCTTGGCGTTACGACTGATAGGCTTTTGGGAATACACACCTCTGTCCTCCTGCCTTACACATCCCCCTCTCATCCTTCCCTCCAGCCCTCTCTCTTGCTTTTTTCCCGTATCCCCTTGTTTGTTCACATTTTTCATAACTTTACCCAATTTTAAAGCAAATTCATTCCCCTCTCTTAAGGTTAATTGGAGGAGTAATACTCAAAGTACCTCCTTAGTCTTTTAATGCATCGCCATTCAAGAGTTCAGGTATAGCATTAAAACATTTTGATGAGTCTTTGATTGGAACAAGGCCTTTTTTCTTTCAGAAACACCCCATAGTAAAGCCCTCCTCCTAGCAGGAAGAACGTTGTTACCTTGTTCCCAGGCCTACCTCCTGCAGCACCCACACCCCTGACCCGTAACATCCAATTGATTTATCCCTGATTGTTAGGAGGCCTCTGGAGCTGCGCCTCGATTGGCTCCATATGAGAACAGTGCCGAGAGGTCATCTATAACAATCATTTTCAGTGGCTCATTATTCTAAGGCCAAACAACCCAAAGACCCAATTTCCTACCGCACTGTTCATAAAAGTGACAGATGGCCAAAACCTGGAAAAGCTTTCCTATAATCGTTAGTCCACTAAAGTGCTACATACAATGCTCTTTAGTATAGTGGAGGTTGGTCTCTGTTCCCTCTCTCTCTCACCCACTCCTTCCACCTTCTCTATCCTGTTCATTTTTTCCAAGGTGAAGAATGTGAAGGAGGAGAACGCAGTGTGTTTAATAGCTTTAGGCCATATTCCACCCAGTTCAGCTTTCCTCCTCTTCATATGGCCCACAATGTGGATCCAGCACACAAATATTTGCCAGGTAGTTTGTCTCTCTCTAAAGGCTCACTCTACCTTAGCATGAGACAGCACTTAAAGTCACAGGGACAGACAGAGGCCGAGACAAGTTCTCTTTTCATCCCACAGACCTGCCACTCTCTGGTATTCAGGGTCATCTAGTCACTTGAACAAGTCTGCACCCCTCCATGGGCTGCCTGTGATGGTCTTTTCTTGCTGGGGAAGTGCCTGTGTGATAAATGTGTGGCTTGGAACAACAGCTGAGACTAAGACTTGGCTCAGCCTTCCCACTGCCTGTTGCAGACACAAGTGTGGTTTCCTCATATCTTGGCTCTTTGTCATGAATGACCTCTTTCATTTTTCCCCACCTCCAATAATAACCAAAGTCCTATACTCAGCATTTAGGGGAAAAAATCCTTTTCATTTTTCTCTGAGGACTTTTTTTTTTCTCATATTTGTTTCCACTCCTGTCTTCTTGGCAGAGTGAAATGCTAGGTCACTGCAGTAACTGTATCCACTGCGTGGAAGCTTGCAGGACTGTGTGGGGTGGTGGGTGGGCAAATAGGTGTTCAAAACATATATCGTCTTGCCAGCGAGGTCTTTCATTCACCAAAAAACTATTTCTTACTCCCATTCTCTTCTTTGGTTTGTACGTGTGGGTTTGTTTCCTCTTATGTCATTTTCTTCTTGCCCACTGAGCTATAAAATGTCACAAAACTGTGATATGATACATGTTACAAAGCTGTCCCCTCCTACCTATCTGTCTGCCAGTGGCTTGTGCAATTTCCAAATATTTTATGTCCAATAAATCAACCACTCAAGTCTAGTCAACTCACTTGAGCCACTTTCAGATTTTCCCCTCAGTCAGTTCAATCACCGTGGTGTCACTTCAACCACCGATTCATCTTATAAAAATAGGGGGCCTAACCCCCATCTCCCTCAACAATCTTTCATCCTGGTTTTGTGGCCCTCCCATATGCGCCTCTAATCTCTCCCTTGTGTCTCTGAAATGTCAGTGCGTAGGAGCGAGCATGTACTTGCCCGCTATGGATTTTCCATGGAATGCGCCATTTTCAGTTTACCCTGTTGCCTGTTTTGATAGGCAGTGATTATGTAGTATTTATTTTCCTACTGGGTGTGGGAACCCAACCTGTTGGTACACTACCATTGTGCAGCTGGTTTGCCGTTTCTTTCAAAAGCTGTGACTCACACATTTTGACGCACAAAAACACACTCTGTCAACTAGATTAGATAAGATTAGATCAGATCTGTAATTAACATCCAGGCCCACACCAAAGCCACCTTAAGGTGTTGTGTTGACAATGGAAGGATACAAAATGAACTAGACCATCGTAAAATATAAACGCTGTCTCCAACTGGAGAGGGGGACGAGCATCAAACTGGATGCAGAATGCAATACTTAAGAAATGGTTTCGATCTTATTGAGTTTTGTTTTCTTACTGTTTATCTTGAGTTTCAGAATGCTAACATGTCGGATTTTTATATGCAAGTGCTATTTGCATGCATGCCATGCACAAATGCATGAGTGTACGTGAGGGAGTCGGGGTGTGCATGCCTTTTCCTGTTTGTTTGTGTTTCAGAGAAGAGAGTCCTAGCAAGTCACAGAGGTTAAGCCCCAACTATCTGACTTATTGGTGAATGGTGGAGGTCTGGGATTGGGGCTTAGTGGAGGAGGGATCAAAAAGACGGAGAGAGTGAATGATGGAGGGAGGGAGGCCCATGCAAGACAATTCCCCTGACGTTGGGTCATTCACAGACACAGGAAATGCTTGACCTCACACCCTGAGAAATGTCCACAGCGGCCCACTTGTGTTAAAGGTGTAATTGAGCATAATTAGGAGCTGGCAGAGAGAGAAATGTAGACGGACTTGCGTGCCCCACATGCCTTCCTTCCCCATGCCTGCTCCTGTCTGGCAGCCTGCGACACACCGGAGCCAAGCTCTCACTGCATAGATTTACAGCAAATACCATCTTTAAACAAGCAAGGGAAACTTCACAACAACAAGGATCCTTTCAGCTCAGCCGCTCATTTTCAGGCTACAGCAGAAAAGGTCTTACTCGCAGACTTTTTCTGAAAGCTTCGCTCTCTGCGTTGTGTATTCCAGAGGGTCAACTGCACACGTCTTAATTGGTTTGTCGCGCTCTAAACAAGGACAGACATGTGAAACATGTTTGAGAAAAAAAAAAGTCTAAGCCATCACAGCGGATATTAGCTCTGCGTTCTGACACTTCACCTTGACATCAGCTTCAATTACTCCTTTGTCTCGGCCTACAGTTCACAGGAGGAGCCACCTCAGGTGGTGTGGCAGTATTTCCGCAGCAATTTGCTCCACATCATCCTCCTGGGCCCCATTTCCTGTTGTTGATGTTCTTCTTGTTCGGGTTTTTCTTTTTCCTTACTCTTCTTTTTACTCTATGCTTAATCTTATTCTCCTGTGTAGAAACATGGATGTAAAACACTGATGTCTGACATGTACTCACCGAACAGCCAGCTGCTTCCTCTCAGAGCTGAGACAGGAATGCACTTTCGTTTGGGACCTTCATTCATAAGAAATAAACCATCGACCCGCATGCAGGGGTTTTAGCGAGAGTAAGGGCTGTGAGTCATTGATGTGATAGGGGGGTCGGGTTGCGCAGAGTTGGTTGGACTAAGGCTTGGGAAAAGAAGCATAATGTATGGAGCGTGGTGCAGACCTCTCTGCAGAAACATCAGCCTCATGGGACGAATCACAACTGATCCAACAGCCTTTGAATTTTAATGCCAAACTCTCCAAGGGCGGGAGTTGGTTTTGTCTAGTCAAAAGTTAAATGACAGGCGGCATGAGAAAAAAAGGAAGAGAGGCAATGCCAGAATTGAAAATGGAAAGACATATAAGACAGAGAGGAGCGAGTGATTTTGGAGTTTCACTGAAGGAGGGTAAGAGAAAACCCAAGAGGAATCGTATGAAGGAGGGAGAAGACCTGGAAAATGTAAGAGAGCTGGCTGGTAGCAGTAATGTGGAGGAGGGGGGCGGGGGGGTGAGAGCAGGGAGGGGGTTAGCAGAGAAGTCAGTGATCACTCAGGAGGTCTGGAACTCTGACCTCCGACCCCATAGCGGAGCGGATGCCACCATGGTGAAAATGTGAGAGGTGAGGTATGTGAGCCCCCCGAGCCCTGGCGGAAACCATTCCCCCCATGATGAATGGGATGTTAGCATTGACACAAATTGGCCCATAATAATGACACAAGGCCGCTAAGCACACAGACACAGAGTGACAGAGTGGGAATTACAGAGTGAGGGAGCAGGGAGACAGAAAGAGCAGGAAAAGAAGAAGAGAGGGAGAGAGAGAGATGAAAAAGTCTTGGAGGAAAGAATTACCTTACCCAGTGGGACTGACAGAGAGGGGGGAGAGGTAGATTTATGGCTGAGGGTATCTTTGGTGTTTTCTCTCCACTCTCCTCAACAGTGGGATTGCAGAAAGGCCTGGAGTTCAGAGGGCTCCTGACACACACACACATGCAGACTGAGAAGCTGATAGAGACACACACACACTCGGTCCATGGGATTGTTAGCTTTGCATTCTAACTGCATGTATCCTCCTTTCTCTCCCTCACTTTTCTCCCCTCCTCTCCAATCCCGATCCGTGTTTACATCACTTCCAAGCGCCACATACGTCCTGCTAAAAATAGCTGCTGACTAACCCAGGCTGATTCGGGAGAAAACTGCGGCATCCCTTTTTATAGCTTCGGCATGACACAGCATGTTGATGCGTGCTTCTTCTTTTTTTTTTCTCTCCTTCTTCTACCAAAACAAGGCATCCCTCTGTCTTTGAGGAAACACATGTATTAGATTAGGCATGTTGGGAGGCAAGGGTCACACTCCTGTCAGTAATTGAAATGCGATTATGTATGAGCTAACATGATTACAGGGGTGGGGGGCTGGGAAGGTGATTGAAAGGTGAATGCCAGCCTGTGATGTTTGGCTGCTCCCTTATTCCACAGTAGACATTCCGGAGGTAATGGAACATGAATGAGTCCACCGCCTTCATGCCGATGGGGAATGACCAGAAGTTGAGTGTATTCCTCACAGTTCTTTCTAGTTCTCAAGGTATCAATCAAATACAGAGGAATTACATTACTTAGCTTGGTCTCTTGAAATAGAGGCCTTCACCAGTCGTAATGACCCAGACCCGACCTGGAACCTGATTTTCCAAACATTCAGTCCGCGTCTAATGGACTGGGCAGGGTCCTGTTGTATTGCTGCGGGTCTCGTCTCTCTGATGCCTGTATGGACCTGTTGTCAGCTCTGATCACATGTGGCATCATACTCATTGTGGGAGAAAAACTGTGTTTCTTGACACGAGGTGGAGAGGGACAAGGATTTGCAACTCTTTTTACTTCTGCCAGGGTTTCTTTCTTCTTCTATTTGGATCCTTTGGCTGCATTTTGGATTCAAAAAGTCCTTCAAAAATTTAACAATAAAATATGTTGTTTGTAATTCTTTGTGTAAGTGCAACGTCACTTTAGTGCCATTGTTTGTATCTCCTGCCCTACCAGCATTCACATGCATGCCATGAGCACAGGATATGACACCTTTCTGTCGACTGGAGAGAGTGTTAATGGAAGTGTTCTCAAAAAAGAGAACACTGCATATAAAAGAGGAGAAGAAGAAGAAGAAGAAGAAGAAGAAGAAGAAGAAGACCGCATGAGATGTCAGTGCAGATTTTTAAAACGTACAAAAAGTGGCTCGCAAATGTCATGAGGTAGGAAATGCATTCAACATGGTTGTTAGCCCTCAGGGACACACACAATGCATGTTGGTTGAGAAAAAAAAAAAGAAAAATGAGCAGCATACCTTTAACTTAAGCCACAGGGAAAGCTGGGGTAAAGGAAAAAACTAATTAAACATAAGGGAGTCAGTAGTCCTATCAAATAAGGTGTAATTACTGGTGAAAGCACTCCTGTGTTTCTCTTAGTTGAAGGGAGGAGAGCAGTTTGGGCTTATCCAGATGCTCATAGGTCACTAAGAAGAGATGAAAGAGAAGAGAGACTTCACTTTATTGACACAGGGTTGTCTCAGGCTCAAACTAACTCCATTAGCTGGGATACAAACAATATCTACGTTGTTTCTGAAAGCATGTTTGTTTCGTTTGGTGTCAGGATCTAAGCGATGTCAGTTTGGAGTTTTGCCAAACAAAAGGAAGCTTCATTTCACTTTACCAAATATGTAAATGTGCTCCTTTCCAACACAGATTTTTTTTTAATCAAAAGCTGCGGTGACTAACATGGACAATATTTCTTCAATCTGATTGAAAATAAATAATTGGATTGATCTGATAAGATAATTTTATTCAGAACAGAGCCTATTCATATAGTAGGCTATAGAAGGAGAAGTGGTTCCGCCCGAGGATAGATAACATATAGATTATAATACAAATTTTAAGATGGACCTACATCAATATTTTCGCTTCTCCTGTTGTTTCTAATTCAGACAGTACCAGTGGCACATACTTCTCCGTCTATTTTTAAACAGAGTGCCATGGATTGATTACGTGGCTTCATAATTATGAGGATTGGTGCTTTTTGAGGCCTAAAACACCATCACAAATCTTTGATCCAAGGCGTTAATTACTGGACTTTTAATAACGCTATCTTTGTCTGTAGGCTACTGTTCAACAAAGTCGGAAATAATAAAAAACATTTAAATATGCAGACTACTTACTTAGCCAATTCATGGTAGAAGTCCAGTCAACAGAAGTCAACAAAATCGGGCAGGAAAAACGCTCCGCTTCTGAAACGCTCCCGCTGTGGTATTAAACCGTGCGGAGGACGGAACAAAGCAAGTTGCAGCCGGAATGGGCCGGAACAGGACGCAGCTGCGCCCGGAAGAACCAAGGCCCCTTCTTCCGCCTCCGTCAACTAATGTTACCACGTGGGGCAAACATGCGCAGAAAGAATATATTTCTTCCAACCAGAGAGAAACGATCAGATTGAGCGTTTGCAAGGTTTTTAGGCGCTAATACTGTGACTAATATTGTGAACTGATTCTGAAAGTTTTACACCACACCTCTCAAACTGATTGAAAATTCCTTCTGATGAAGCTGGATCGGACCAGTCTCTTCCAATTGAGGTGGTAACATGAGGCACTTTCATTCTGCCTGATCTGTTATTCTGATTATTAGTGGAATATTGGGGTCCATTGATAAACATGTTCTATAGTACAGTAACATCCTTGTGCAGACAGAGCCCTGACAAACATATCCATACAGCCGTGTAAAAATACTAAACTAGAGTCAAGAATTGTTTGGTACTGTGTGTTTGCGTGTGACAGACAGTGAGTCACATGTAGACACGTTTATGTGTGTGCCCATATACAACAGCAGTCAAAAGGAAATGTGACTATGCCTTACAGCTCTGCAGCGTAGTGCACCTGATTAACCTGATGGCACACTCCCCATCAGCTCTCTAGGTTACATTGCTCTAGATGCGGCACAAAGTGCAGATTTGCTCATATCCGGCGCTGTCAGAATCATTACCTCCAACAGACACTTGTAGCAGGTTTCGCTAATTGGAAGTGTAACAATTGTCACACTTCCAAACCCAGAGAGAGCACGCCTGCAGAGGCACTGCAGATATTCTGATAAGAAAAAAACTCAACACACGCTGACACACAACAAACAGGTGCAACCAACAAACACAGGAACTGTTCGATTCTGAATTACCGTGAAACGTGTTCGCCTCCTCCAGCTGTCATCAGTCTTTTGAATAGTCAATGCCACTTTGTCTAGTTCTAGTGATTCCCCTGTGGTGTGTCATTTGCAGGAGTGTAATCCCATCACTGGAGAAGGGTGACAGAAAAATGTTTGAATGGCTTTTTAAATGATTTTAATAGATGTAAAAACTGTGTACTCATATAAGAATCGAAGCTAAATAAATAATTTATCAGCGCGGTTTTCTTTCTTCTTATCTTAACTTCACTTAATCTTTCAACCAAGACTTCCTGTCTTCCTGAATGACTCCAAACTGCAATAGAGATCTACACTGAATATGACTCACAGTTACTCATCAAATGCTTTCTTTTCCATTTTAGAAGTGGGGTTTTCCTTTATAAATCAACATGGAACATTTTTTTAACACTCAATAAAAACATATCGTCACCTTCTTAAACTATTGGCCTGAGTTATATTTTAAAGATTTTCAAAAAAATGAACCAAATATAGAATATATTATATTCTGTGTTTGGTTAATTTTTTCTGACATAGGCCATTAGTTTAAGAAGGTGACGATATGTTTTTTCTCTTGTACACAGATTGTCAGTTAGTGCCTAATAAGTAGGGATGTAACAATACACGCAACTCACAATTCGATAGAATTCACACAATACTGGGTTCACGATATGATTTTCTCATAATTTTCTTCACAAAATAAGTTTGAAGAAACAAAGATTCCTTAATTTCTCAGACAAAGATTTACAAAATATTAATTTTTTTCTTTTCAAATTAAATAATAATGTTTTTTATTTCTAGGGTTTGGTATAAACTATGCAAAACAATGCATAACATATATTTAGTCTTCTTCTTAAACTAATGGCCTAAGTCATATTAAAAGTTTTTCAAAAAACTGTTTTTTCAGGGTTTTCTTTCGTGTTTTTGTTTTAAAAAAACAACCAAATATAGTAATAATAATAATATAATAGTAATAATATATTTTATTCTAAAATATATTATATTCTATATTTGGTTCAGTTTTTTGAAAAACGTTAAAATATGCCATTAGTTTAAGAAGGTGACGATTTGTAAAAGTGAAACGCTTTTACACATATTTTTTGCACACCACTGTTTTTTAACATGAAGCTGCTTCATTTAGGTTTTTTTTGCCAGTTTTACTCAGTGTGTCCGGTTGTTTTGGAGACAAACAGACCTCTGCGAATAATTTGGTAAAATCCTCTTGAACGGTGAACAATGCAGGAATTTTCATTCTTCAACTCACCGATTTGAATTGTCACATATTTGCGCTGCGAATTAACCGCCTCGCAAAGTATCGTTACATTCCTACTAATAAGTCATTCTGGTATTTGTCTACCATGTCAGAAAGCATGTGATTAGCTTTATTTGGATGGCATCGAACGTAAACATATAAAGGCAGCGACTGAAATTCAGGGAAGCATGTGTTTGGGTCCACTGCCAACACAAAATGTAATTTTCCATTGTTGTGTCTGAGATAGAGGCAACAATCACACCGACCTCCCTCTGCCACACATGGACGTATTCACACCTGGGATGGCCTTTATTTTCTCAAATAAACCCAAACAGTGTCACAGGACAGGAATTATTTTAATACAGTCAATTTCATTAGTTTGCTTGTCTTTCTTTATGGCGTGTTGGTTGGTGTGAGCAACCAACCATTGGTTCCAGGTTTTGTGTGGAGCATAAAAATGTGTCATCATTTCAAATAAATGGATAAATCTACAAATAGATGCATATACTATTTAAATATTTATGAACATTTTAATTATTCTAGCAATATCAAAATGAGTGACGCTAAATAACTAAAATTAGCTAAAATACCTTTCGAAAATTTATTTCCCCACCCACTCTGGGTGTTTTCCCTGCTATATATTGGTCTAACTCTTAAATTATGCCAAAATTGTGTTATTCTCAAACAAGCATGATCACTCAGCTTAACCAATGCAAAGGTGTGTTAAACACAAGTCAAAATAAATAATTAACAGCCTACTTAACATTTAATTTGTTTTATTTGGTAATTTAGTCTTAAAAGTGTCCTACCGATGATGATGTCATTTAAGCCATTATCTTTTCTTAGTTTATTGTTTCTATATCATTTGTATACCGTTCCAACGAAATTGCATTGCTAGGCAACAGCTTGAGTCTATGAATACTTCCTGTCAGCTGATGTCATTCACATACACTGCAACAGGAAATAAACTGTGAAAGGATCTATATTTATTGTTAGCAGATCTAATTACAGTTTCCTAACTGAGCATGAACGAAATAAAGTTTAGAGCTAATAATTGTGTGATTGTTGCAAAAAGTTTGTTATTCACAAACTGATAGATTCAAGACACATCCAATACAGTGAGAATGATATCAGTGCATCACGCTGAGTTCTCGTTGGAAAGGTTTTCCTGTAACTGAAATAAAAAAGATTTCTGCTGCAGCATTTAAACTTTTTATAAAATCAAAAATGTGCTCTTTGGTGAAATTAATTTCAGCGACCAATATTTAGGGTAAAGCAGTAAATCAAGTAGAAAGTAAGAGTCATTCTTTACACAACAAGGCTCAGGTTTGTGAAGTTAAACGTATTCAAACAGTCTATTTACTGTAGATGATTTACCATCACATTTCAGGCTGCATGCCTTTACCTGGGCATCAAAGCAGGGCTCTCTGGCCACGGCAAGTAGGTCAACAAACATCGACATCCGTCTAAATAAACTCCTTTAAAATCTTTCACATCACAGAGCCTTGTTTGTTTGCAGAATGCTTTTGTGTCTTTAGTTTTTTTTTTGTTTGAAATAAAAGCCATTGCAATTTGTATGAAAGCTAAAGGATCCCAGTTCCGATGTTTAACTTCCTCTGCACGCTTTTATTCCAGGCTGGCTAGGAAATTATATAAATGTTGCTTATTGAACATGACTCATTGAAAATGCATTGTCAACATACCAGAATCAATTCTGAGCATTGTCATCTCAGTTTTCCACAATATTTTGTCAACATCATGCAGCCCTATAGCTGCTCCTCCTAGAACCCCCCCCCCCAAGTCAGTGGTACCTCACCGACCAGTTGTCCAGCGTTATCATAGGATGTACATTACATATAGATACTCTGACCCCTGCCACTGACTTTAGACTGAAGATTACTGGAGGTGGGCCTCTTTCCTGCTCCCATTTATCTTTCCTCTCTTTCACCTCCCTATACACCCCCATCTCCCCCTCCCTCCCCCTCCCTCTGTAATGTCTCAGCTGTTCCCTGCAGGCAGGGCTCTCTGACTGAGTGCCTGCTCTGTTATGGGTTCATTGGGCTGGTATGTGGCAGGAATCTTTGGATCAAGGTAATTTCACACTGTTCAACTTTTTCCCAGGCTGTTAAGCTTCCTTTTACCTTTGTGCCACTCGGAGAGCGAGATAGGGAGCGACACATGTAGCCGTTAAACACACACAGTGGCTCAGCGGCTGACGCCACCAGCGGAGCCGAGGGAAAGACTTGAAAGATACGGCCTATAAATTACAGTCCAACACCTCAGTTTCCCAAAAGGATCAGATTATTGCGGGCTGATCTAGAGGGGTGGGGAGGATGGCGCACATTCATGTGTGGTGCTGTAATGAAGCTGCACGTCTGCCAGGGGAGCCGCTGTGATTGGCCCCCCTCATTTGTCTCTATCACTGATCACTAAGAAGATCAGATCGTGTGTGTGTGTGTGGGTGAGTGTGTGTGTGGGTGGGTGTGTGTGCATGTGTTTTCTTTGCTTGTCTTTTTTAATATGTGTCCGTGCATTTCTTTTTCAGGTGTTTCTGCATCTTGGTCAAGATTTTCATCCCAGGGGAGAGCGTGCGTGCATCGTTTATTTTTTTATTGCATTTATTGGCTCCCAGTTTTACGGATAAGTCTAATGCAAACAGCGTGTTTTGTTTTTAGAAAAAAAAAGAGCGAAAATGACACACAAAAAAAAGAATAAATAATTGGCAGAGGACTAAAAACAAACAAAATTACAAAAGGAAAAGAAGTAGGGAGTTCAAGTTGCTTAAGAAGTCAGTATGAAAAGAATAATTGATCCGATGAGTCCAAAAATAATGACAATGACCGTAGGCTCTGCACATTACATATGAGGAGATTTACAGCTTAGATTCAGCGTAGTCCAGGAAGGGAGCCACATTTTCTCAAATGACCTTAGAACTCACCTGCGCGCTAACAACAACAATATAAAGGTGGCGAGATGTTGTAATTCAGCTCCACAGAAGACTTTCCTCTCCTGGGATGCTAAATGTGGCAATCAAAGGATCGGGTTCTATCACCGAACCCAAAAACATCCCCTCGGTGTTTATTATTAGTGACAGCAGACCGGTGAACACCTGATGCAGTTGCAACAGGAGGGTAATCTTCTCTGTGCGCGTTAACATCCTACGTGCCATCTGTTACCATCTGCAGCCGAGATAAGGAAACAAGGGCAACAGTAGCAGCACTTAGGGTCGACTCAGGTGTTCATTGTATTTGGTGTCAGCGTTTTATTTTTATTCTGGGGTTATTGCAGGAACTATATGGTTAACTTTAATGTTTGCATCACCTCTCCGTCTGTGTGACACACTCAATGTAAATAGACTGGTTTTCTTTTGTTCTTCTTTGGGAGTGGTATGTGAATCATAGATTAAACAAGATTTGCATGAATGGCTTGAGTTATTGGGTTCTTCTGCAGCTCGATCACTCGGCGTGCAGCTCACCGTGCAGCTATGTTTCTCATAGCATCCTGTGTGTAATAACAGTTCAATCTTAGACGACTTGTCGACTAATTGGTCATTTTGGTCTTAGTCGGCTAAGATTTGTTCATTTTTTAAAATCCTTTTTATCATGCTGATTGACTAATTTCCAAGAAACGTACGAGCACGCTGCTGGTTAACACAAGATTTAAAGTGGTGCTTATGCATAATTCTTTTTGGAGAAGATCAGTTTAACAGATCTGTCGTTAATCAACTAATCAATAAGTCATCAAAGATTGTACGTACGAGGGGTAGTCGTCGACTAAGAATTTGTTTGGTCGAGGACAGCCCTAGTTTTTGATAGGTTATGTGTGATGAGATTAGTTGATTTTTCTGATTGGTGCCATTATTCAGATGCCAGTGAGTTTTTGTTTGATAAGCCCAGCCGTGAGATCTCTTTGACCTCAAGTTCAGTGTGTTTTAGTCTGAGCAGCTTGTTGTGATTCCAGGTGGAAGTCCTCAGGATGTTGATCCTCCCAAAGCACCAAGAGACACAATTTTCAAACAATCTGGAGAGGTTTTTTCCTGCAGAAAATGTAGTTATTGTCTTGACGTACACGACCTCTCCCGAGAAGTCCTTGCATTCTGTGCCAAGGACTCCGCTGGATTAACAATGCCTTTGTTGTTGGTGTGTGCAGTGAAAGAAGGGAGAGCAATAGGCTGGAACTGTGGTGTGGTATCAGCAAGCAGCTGTTGCATGAGTGACAAAGTCAAGGGCTAGTGATATGAACATGGGAAAATCCTGGAGGAGCTGGAGGGGAAGAGACAGCAGCAGCAGCTGAGCCACTCTGCCCCGCTCTGTGTGCAGCCAGGCAGCCTTCACTGTTGCTGTTATGTGGAGAGAAAAAAAAAGTGTGAGAAAGCAGTTTATCCTCTGTTAGGGCAAGGAAATATTGACATTATTTAGCAGCCGGTGCTCCAAACCCACCTATCTATCTGGCTCATTTGGCCCCCGGATTTGATGACCGCATGAAAGGTTGTTGGTGGAGTTCAAAAGACAGGGTCAAGCATGTGAAAGATGGGAGGGATGGAAGCAGGGAGGAAGGCAGGGGTGAAGGAATGGGGTGGAGGGGTAGAAGAAAGGTAAATGAATACCAGACGCTTTATTTCTTGTGTTAACTGAAGGTTTGGCCAGGGCTACCAGACCTTATTGTTCCAGTGACGCGCCTTCCACAGCACGGCGCACTATGTACCTTTTATTGGTACAGTCCAAGAACACTGGGTCACGTGAGGTTTTTGAATAAAATGAGCAGACTACAGTGTTGTTTGCGCATTTTTTTCTTTATTCCTTTAAAGGGTAGAAAAGAGAAGTTATCCCTCACAGACGTATACATTTTGTGCCAGAAAGTCATGTGCACGGAAGGATACCAAACAAGCTCCTGCTTTGTGTGTACAACTGTTGTAGGTCAAACTTCCACTTCATTTCTCACTTATTCTTTATTGTCCCGTGACATTTCTCCCTTAGATCTTTTAAAGTAAGCCCAATGCATGGGATGAGTGTCCGGCCACATAGCTTTGGAGATGACACGACCATGCACCGGGGCGTTTTTGCAGAGCCGCAATGCAATCAGTTTTGGCATCCGTGCCCAAAAACGTCTGACGGTGCGTCAAGCATAAAGAGCGCATCACTGGTCTTCTGTCAATTGAATGCACTTAGCGTAATCAAAGAGGAATAATAGATGTACTATCACACACATATTCACAATAATCCTTGCTGCTGTTAAAGGCAGTTGAATGCCTGCACCATGCAGCAGATGCATTTTGACCAGAGGCTCTGAAAGTATCTACCTGACTACCTGGATGTTTTCTTTCAACCCCTGCCTCATTCACTTCAACATCTGGTCCCAACAGACGTCAACAATTAAGGCTTTGTTCTTTATGTTTAAGTTTTTTGCTTTGCCCCCCCTTTGTTTCTTTTCCAGTAAATAAGATAAGGGCATGTCTCAAAGAATTCGGGAGGACATGTTTGCGTAAAGAATTTCTGAAGGAGTTTGAGGGAAGTCTGCAGGGCGAGCGTTCGGTGCCAAAGCTGCATTGTTGTAACATCAGTCATGGAGGGGGAATCAGAGAAATCCCACAGGTGGTTAGTGGAGATGTCAGGGACAAGCTTCACACCACTGCTGGAAACACTCACATCATACAGTGTCATGCTCCCAACAGGAGGTAAAAACTAAAGATGCATTCTTTGTGATGTGGAGAAAGTGCCATGTGTCATATCAGCTGATTGATGGGCAGGTATTTTGTCTCTCAGGTTTAGAATCAGCTGAAAATTGTAAACTTTTGGACTTATTTCCACTCTGGACGTAGTGACAAAACACCCGTGTTTGATTGATCTTATTGGTGCGGCGTCTAAACAGCATTGCAGCCTGGATTTTGAGTGTTTTCAGTTGGTTCCGCATGTAACCGGGTTAAGATTAATCCAGGATGCACGACTGTTTACATTCTGATCACACAGTTTTGAAGCATTTCAAACACAGGCGTGGAAAAGTGTAACACTTGCTGCGTTTGTGTTTAACGACTCCAGCGCTTTGTGTTTCATGGCTCAGTGAGACGCAGCAGAAGGCAATGAAGCATTCTAACACAACGGGCAAACAAAACCGTTTGTGATGTGCCAAACAGTTAGGTCGGAGAAACGTTTTATTCCAGCGACGCTTTGCATGAAGCCTGGTGTTTTTTCTCTGTGTTGTTGTTGTTTGGCACACACATCTGCAGTTACTCAACCACAGAAAAATATGGCAAAAAAAAATGGGGAAATGTGGGCATGATAAACAAATTCTACGTTTGTACGGCTGATGTTTTTTTTTTTTTTTATGTGAATTACATTGTGATTCATCAGCAGCCATCGCGCTGTGCTCCTCAAGATCACTTTAGACGCATGAACAGCATCTGAAAAGTATTTTCACGTTTTGTATTTCTATTACACGTCATAGCGCTTGTTTTTAAGAAGGGTGCATGTTGTTGCTGTTGGTTGTTGCTCTCTGAGGTGTCTCCATGTTCCTCTGTGTCCTGCTACTCTCATATATGCAGGAGGTGACCTGAGAGGTGAAGTTAGCAGATGAATGTGTGTTGAAGCACAAAGGGAGACGACAGGATGTTCATGTCAGGGCTGTTGTACACATCTCACCTGCTGCTTCATTGTTGGAGTTAACTGTTTTATTCTTAAATGGCTGCCTTTTGTTACAGTGTGAACACCTATACTATGACTGTACACATGGAGACATATTTTGAAAATGAAAATGTCAACGATTAATACGTTGAATTGGTTTATTCCTCCTCCGATTTCCACCTTCGTAAACATTCCTCCCTGTGTGTTCTATTTTTTTAATTCAATAGTAATACATTTGATATGTTCATAGAATTTAAACGAAACCGAAATGAAGCAGATTTGTTACCCAGAAAATTAAGAAATGAGCACATTTGAATTTTAAGCATGAAATGTTTCATTTCATTCAACCTGTTTCTTCACAAATAATTAAATCTTTGAATTAATTTCAGGAAATAAGTCAGTTCTTCAACTGTTCAACAATAATGTATTATAGTTGGAGTGTTAATACCTATATCAAAAAACTCTCAAAAATTATCCTTAAAAATTAATCAAGATAAAATTGTGGATAATATGTATAAACAGTTTACACATGTTTATTTAAAGAATTAATACATAATTCTAACTAAATAGACACAGGTAGAATTTCACAGAAATCCACCAAAGTCTCTGTCACATCAGATTTATTTAATATTTATGTTTCTTTGAATGTTCAAAAGAAACATGATTAACTGCTGGATCATGTCAAATTATAAAAACATACTAGTAATGCTTTTATTTAATTTAATTTAATTTAATTTAATTGTATGAAGAGGTGCATTTCCTGCTTGCTTTGCTGACCTGCTGATGCAGGTGTTTTGTTTTTAGATTGTATTTGAGGTATTTTCTTTCCACATACCTGAAAAGATCTAATCTATTTAAACTAGTTCAGTCACAGTTTGGAAGAGCTTTGTTTAAAAAATAATAATCTTCATGGTCTATTCCTGTTCATTTTAGTTTCACTTGTAGACATTAAGCTAATCTGGAAAACCTCAGAACCTGCCTTACATGACGATTGTTCTTTTAATATAGAGACATGTAGTGTGTGTGTAAATAAATGACATAAAAAATGCATTATTTGTGCATGGTTTGTTCCTATAAAAAATAATGTACAATTAGTGTTACATCTGTTTCACATTGCTTGGGGAGTATAGGCTGTAAGGTGCCTGACAAATTCGTAGAAAATAGACCTTTCATGCATGATTAAAAAATGCAGTGCTGTTTAAGTTGTCACTGTGTGTGTTTTTCCAACAAACAAACACACTCAGACCTGCTGCTGTCATTTCACGACTCTTTCTGCTTCGATAGGAGCCTGTCAAATTCCCCTCCGACACTTCTCTCGTCTCATGTGGGACATTTTTCTCAGCGTCATAATTCCCATTTTGATGTCGGTAAAATAATAAGAAAAGAAACACAGAGCCAGTTTCAACATCGGCAGACACCCCGGGGTGTTGTCTGCTTGTAACGGGGATTTAAACTGCGCTGATGAGTCACTGGTCGATCCTCACTGCAAAAAGTGACCACAGTGATCACTCTTTTATTCACTTCTTTAAGTCTTCTTTTTAATCTAAACAAAGCAGGGGGGGTCCACAAGTAGAGGTCAATAATTGTGCTTGTTTTTAATTCAATATAATGTCGGGGATTTTTTTTGGAGGGGGGGGGGGGGGGGGGGTTATCTGTTACTAAAACAAAACATGATAAAGGCAGATCCCTCCAATGGTTTCCAGGAAATAGCACAATTTGACAGGCAGCTAAGAAGTTGACTTGAGCCATGCTCTCTGGCTGATTTTTCATACAATTTAATTCAAGAAAATAACATTAAAATAGTCGACACTGCATGAAATAAATCCATCCGACGGATATTTCTTGTAGTGTGCAGCGCAGGAATTTCTCCATACTTCTCAAACTTCAGTTTTGAATCGACTGTTCCCCTCCCAGTGAATGCAGGCTGTGGTGTCAGAACTTGTCAACGTGTCTAACCTATGGGGTGTGTTCCGATTGTATTCTGATATGGTAATTGAATGCTTCCGGGGACAAAATGCGCTGCTGCTGCTTGTGATCTCTCTCCGAGGCGCCGCTGGCGTCACTGTTCCGCTGCAGGAGCCTCACAAAAGTGTGTTAATACAGTCGTTATTTTATTGAAGTGTTGATTAAAGGGGGAAGGAACCCTGTTTAATATTTTTGCAGAAAAGTGTCCTGATTATATTTGTCAGCCTTTGTTTAAAGATTTCACTTGATGTAAAAAATGTTTTTAAAAAACACATCAAAATGTAACTCTACTCAGAAATGTTGACTTTTTCTTCAGAAAGCAAGATTTTAACATTGTGTATGTCCGTGTGATGGTAATGTTGAATAGATCTGCTGAATAGCTCAGTGATTGTTTGTTTTTTGTTTGTTTTGTTTTTACTTTAAATAACTCACTTGAGGGGGGGGGGGCGGCATGACTGACATCAGCCTCTGGGGAAATCTTGGAGATGATGGCTCTGAGATGCGTAATTGCGCATGGTGGTGAGTTGGAGGCAGCTGATGGGTCTGGATGTGGGGCAGCACCTGCCTCTCCACTGCCCACTGCAGCACCCCGTTCAGCCACATTCTTCTTATACAACTCTGTAATGTCGTCGATTTGATCAGAAATAGCACATCTCTTAGTTTCAATTAATTGTTTCGATTAAATATGTTTTATTTTCTTCTTAGCCTGCTGTGCATCAAAGTAGAAAAGGGATCATTTAATTGATATCCTCTTCAAGTGAGAATTACACGTGTTGATGTCTTAATGAACTGAACAACTTTTAATGGTAATATTAAATGTAATACATTATAGAGTGGAGAAATCCTTTTTTTTTTTTTGTTCAACGTAAAGCTCCTGCCGCTGAGGATTTAAATTATCATTCTGTTTTTTTTTTCCTTCTAAATTTTGAAGTTTTATAAATGTTCTTGAATTAGGAGTCATTTTGTTCAGTGGTCTCATTCTTCCTTGTTTCAAGAAACAGACGCTCATTCTAGAAATGTCATCAACTACCCAGGATGCACTGGAAATAGAGATGTGCCAATCTAGTCGCAAGTTTCTCCTCTTCTTATGTTTCAACTGCATACGAGACTAAAGTAACTAATAAAGACCGAGTTGCAGCATCTTTGCCGACCGAACATTAATCCATTACACTTCAATCCTACGTGATGATGCCACTCAAGACAGTGCGGTGCTCGTGTTTAAGCTGCAGCGACATCCTTTAAGGGGTGAGACTGATAGATGACCACCACCACAGAGAGAGAGAGAGAGAGAGAGAGAGAGAGAGAGAGAGAGAGAGGTATCGAAGAAGTCTGCCCAGTAACAATCGCACAGCCTCGGTCGAGCGCTGAGGAACTATTGGCTATGCAAATAGACACACAGGGAGGAACTTAGACTGGAAAAAAAAAAAAAAACTTTAAAGAGACATTTCCCCCACTTTTCTCACAAGCATTGCTATATAGCCAACAAGCTTCGGATGGAAATTAACAGCTCTGAGGACTTTACAGTCCCCAGTCTTGCCCTGATGCACTGAAGTCTCGTTTCATTCAAGGCTCAGTCTTTGAAGTTGACTAAGAATAGGAGGGGGGATTAACATATTTACCCATGCAAATTCTCTTTGTGACTGTATGTGAGGCTAAATCATTTGGCAGTCATTTTTTTAATTATCTGCTCAACGACCTAAACTCTCAGCTCCGTTTCCACCTGCTTGTTTTACCATGTACATTATTACAGAAGCCTACATTTAAAGAAAATTCTGAAATTCTGAAGAAGAAGAAAACAAAGATTTATAGCAGGAATAGTTAAGCTGTTGATAATATTTAAGTTGAGCAAAGCCAGTGACTCTCATCTTTGTGTTATCTTTAACAGAAGATCGTGCAACAAAAAAAAATTAAAAAATGTCAACGCTGCTTCACATTTCCTAGAAAGCTATCTCATAAACCACCAGCAGTTTGTGGCTGCAATGAATAAAAAAAAGTTCGTAAGACCATGTGTGTCCGCGTGTGTGTGTGTGTGTGTGTGTGTGACTGGGAGGGAGGGTGTGGGTCTCATGTGCGCGAGCACGGACACGCGCTTACACTGCTGTAAGTTAACATACGGTGTTTGTGGGCTCATACATACAGCATCTACATGCGTCATGCTCTGAGGTTTACTGAGTCCATTTGTAAATGCTGGCAGAAAAGTTAAGAAGAAAAACACGAATTAGTAGCTTTTTTGAGTTTTTTCCCCCTTTATAATCCAAAATAATATTCGAAACACCTTCACAAGGGATCACTTGCACTTTAGCAAGTAAAGGTGGTTTCTTTAAATCTTTCTTATGCTGAAAACGCGCGTAATAATCATGCAACAATGAATTTATTTGTGTTATGTTAAGTGGCACTGTCCTCCACTCAGTAGTTATCCTCACAAGGCAATCAAGGAGCAACATAAAGAAATGCATGACACAGAAAAGCATGTATTTCACCTGAAAGCACCATGTTCTAATAAAACCCCCATTAGTCACATACTCAAATATGTCCAAAGAATGCATACCATTTGTTTATTTCATCTTAAAACAGTCTGTAAATGTGAAGACATCTGGTTAAAGTCGCGTTTAGATGGATTTACCGTAGTGTTGTGCATACATTTTTTTTTTTTTTTTTGTAGTGACAGCCTTATAAATGTTGAAATGAAACAAGTTTGCTGAAAGTTGTGGTGCGCGCCTTATAGAAGAACGAGGGACGGGAGAGCAGCATGTCGCTTCTGGTCTATACAGAGGTAATGAAGTGAATTGCGTCAGTGGCGCATGCAGGGCAGGCTTGAAATGCGCCTGATCTGACCAGGCGGATGAAAGTAGAGGCGCACTGTGGGGAGAGAGGAAAAAGTTCTCAACAGGGAGAGGCAGGACTACTCTTACGGAGCCCCTGCAGTCTCACTTTTTATGCCTCTAAAACACTTTCCCTGCCACCCTTTCGCATTTCTTCCCTGCAACGCCGCTTTTACGTTTCCGAGAGAGAAATACTACCTTTTTTTTTCTTTTTTTTTTTTTTTACTTAAGTGAAAGCACCAGCAGCACCATGGAGCTGCTCTGCCTCGAAATGGACACCATCATACGAGCTCGTCCCGATCCGAACCTCCTGTGCAATGACAGAGTCCTGCAGAACTTGTTGACCATAGAGGAGAGGTTTCTACCCCAATATTCCTATTTCAAAGGCGTCCAGAAAGATATCCAGCCGTTTATGAGGAGGATGGTCGCTACTTGGATGTTGGAGGTATACCGAAACACCGAGTGCTGACAAATCTTATTATTTCCGTGCTCGACTTTAAAGCCTCCTGATTTGTGTCATTACTGCTTTACCGAGCGCTCCTTTGCAATTGTGTGGACAGTAGATAAGACTTCTAGCTCTCATCTCCGACTGCTTATTCCTCATATTAACCAAATGTGTCGCTTTCTGTCATTGCTTGCCATTTCTAAAGTACGGTCGCGAACACTGATTATGAAACTTCGAGCTGTGATATGCGTGGCACCGGAGACTTTCTCTGATATGCCTCACATGTTGTCTGTACGAGCTGCCCGTTGATTCTTTAATGTTATTATTTTAGATAGCCTGAATATTTCCATGCACACGTATGCACTCCCCAATGCAATGCTGCCCTGCGCTGTTCTATCGCCATGTTGGTTTTACAGGAGCGCTCGTGCTTTTAAGAGGACTTTACAGTGTCATAAACGCAATAACAGCGGTTTAAAGCCATCGGCAATGGCAGAGGAGGGTCTTTTGTGTCCACCGAATATAAGAATGATGACAAAAAGCGTTGCAAACATTTTAGGTATCTATTTTAAATGTCGGAAGGGGCGAGGGCCTTATCTGTCCTTTTGGTCTTCCCCCCGTCGCAATGCCTCACTTTGGAATTGTGTTCGATTTTTGACACTTGGTCAAATATTTCTGGTCAACATCCACCCTAAACAATCTCGAGCGTGTGAGCTTTATTTTCATGTAAATATTGTCTCAGTCCGACCTACTGAATATTTTTAATTAATTTTTGAAATAAATATATCGGGTCGCCGGTGACGCACATCAGACCAACCTCCTGCTACTAGCCTTTTAATTTGACGTTTTATTCCTATTTATCGCGCATGGATTTGGATATGAATTGTCGGATTTAATACAAAAGACCCCCCCAAAGATTATGATGTGAAGAAAATCGGTCCAGACAATTTATTTATATTTTTTATTATTTTATGAAAATATGACGAATGAAAAAAAGTGCGTTTCCGTGTGCTGTGCTGTCGGGGTGTTTTTTGGCTCGGGCTGATTGTGACTTGAATTCATTTCTTAGTGAATGAACTGCAGGAATGCGACTCTATTGACAGTATGTGTCTGACACTCATATCATTCTTTATAAAATTATCTATTTCGAATTAATGTATGATGTCGCAACCGATTAGGGCTGGGCGCAAATTCTTGGCCGGGCCCCAACTATGTGTGTCATTGAATTTATATGTGCTCTTTATGTGATTTCACTTTTGTTTCGTTTTCTCATAAAAGTTTTATATACATTTCCAGAGAGGTTACTGGTTCCAAATGCTGAACATTGCTGCATTGTCTGCTGTGTCTTTATCCAGGTCTGTGAGGAGCAGAAGTGCGAGGAAGAAGTTTTTCCCTTGGCCATGAACTACTTAGACAGATTTTTAGCCGTGGTTCCCACCAAAAAGTGTAACCTGCAGCTGCTGGGAGCAGTGTGCATGTTTCTTGCATCCAAATTGAAAGAGACTCGTCCATTAACCGCAGAGAAGCTTTGCATCTACACAGATAACTCCATCAGACCACAAGAGCTGCTGGTAAGCAACAGTTGGTTCAACATATTTCCACAAAATTCACCTCTGAGGATTCATGCTGTCATCATCAGCTGGTTAAAGCCAGGCATAGCTTCATGATAAATGTTTTTTTCTGCATCATGTTTATTTTTTCAAAAATTAGGGTTTTATTTCAGTTGTTTTAAGGTATTAATTCCCTTAAAAAAATATTGCGGGTTGTGCTTATTTTACTCATTCTGTTGTCCAGCCTCCACTTTGGACTGCGCCATCATCAAAGGTGCATGAAAAGCGAAAGCCTCACAGTGAATTGTGCCACAATGGCTCTCTTTACTGTACAAGACCCTCTGGGCTTTACAGTATCCATCCAGTCTGTGCAATGGTCTCCATCGCCATCTAGTGGCAGATATTCGCACAGAGCAACGAGGTCAGCTTGAACTCCAGCCAAAGTTCTGACTCTGTTCCTGTCAGCGAGAGAGGGAGAGACACAGAGAAATTCAAGTTTGCCTTTTACAGTTGAGCTTTCATCCAAAAATAACCCTGGATGCACACATTTCTGATATTACATCATGCTGTACTATTTTTGAGTCTCACACATTTTTCAAAGCTGAAATGCAGCTCCCAGTCACGACGATGGTGCAGGGTAGATTGCGTGTTATTTGGAGGTTTAAAAAAAAAAAAAAAAAAAAAAATGGTCATTCCTCTGTGTGCTATATTTGATAAGGCCTCTTTGGCCTGATAATACCAGCTGCCTTCACCAGCGCAAACCAATTAATTAACTCAGTTTCACATCAGATAAGTGTTTCCCCACTGCTCTGTGGTGCTACATAAACATTCCTCAGTAAACAACAGGCAATCCCACCCATGTTGTGAAAGAGGCCACATATTCTGGTTCAGACGTGGCTGATGGTTGTAGGCCTGCCTCGCTGCCTGACTGGCGGCTCCACTCGCCGAGCTGCAGAATATTCAAGTTCCTGACGTGCTGCTGTTGGTGTAGTTGGTTACTGATCATTTTCCGGAATGTATTTCTGCTTGGGAATATTGTGTCAGATTTAATTTCCCCTCTCTTCAGTGAAGGGTCCAATGGTCAGCGTATCAGCTTTGACAAGTAAACAGAACGCTTTAAAAGTGCTTTGCCGTTAGCCGGGGTGGACTCATATAAAAGCGTTTGTCATGCTGCACTTTACAAGGAGACGTCCTACCTTTATGTTTAGTGTGAAGACAAAGCCCTCAGTCCTTGAACTGGTTTGCTGGGGCCTCTTCTCAGTGTTTCTGTATAAGGCAGTATTTTGGCTGACATGCAGATACAGGAAACAGAGATCAGCTGCTCGGGGCATGTGATCATTTTTTTTTTTTTTTTTTTTGTCTTCGTATTTGGTAACAATTTCTTGTAAAGAGAACCGCAATGTTACAAAGAAGGTGTGACTAGAGGAAGGCAGTAGCAGAAGGAAGTGGGTGCCTGCATGCCACTCTGTCAGCATAGAGCCTGTGTTGCAAGGTTTGTCATGCCCTTCGCTGTAGGCCTGAATGTTGCTCGCTGGCACTGATGGAAAAGGCTTTTGAGAGCAGGAGGCAGCCATGTTGCAAACATTAGAGCGGACACAATCGGCAGACCACTGCTGGGCCTTATAATTTGCATGGGATCAAATAATTGAACCTTTGAGATCGTGGTTACACACCTCCAAGCAAGCCCAGGAAGACACCTTTAACCTTTTAGTCAGAGGTGCTTTTATTTTCTCATTTGCTCCCACATGAGTAACCGTGGGTATAAATTGAATCCCTGCTCATAAAAACACAAAACATAATGACCCCGGCATCATGGAGATCAGAAAACATTACAAGGCTGAAAAAGGTCACTTTGATGAGAACATTTCAGCTGGTCGCAGGGTCAGTGGCAGCCATGTTGAATTGTCTCATGACTGAGTCCATGTGGTCTCTCTCGCTCTCTCTCTCTCTCTCTCTCTCTCTCTCTCTCTCTCGCTCTCTCTCTCTCTCTCTCGCTCTCTCTCTCTCTCTCTCTCTGAAAGGGAAAATGAAGAGCATCCCAGTCACAAGGCTGCAGTGCAGTCCGGAACCAAACCACAACATTTTTTCCCAAATTAGTCACCAACTCTTTCGTTAATCATCTCCTCCTCTAGGAAGTGAAAGTAACGATACACTCGAGGAAAAGAGAACGCCACACCTAGTGCGCGCACGCACGCACACACACACACACACACACACACACATTACACAGACACTCATCTAGACTAGCATGTCTCATCACATTTTGCCAAAGGATCCAAATTAAAAATGTGTGCATGTACAGAAAAAGTTGATTCTGGTGAGTCTGATGATACAGAAAAGGTTTTTAGCAAAGTTTGATTCAAAGCATCAAACGCTGCCCATGTTTCCTGTGAAGTCTTTAACTTTGTCTAACTTTAAGTTTACATAAGGAATAATATGGGCTGAAAGGGTGAATTTATTGATAAGTATACGGAATAAAATAAAGGAATTGGCAGCAAAACACAAATAAAATACAATAAAGATTAATAATCCCATCACTGTTACCCACATACTGTTGGAACATTAAAGGCTTCGATAGTTTTAAATGATCAATGGATTTTAATAAGATTAATTAATTAAACACTTTTTAACTTTTATAACATAACACAGATTCATTGCTGGTCCTGTTCAACGAGCACAGCCATCCTATCCATTTTCACTCTGCAATCACACACACACACACACACACACACACACACACACACACACAGAGTAGAACCTCCGGTGGGCCTCTTTAGGAAAGTCCCCAGATGCCAGACAGACAGACGGGGAGGGAGACAGTGTTGTGAGGTCACCTGGGTTGGTGGCGCTGCTGGTGTTTCTCTGTCCCAGGCAGAGACTAACGTAATAACAATAATGCTTAAACTCAACGCATACTAATGTACAGGGGCCAGGGGCCGACTGAGGCACACTCACTCACTGCAGTAAAGGGCTACAGTATGTAAATATGTGGTTGTACTTTGTGTTACTTAATTTTTCTCAGTCTTTCTCATTTTCGGTTCTCTCTCTCTCTCTCTCTCTCTCTCTCTCTCTCTCTCTCTCTCTCTCTCTCTCTCTCTCCAGGAGTGGGAACTGGTGGTGTTGGGGAAGTTGAAGTGGAACTTGGCAGCAGTAACGCCGAACGACTTCATCGAGCACATTGTGAGGAGGCTGCCGCTGCCCGAGGATAAGCTGGCACTTATACGCAAACATGTCCAGACCTTCATCGCCCTCTGTGCTACAGGTAGGACACAATGGGAGCTTACGTTGCGCATGTTTCATGTCCTGTTTAATGTCCTGTTTAATGTCCTCTCAATTGTGATGTGTAGTTGCAAGAAAGTCCCAAAGATGAACATGTAGAGTGCAACGTCATCTCGATATCATATCTTTTTCTTTTTTTTCCCGGTGTTGCAAGTGACATTGATCATGGATAAGCTGCCAAGTCAAACCAAGCGATAATGGCTTGCATCAACATACTTTCTGGTGTTGCAAAATATCTTTATTTGCACATTCTTCTTTCAGCGCCGTATCAAAGCCCTCTTCTCTCGATAACATGCGGCAACAGCTCTGTTCAGAGGTGCGCTGTGGGCCAGTCCTGGCCCGCCGTAACTTAAGTGAGATGCATTACCTCCGATGGGAAAATATTCAGCCTAAGAAAAGCATGTGTCATGGAAGACATTTCAGCTTGAGACTCTTAGGGCTGACGTCCATCATTTGTCTTCTCACAGACCGGTATGTGGTCATGCTTTAGAGGCATATCAGTGGCTTACAGAGCATCCAGTAACACTTCAAAGCAGATTTAGCCTGTTTGAGGGGCATTCCCATGTCGCACAGGGTAGAGAAGAGGAATGGACAGGGGTGGAGGCAGGCAGGCCATTGTCTTTCTGCTCTTGAGGTGAATTGTTCTCTCAAGATCAAACATCCCGCGAGTCGTGGGAGGGACAGGCAGCCTTTAACATGATCTGAAGAGACGGAGAAGATGCAGGAGGGAACAGGGGAGTCAGGGAAAGCCGGAGGAGTGTATTGTTTTTGCGCTGCCAATTCTAAGGCATGTCATGTTTTCATATCTCTTTCCCCTGCCGCCTTCCTTCCCTCTTTCTCTCCCCCCCTAACTTCTCACGCCTCCCCGCCCTACAGCTGGAGGACATGATAGCTTTCCCATGTTGAGATTCTCTATGGGGCAGGTTTCTCCTGTTTGCTTCACCTCCACCTCCACATTCAAAGCTACAAACAAGGCAGGGGCAGAGATAGGAAACTAGCACTTTGAATGTCTTAAACATCCTTAAAGATTTATCTTAACATTACTGAAGAAAATGACACAAATCACCCACAATAAGGCACTTCTTTGTTTCTCACTTTCTGGGTGACCACCACCACCAGCAGCAGCAGCTTCCTTTTCTGCAGGCCTCAAACAGGAATTCTAACTACACCCCCCCATGGGAAACAGCTCCTTGTGCTGACATCATTCAGAGGAGTGTGTGTGTAGTTAGATGAATAAGTACAAGGGAGGTGACAGGTATTTACATCATAAAGCGATGGATTCCCGTGCACCGATTGTGCAATGGATATGATAGGGTGAGAAAAGTTTGCAACAAAAGTTTAGGTTTGCAAAGTTTTGAGGAAGAAACGCCTGTTTCCTCTCTTTCTCCGCGTCTCCTTTCCTTCACTATCTCCTACTATCTCTTGCTGTCTTCCTTTTCCCTGTCCCTATCTCGCGCCCCTTATTTTGTGCCAGGGATTAATGTGTCGAATGACAGCACGTCAGTGATCGGGCCTATTCCCAAAGCAACATTGTGAAAGACTCAGCATGCACTTTGTCCTTAATTGCTTCAATGAGGCAGTGGAAATAAATTTACGAGCCTCCTGGAGTCGTCCTCCTGACATTGTGTTTTAGGAGAGAGACTTTCTGGAGATAGCTCTGGATTAGCAACAGGCCATTTATCTGTGTATATGCTCTCCTCAGACTTGTATCCAGGCAAACAGAGAGTGAGGGCAAGACAGAGAAAGAGAGTGCGCGAGTGAGTCAACAATTTGGTGCATCTGAAGATTTCTGGGACTTCGAAACCCCATTTGTGGAACGTTCCCAGCCGTAAATCTCCGGGTTATCTGGTGAGAATCCTCCTTGAGACGTCGTCTGAGCGGAGCTGAGAAGGTGAAGACGCAGCAGAAGGAGGCGATCTCTCAGGAGGATTTACATTTGCAAGACAGATGACAACGGGTCACCTGTGGCCTTCCTATTTCATACAGTCTCATTCAGCCCCCCACTACTCCCACCACTGCTGCCCCTATACTGAAAAAGAAAACATGCATAAAACCACGGCTCTCTGTTTTCAAGGGAACAAGAGAGAGAAGAGGAGAAGTGGAGAATAAGGCCTCTCATTCCTAATGGCTCCTCTCTTTTGATGAAACAGTTCCGTTCGGGCCACTCGGTGGGATTTTGTCAGGTGGCGCAGGCTGGCTCTGTATTAATTAATAACATTGGCTGGTCCATTCAGGACTATGCAAATGGCTCGGGAGCTCAGCTAGAGGCTGGGAGAAAGGAGACAAAAGGCTTGGCCCTTACATTTCATATGCAGAGCCATGCGAGGGTCAGCGCTGCGGGGCCACTTGATAGGAAACACCAGCGTTTCCCTCAGGCAGGCCGCCGGATAATAGCCCAGAAACAAGCTCATTAAGGGAGATTATGAACCTCCATTCCTACACACAGACACCAAGCACTCCGAGCTTCCTCTTCTATTCTTATTCAATTGAGGTAAAGTGGGAGAATGGACGGGGTGCATGGGGCAGACAGATGCACCCCAACCTGTCTGCTGCAGTTATTGAGCGCCGTCTTCTTGCCATATTGGCTGGGATTATGGTCAATTTTTTTATACTGACACCAATAGCCCTCTCTGTAATGGTATGCATGGAATGGTGACAATAGTCATAGAAGTTGATCAAAAGAAAATTCTGGATCAGGGCCAATAGTGCTGTCCAAGAGAGAGTCAGTTGTCCTGGAGGACACAATGAAGATTTTGCTACAAGTTGGGATGTAAATAACAAGCGACTTAAATAAGCAAGTATTCGCTCTTTTTTCTCAGAATACTATTTGATTACATTTTTTTTTGTTGCTGTGTGTGTGTGTGTGTGTGTGTGTGTGTGTGTGTGTGTGGAAGTATCTTTGGACTGTGTGAAGTAACTTGATGATTAACTGGTTAGTTTCTCTGAGGCAAACTAATGATTCACTAACTAACAAACATGAGAGAAGTCCAGCTTCGCTGCATGGGTTCACTTTCCCTCTTGTAGAACAACACTTTTTACAGTAGAGTTGTAACAAACCTGAGCTTAAAATGTTTGTATTTACTATTGGAGTGTGCAGAGTGTATAAACCCTTCACTTTACATACATTCTACTCACACAGTTGTGCCAGATTTATATAGTCAGCACAATGCAGAAGTTTGTTAAACAGCTTCTAACCCGAAAGAAAGTCGGATGGCATGCTTTCATACACTTCTTCCACTGTATTTCACTTTTATTTTTAAAATAATATATGAAGATATGCTCAGAGGATCAGTAAAATTATCCAAAGCTGTCATCAGACCCTGACAGATTTAGATTTTTCTGTATCGTACACGGGTCTCCAAGCTGCTTGCTTCAAATTATTGAGGCTATTTGTCTATACGGGAAGAGGAAAACGTGCCAATTTCTACGCAACAGTGACCAGTCTAATATTGTAAGATGATTCCATGAGTCGTATATTCATCTAAGCTGTTGAATCTCTGTGGTCCAGAGGCAGGATTGCTTCTCGTAGCTTCCTCTCCAAGTGGCTGCTGCACGGAGAATCCCCTCCAGGCTCATCTCTGCATTCTGGAAATGAATAATTCATCTCAGATGTGGTCAATGAAATGGTCTTTACTGGTGTTTGTTTACATAAAACCCCTTTCATGTTTGATGACTCAGAACCCTAACAAATTAGCTACCTCCTCCGCCAAATTATCATCTCTCCACACGCTCCACTGATGTGAGGAATCACGTCCGCTCCGCTGCATCGTCAACACATGGAGCTTCCTGACAGTAAGCGCCCAAAAATGTGACACGCAGAGTGAATCATGGAGTGGCATGTCCTGAGTTCCCCCCCTTCTTCACCTCGCTGGTGTAATCAGTACCACACTGTAAATACTGTGGCTAGCTGAGTCACACCAGAAACACAAAGAAAGAGATTTTTGCTTTGGAGGCTGCAATTATCCAACCAAAAAAGGTTTCGAAATCAAAACGTTCTTGAGCTTACATGTTTACCTTGTAGGTCACGTTAACCACAAAGACTAATATTTGTGATTTGACCTAAAGTAAATGTTAGTTAGCTAGTTTGACCTGAACATTTTTGTCATGACATCGGAGTGTCTTTCTCTTCTTCCAAACTTGTTTTTTTCTGACTAGAGCGTTTAATTACTTCCTATAAGCTCTTCATTTTGTCCAAATCACATCAGCTACAGAGATACACAGAGGGAGAGGGAAAGTGCTTTTGAATATTTCACCTTTGATCCGAATCTGTGCGCTACCCGTCGCTGACGTTTCCAACGCCTCAAGGCCGCAGCTGTGACGGTGCAGATGATGGTGCAAGGCTGAAGAGAGCTGTCATGGGATGCTGCAATTAAGGAGGAATTCTGTTTTCTGGAGTGGAAATCGCAGTTTGAGCAGGATGCGTGACTCAGACTCTCCCAAGTTTTGTTTTCTGTTTGTCTCCAGAGTGACAGTCTGGAGCAAGAGTTAATGGAATATGACGGATAGCAGTATCAAGTTATTGTTTCTTAATCTGTGATTTCTCCCCTTGTTGCATGGAAGAACTCCCAGTTGGGAAGTTGTTGTTGTTGTTTGTGTGTCTCAAAGAGCTTCACTAGGTGTACCGTCTGAGTAGCTCCCCACAGACCTTGTTTTGACTACCAGGCTGTGTTGCATTAGCGGTGAAACATACTGTCATGCCAATCCCAAAATGATGTTTGCTTTTGGCCTTAATCAGTCAACAGGCCTTGGTCCTCGTAATGCTACTCCTTTAATAAACAAGGTCAATAAGCACTACATGTACAGAATACAAGACCCTGATTTATAGCGCTGGAAAGAGAGGAGAGGGTGAGAAGGAGAGTTTGGGCTTTTTTTTTTCTTTCTTCTTTTGGCTGTTGTTCAACTTTCCAAACTTTAATTAATTTACAAGTTTAATGTGCATACTGTGCATTGCAGCCACCCAAGAGGAGTGGGCCATGTAGGGCAGCAGACTGTGTGACCAGAGGCCTGGTGATGAAGTTTCAGGGGGTAGGAGCACGGAGGAATGGAGATGAGGGGGCACAGGGAGGAGAAAGGGCCATTGAAGGGGGTGAGAGGCGCGCAGGCCAGGCCAGCCAGCCGCTGCTCACAGGGAGCTTTCCATCGCAGGCGTCCCCACTCAGCTACATACACTGTTTATCCTCAACATGAATATCAATGAGGGCCTCCTAAAATACGGCCATTCTTCCCCCCACATGCAGCAGCCACCAGGCCGGAGTGTCAGCCTGCATCGGCTGCACGCGCGCGTCCTTGTTCTGCTACAGACCTGTCTTGTCTTGAGTGCGAAAAATCAGCTTGCTGCCCACTGTCCGCCACTCAGCTCTCCCACAAACCTACTTCTGTGCTGTGTGGGTGTCTGCATCTTAAAGCATGCAGGCATCAGTGCATTGTTTCTTGCCTGTGTCTCTTAGGTGTCTGCCTCCTTGCCTGTCAGTCTGCTCTCACTACACACGTACAGTAAATCCGTGTATGCCTTTGTCCTTTTACCCCTCTATAGAAAGTTGTGCTCTTACAGCAGTGATGTAATGCTGAGGGGCTTTGTGTGCTCTTTCCTCTTGGCTCGAGGTAGCCTTTAATAAATCGCCCCTTGGCAGAGGCCCAGCGGCTAACACAGGGGTGTATAATAAGTTCATTTATTTGTCAACACTGAGCCCACTAGATGAGAAAGCGCCTGGCTGTGCATGTTAAAAAGGCAGTGAGGGGCTGCCTTTACAGCTATCAAAGGGCCTACCTCTTTGATTCCAGATTTAAAAAAAGAAGGAAGAAAAATCTCCTTCATGGCCATCGCACGCAGTTTGCTTTGCAATTGAATATGGCAATATGTTAATGTGCAGGCTGTTTCTATGCCCCCACTGCCCACTCCTCTAGCCCATAGGTGGCCCAGGAACAGAGGAATACTTGTGGGGGGGTGAATGGGAGGCAGGAGGTAAGGGTCGCTGGAGGGCGACTCTTTTCTTCTTCCAAAACCTCACAAGAGTCTGGACACAGACTTGAGAGTGATGTGCATCGTAGTTGTCGACCCCCTCTTCTCTCCCACCAAGCCCACCAACTTCCCTTCTTTTCTCCTTGTTGCCTTGTCGCCACTCCGTCCTTCCCTCCTTCTTCATCTTCCTCCCCCCGTCGACCCCCTGCCCCCCCCCCGTCCAGCCACACTCTTTGTCCGGCCTGTCTCTCTGAATTGGTATCAGCAGAGAGAGGATGGATGCTGTGTCTCTCAATTGGGTGAAATGAGGTGATGACTCTGGACAATGGAGTCACACTCTTCTGCCTTCCCTCTCGCAGGCCCGCCACTCTATTAATATGCTAAAAGATAGGAGGGCCGCCAATGCAAACCGCTGCCTGTTGTAGCAACAAAGACTGAGGCATGTGTGCCATTCACTGGCCACATCTAAGCAGGCCATGTGTTGTCCAAAAAGAAAGGTAGAAGTTGAGCAAGACATAAAGAGAGAATAGAGAAAGGAGCGTGTGTGTGTGTGTGTGTGTGTGTGTGTGTGTGTGTGTGTGTGTGTG
>CALSCE010010634.1:5223083-5275759 GCA_943593645.1 Bovichtus variegatus
TGTGTGTGTGTGTGTGTGTGTGTGTGTGTGTGTGTGTGTGTGTGTGTCTTGTGAAGAGAAAAAATGTTCTGTCTGTCTGTCTCCCTTGCTCTCGTTCTCCCTGTATGCCAGTTGCCTTGCCTTTTCGGGCTTCTGGCCCGTTCACAAGCTGTCTCATTTGCATTATGAATGACAGTGAGGGGAGCTAACAAGGTTATTGGTCTTTGAGACGCACGCCTGTGACCACACGTGGAAAAAGGACCTACAGCAGTGAGCATTGGCAGAGGCACTGAGCCTCTTTATTCCTCCCTTTCCAAGCGCTATGGGGCTTTTTTCAGCAAGCACACGATTTACTCAGGAGATGGAAGAAAAGGGGCCGGCCTGAGGAAAGGGGGACTGGGGTGGGGAGCGGGTGAGGGTGGTTGCTTTTCAGCTCCTTTACAAGCCAAGTGAACCCTCATTATCCAGGCCCCTGGTCATTAGTGAGCGCTGCGTTCAGACCCGGTGCAATAGAAGGATTATTTATTAGCTGACTGCTAGATTACCAAATCATATTGTCTCTGGGAGGGACGTATCTGTACCCTTTTTGTGGAGCATAGGAATTGAAAAGTGCAATTTAGGAACTGCACCAGCTGAATAAAGAATCCAGCGTAAATCAACCGTTTTACTCATTTATCCACTGAACAGAAGAATTCAGCTCCTTGGTTAACGTAACAAAAAATACTTCTTTGGATGATTTACAAACTAATAGCACTGGAGACTCATTAAACTCAACTAGTATTTCTTCCTCTAACAGATTTCAGATTTGCCATGCACCCTCCCTCCATGATTGCCACAGGAAGTGTGGGGGCAGCGATCTGCGGCCTACAGCTGGATTCAGCTGACCAGTCACAGTGGGGCGACAGTCTGACAGACCTGCTGGCTAAAATCACAAACACAGAAGTGGTGAGTTTGTTTTTTACTCCTCTGTCACATCCTGAACACTCATCACAGATTGGATGGACAAGACATATATATGTTAAAACGCTGAATTCCAATTTTGTCTTGTTAGTCAGTGTTTAGCTAAGAGCTTCATACTTGTGTCTGGAACATTTGTGGGGATGTATCTGAGTAATACTTGAATAAGGTGGAGTAAATGTTAGTATCTCTTCCAAGTTAAGTGTTCACTGCTATTTAACTAAGTACAACTATTACAGTAACTGTGTGACTCAAGGCTGAATCCAGATGCTGCTTTCAATCTCTTCTGTCAGTTTACATCTACAGTAAAATGCCACAATTAACTCATCTTATTTCAAATGAAACACACAGTTTTACAATCTGTTTTTGTCTGTTTACCAGACTCGCAATGTCTCTGAGGGAAGAAATGCCACATGTTTGTTGAAGTTATGCCTTCGCAACAGACAGAAATTAAAATGTTGAAATGTCACACTCAGATTTGGCTTCTTCACTGGGATTCCGCATTTCCACCAATCCATTGTTTGGGGGGGTTTAATGCCAATGATTGTCATGAGAAGAAAAGAAAAAAAAAAGGGCAGATCATTAGAAGAAATCCTGAACTGCGTCGGTTTATTTGCAGTCTCCTCCAGCATACACTTGACTGGACTTAAGTGTATGCTGGAGGTAGCATGTGGCAGGTTTCTTTTCCTCTCCATCAGTCCGGTCAGGCTGCTCAGGGCCCCCTCATATAAAGATCCTCTAAATCGAGCCAGGTTGAGAGCATATACAGTATGCTCTGTCGCTGACAGGAATGCTGGCCAGGCCGTTGTGTGGCTGTCTGGGTACAGTGAATGTTGCGGTGGTGGGTGAGTTGAGTCCAAACACAGGCAGGGCCTCTACTGACTCTGAGATGCCTGGCTTTCATCAGGCAGATGGGAGAGGGCTTCAGCTTGCTATAGCTGACTGTAAGGGTGAGCCTGTGAGGTGATCATTCTTTATTAGTCTCTCTGGGGAAATTAGTCTTCTGCATTTGACCCATCCTAACTATTCAGGAGCAGCGGGCAGGGAGCAGCTCCAGGTCTGAGGCCTTGGCAGGAGTACTCCTAATACCAAACATGATGAAAAGGGCTTTTAGTTATTTAAACATTTTGAGTTCATGTGTGCTTGCGGCACAGGGAGCAGATCAAAGGGCGTGACACGGATCCCAGGCCTCAGCCCTGGTATGTTAAATTCTGTCCCAAAAGGAGGCAAAGTAGGAGGAGGAGGTGGAAGAAAGCTGTTGAAATGTGAAAAGGACACTGGGAGGGGGGTGTGTGTGGGGGGGGGGGGGGGGGGGACAATCAGCCCTCTCTCGTCTCCTCCTATGGTCCATAATGCAGCACTGCTGGAAAGCATGGCTCCCTCTGGTGCGAGCTGTGTGAAGTCTCGCTCAGCAGCTGAGGAAAAACAAATAGCTGACCTCAGCAGCACAGGGCCTCAGTGTGTTTAGGCTGCAAGGTCTCAGACTTGAGGGAATTAAGTCGCTCTGTGTCTCTATGATCAACTCCTCACATTCCTGGATTCAGACAAGCCATGGCTCGCAGTGAACACAGGAGGCAAAGCAGAGGGCGCCCTTCCTAATTCAACATATATGAGAGGCTTTAGTGTAAACTGCTGAGAGGCCTGCCAAAACTAAACACATAGAGTATATTTTGGCTTATTAAGTTACTTAAGCACTTACCTCAGACGTGTGCCCCACTGAAAATCACCACCTAATGACAGAAGTAGTTGTCAGCATTAATAAGTGGCTTCAGTGCTATTTACGCTGTTTATGCTTTCACACACAACAAAAGAGGAAATGGTGCTCATTGACAATGACATTTTAACACTTACCCTATCTTCTTTTACTAAAAGCTGAAGCGCTTTATACATATGTCAATAACCAAGAGTCACCGCAACCTCAGTTGTGACTGCAGTCATCAGGGTGGTGTTATGAACCTGAGTCTAAATGTGTACACATAACATACTGTATTTTCTAAGTTTCGTAGCCAGCCGGCTAAAGAGCCAGGCAAAATATGAAGGCAAAGCAAGTTTCGCCAACCTCTGCAGCAGCTGCTGCCAACAGCATCATGGTCCCCCCCCCCCTGGCACCCTGTTGGCATCTGTGGTATCCAGAAGCTGTGGTTTTCCAGTGGAAATGTGATAGGGCCAAGTCACCATCTTGGGCCGCTGGAAGAATGTTTGCCTCACACACACCAGGTGTGGCCAAGAGGGGCTGCCTGTTAGGGACAGCAGACGGGTCTGTGTGCCTGAGAGCCAAGTCATAATGTGCAGAGAAAAAATATGAATTTTGTGAGAATGTGTTGAGTTTTAAGTGGGAGGATGATCAGCTGTGACTCCCATAAACTGCACATGTCATCGGTAGTGACAGTAAGAAATATATGCTACAACGCAAAATTTAGACTCATAAATAGTACACAAAGGCCAAGTGTGTAGAGCTTCCCTTTATTCATGAATGATAAAACAGGAAATAGAGGTTAAAGACCACCACTTCCTAGATGTTATCGTTTTGAGTCGATTTCTCTCAGGCTCTCATTCATCAGGTTTGTTTCACACTATGACACCGGAAACACATTTCCCCATTTCTCCCTCTCTTCCTGTTTTCATTCCTCTTATTTAATGGCTTTGGTTTCCATTGTGGCCTAAATATCACAGAGATACAAGTCTCATACAAGTTGCACGATGGACAGATGTGAAATTGAAATATGATTTTTTTTCTAGGGGAGGAATGTTGGAGCCAAAATGCTTGCAACAAAGATGCATTTATTAAGAAAGATTATCTCTATTAACACAGCCTGTGGCGTCACCGCTTGTGGTGTTTCGGCATGCAGGCTAAAGAAAGAGAAAGGTCACATTTTCTATTGTAACTTGTGGAAATTCAAGTCATGCGGTGACTCCATATTTCCAGTGTCAGCCTCCGGATATTTCATTTTAGGATTCCCTGAGATCCCTAGTGTGTGTCTGCCTGTGAGTTTGTTTCAGCTGTCTGACCACCAAGTCCTCCCAGAGTAGCTAACGCTGTCTTGTGTGGTATAGTCAGCAGTTAGAAGACATTCCATGGCTTCACACATTTCTTCCTTTTTGGTTTTGTCTGTCTGCACAACTTCCCCCATACCGCCAGTGTCACAAAGGCCGCCCAGGGATAATGTGCATGCCTTGATTTGTCATAAGGAAGATTGTTGCAGTGTTATGTATGTTTGAGGTGGGGCAGATGGAGGACCGTAACGACAAGGGAGGATCTGAGGTGGTTATGTGTTTTCCGGGTTGAGGCTGCAAAATAAGATGCTTCAGTATAGCGCTACCTCCCATGGCCAACTTATTCAGTGCTGTCGGCCCCCTCAGTATCCAAGTAACTCAAGCTTCTCTGAAAACAGTATTGGTGTTTCCAGTAGTCACACATTGAAGTCATTAAAGTTTTTCGAATAAAGCCCATGGGGCTTGGCATGGGATACGAACTGCCGCTCCAAAGAGCAGCAGAGGGGGGGGGGTCTTTTAAGACATGAAGGCGTGCATTCTTGCGGTAAGACACAGGCAGTTCCTTTACATGTTCTTCGCTTTACTTAATTTTCTCACAGGAATTGAGATTTTATGACCAATGGGGCACATGTTGGTGGGAAGATTTTGTATCCGCGAGTGTGCACACGCCCATGTTAGCAGCAGACCTCTGGAGGAGATTAAGGGACAGACGCTGGTTGGGTTTCCTCCACGTCAGACCCATTGCTGGGGGAAACGTTCCCCCAGAGGCACCCGGCCCAGATCAGTCCGACCTCCTCGACATCAAATCATCTTTCATGGATCGGGACCGAAAATCATCAGTAGATGCCGGGGAAATCAAAATAAGAGAGATTTCAAGACAGGAATTACTTCATGCAGACTTCAGATATCAGCAAAAAACCCTCAAGGCGGAGTAATTTCTTCAGTGGTCGTGTATTAAAGAGATTCCCGTCGTACAGAAATCCTCCATAACACTGTCCACAAGTACATCATGTCAACAAATCACCAGTATTGAAAGTGTTTGAACTCAAAAACTCATGGAGTTTCCCTTCGACAGCACGGTACACGTCTCACCCTGTAATGTGTCCTGCTGTTTGACCTTTGACACTGTGACCTTTTTGTCGCTAACCCGTGTGCAGCTCCCAAAGAGGAATACTGATGTAAGCAAGGCCTCCGTTCTCATTTCATCAAGGCCCAGCGGCACCAGAAGCTGTAACACAGGCTCAAACTGTGGCCCATCAGGTTTAAATTAGCTGTAAATTTCTAAAGAATGTTTCTCCGCTCCACAAGCGGTACACTTTCACCCATCCCTCCGGCCATGGGGCGCTCTCAGTCAACTCAGTCATGTTTCCCACAGACGCCTGGTGCTTGAAGGCAGGGGGTTGTGCATGTGTGTGCTTCGGTTGTGTTTTCGTATTTGGCCACCGGAGAGCAGTCTCTCTCAGCTCTTTCGGAGAGAGGAACTTTCATATTTGTTTGTTCTGTTGCAGTCATCTGCTCTTACCTCTGAATATTTCTCCTCGGTGCAGTTTCTCACTCAAAAACAGTTTGACCTTTCTCTGACGCTTCTGCTAACAACCCATTTAGCACCGCTCTTCCCTTTACCCTCCCCCTCTCGGGTGAGTTGCTCTCTCTTCATGTCCCCTCTGTCAACCCTCCATCAGGCAAGGATATGAGGGCTCAGCGCTGTTGAGAGGCTCCTCTCCCAGGTGGATTCTCAGATTGCCGCGGCCGCCTTTGATGGTGTAAGGCGAGCCGGCCAGGTCTCAGATGGATCCCCTGCAGGCAGCCAGGCACACAGACTGGCTCTCGTTAAAAAAGCACCACCTTTGTGTTCCCACAGGAGGTGGATGTAATTAACATAGCTTTAGTACTACCTGTGTTTTCAGCCGCCGTTGTCAAGGCTACTTCTGTTTGGGTTTTGTGTGTGTGTTTGGGAATGGCAGAGGTGGTGGGATAGGTGGGTGTTTGGATGGGGGAGGCAGCGGTGTGCGCGTGTTAATGCATTTGTGTGTACGTGCACATGAGCACTATAGGGGTGGTGTTCAGTGCACAACCCTGAAAGGGCTGACGTAATGCTTGGGTCTGCTCCGTGTCTGTGCTCAGCCTTGGCAGTAGATGGAGCAGCTAGAAAGTCAGTGGTCATTTAAGGGAATACTTCACCCACAAAATGATCATTCGTATATCAATTACTCACCATGTGTCACCTTGAATTCTTGCAGAAAAACATTTTTTCTCGCATGCATCCACAGTGAACAAAGAATGATTCATCCTACGCTGCATTCAGTCATGTTCTCATTTTATATTATTATGCCGTACTTTCTTTGAGTGGCAAAATGCTGCTGCTGTGATGAAGTTATTGATGTTTTCAGAAGTCTCCAAGAGCAAAACGAGGCAAAAAGAGATTGGTCAATCCTCTACTATGTCGAAAATGACACTTCAAGAACATTTAATTGACTTGAGTTGGAAATGAGTGAGACTTCCTGCCCACCTAGCAGATTAAAATGTACATTTTTACAGCTTTGTCCTCCCTCTCTTGTTGCATTGCAGGATGTTCTCAAAGAGTGCCAGGAGCAGATTGAGCGTGTGTTGGTGAGCAGCCTGCGCGAGGGGCGGCAGCAGCAACAGCAGCAGCAGCAGACACAGAGAGGCCCCAGCGGGAAAGGCCTGGACGAGCTGGATCAATCCTCCACCCCGACAGACGTCCGCGATGTCAACTTGTGAACCACCAGAGAGCGTCATTGCAAAGGATTTACAAAAAAAAAAAGCATCATGAAAAAAAACTCAATTTTCTTAAAAGCAGAAAAAAAGGACAAAAGAACAAAAAATGTTTTTTTTTTTAAACACAAGCCCTTTAAAAGAAAAAGAACAATGCTTGCTAGTTTTTTTTTTTTTTTTTTTTTTTTTTTTTTTTTGTAGATTTTCTGTTCTTCAAGTCAAAAACACCTGCCCATGAAATAGATTTTCTATGATGTTCTAGTCTAAAAGCAACAAATTTGATACAAGATGAAGCTCTGTGGCCTTGGATATACAGAAGGGAAGCCAATCATATTTGCATTCTGCCTTTGATTGTATAGTATGGTCTTTAAGTTATATTTTAACCATAGCTTAATAATGAGGCTGTTATGGTCAAAGTT
Source organism: Bovichtus variegatus (assembly GCA_943593645.1). Taxonomy (NCBI): domain Eukaryota; kingdom Metazoa; phylum Chordata; class Actinopteri; order Perciformes; family Bovichtidae; genus Bovichtus; species Bovichtus variegatus. Next base: position 5,230,169 of record CALSCE010010634.1, read on the forward strand.
GTGGAAACCATTCAGAAATTACATGGGATCACAGTGGGGCTTAAGATTTTTTTTCTTGTCTGTTTTGTTTTATATGAGTATTATCAATATTACATTTGTGGCTGGTGTATAAGAGGACATCAGAAGGTCCACATGAGACAGACAGAAGAAACCGTGAGAACAATATGCTAAGCGTTGGGTGGGTCCCAATTCCATGGAAGAGACGGGACGATAATAATTAGCAGTAGTATTAGTAATTATTATTATTATTAATATTATTATTGGACATTTTTTTGAACTGAGTAGTAGAAATCAATAAGCTCCTTTTGTCAGGCTGCTTGTGTGTATGTCAGTTTGTGGGTTCAGCGTGTGCGTGTGCGTGTGCGTGTGCGTGTGTGTGTGTGTATGTGTGTGTGTGTGTGTGTGTGTGTGTGTGTGTGTGTGTGAATGCTACATGTGATCCTGTATCTATATTAGCAGTGAGCATTCTATGGCGTGAGGCACTTGAGCAAAGTGGTTAACTTTACGGTTCTATGTTAAAAGACTATGGCGCAAGCGGAGGCTACACATACTTTGTCCATCAGTACAACAGGGCATCTATGCTACATCACTGCCTTCATGCATTAACTATGTATCATGGTTTGTTGTTGGCCAACAATAAACTCATGTGCATGCACTATGAGTGAGACAGAAAAAGATTTAGCGAAGGAGGATATGGGCGAAGGGACTTTCACTTAGAGCCCCTTATCTTTCTAAGAGCATTTTTCCTCACATGAGGTGTTTGTTTATTACTGCCATTCTGTTAATGAAAGATAACAGATACTTCATTCTTTTTCACGTTGTTACGATATGGTGTTTCCTTAGTTGTGAAAGGCTGCTTTTGAGTAGTAATGACCTCCCACGTGTGTACGGCACATGTGAAAACAGGAGCGGACGATGTCTTGAAGAAAGTTAGGCTATGCTTTTTAAAGTCTGGAGGACGTTTTAGACTCCTGTATTAATTAGCAGGGAGGGAATAGGGTGTGGAGTGGGAAAGAATTAGAAAGAGAGGGACAGTTTGCAACTAAGAAGTCACTGTGGAACTGTGGAAGGCACACAAGTGCACCGCACAGGATGGTAGGACAGAGAGGATTTTAGTGGTGCAGGAGCATGCTGCTGTGTGGAGGAGCTACAGCCAGTGGCTGAAGATGGTGATGATGAACAAAAGATGCCCAAAGGCCTCACTATTGAACTTTGATATCTGCATATTTGGATGGAATCAACATTCATTTCTCATAATGGATGTCTACAATGACACAGCTTAGTGAACAAGTAGAAATTAAATGAGGAACTAAGACTGTACGGGGGAGTTAGAGGAGTACAGGATGATAATATACTGTCAATGCATCTGGAGTCCCACATAGGGTTGTTTTCAGCTCCCCTATATGATTTCAATGGCAAAGCACTTTGAGAACATGCTCCCCAGGAGATAAGTAAAATAAAATGCGGTGGGTGGTGATTGGAGGTGAATGGATGTTTTCTTTTTTTTTTTTTTCCTTGTTAGCCTTTTCTTTGGTTTACTTTGTAGGGCTGGTTTCCCAATTGTCAGACATACCCTTGTCAAGCAAGAGTCAAATTAAAAAGGCTTTCAATAACTTGCGATGAGAGGACATTCCGATAAAAAAAAAAAAAATAAACGAAAAAAAACATTCCTATTGAAGCAAAGTGCAAGTTGATGGGGAGTCTGACCGTTTTCATAAACATTTGAACACATACAAAACACCAATATGAATTGGAAAATGCTTACACACAGAGTTCACTGATCCATGTGTTCTGTTAGATTTTATTTTACTGTCAAGAAATGAAATATTTGTTTTTACTTGAATTTTTCTTCATATTTATCTGCATCACAGCCACAGATAGTCACACAGGTCAGCGATGAGCTACAAGAGAGGGTGGTCGTAAGATCCAATATTTGCACATGTTCTTCAGAGGGCAATGAGGTTTGCATTTTTAAGACAGAGCAGAGGCTTTGTTCGAAAACCACCTGAACTGTGTGTGTTGCAGTGTGTTTTCTATGGTGCTGGCTTGTGTAGTTCAGGCCGATTGTCTGTCAGTGAACACATTTGTCCCCTGTGAGCTTTGCTGCTTCAAATCATTGGCAAGGGGGTTCATCAGCCAAACAGACATCAGCACAAAACAAGAGACGGATGATTTTTTTTGTTTTGTTTTGTTTTTAATGGGACACATGGCTTTGCCACAGCAATGTGTCTTAGACTTAATGCTTGAGTTTTTTCATGACGGTATGTGACTTTGCTGAGTGTATGTTTGTCAGACTGAAGAAAAATGTGGGGATCTAATGTTTAAGTGATGTTTTTCAGTAAAACTGGGCAATTTAATGACATATTTGCCGAAACATCCCCGTTTGAATATTTGATATGACCTCTTCATTTTGCCTCTGTTTGCCTGATGTAAGCTCTCTCCCAAACTTAATGGTTGTGGTTTTTCTTTCCTGCAATTTATTGTTGCATGTGTTATATATTGAGACCACCTTTTCAATTTGTGTTTGATATATTTTATGGGGTGACCAGACCCGCAAAAGGTTTTTTCTAAGATTTAGAGATACTGTATTCCAAAGTGAAGAGAGGACAGAGGAGGAGGTGTGAAGACATCAAGAAAAAAAAAGTGTCAATATTTTTATTGAGTTGTTGTCTTTTTCCGCTGCTAAAAGCTATGAATTTGTTTCATTTATACAAAAAAAATAACATTACCTAGTTGTGATGTGTCACTTGAGTGTGCTGCTATTTTATAAACATTTGTATTATAATATAATTATTTTACTGCTTAAGAGATACATTCAGAAAAACGAAGTAGATGGTGATAGAAGAACATGAAATGAGTATTCGACTGGAAATGTTCTTTGTACAGTTTGACAGTTTGCTTAGATAGCATGTCTCCTTTCCCCCTTTTTTTTAATCTATTTTTGCTCTCCTTATTCAGTCACATTGTGGGTCAATGGTATTTCCTATACCTCAGGATTACTGGACAAAATAAATCACAAAAAAATCCATCACCTATACCTCTGCAGTTAGGTAGCCTGGAACGGAGGAGAAAAATACGGAGGGGGTGGGGAGGGGGAAGCAACGACAAATTAGCATTTTTGTGGATGATTTCCACTGTTAGTGGGGAAACAACTCCGCTCAGTGAGATGGGAAACAGGAAATATGCAAAGTTTCCACTTGGACTCAACCTATATTGGAGGGGGCGGGCACAACAACATTGCAACATTTCTTGGGAAGTGTTATTTCGTAGATAGTTCAAGCATGTTCATATCTGTTCATGTCGGTGCTACATCTGCCTTGTTGTGTGAGAGGGAAAAACAGCATTTCTGTGATGGCCAAAGTACAGTTCTTACTTTAAGCAACCACAATGACTCTGAATATCAGTAAATATGGATTCTGTACGTGAGAAAGATATGTTTTGGTCTGAAATGTTGTGTGTGCGCACCATTGTAACTGCCACATAAGAATGGGTTGAGCTACACCTGTCATGTCCAACCATAAATATTCTGATATCTGGAAGTTTCTATGGTGCAGATTTCCCTTTAAGCCCCCCCCCCCCCTCCACTATAACTCATATCATGTACCTCAAATGTCTGTTGCACAACCTCTGTTCAATAAACTTCTGCTTTAAAGGGTGTGACACCACATCAGCTCACTATTTCCCATGCCTGCGTTCCTTTTAAGCTGTGTGTCTTAATTGTTTCATGATCAATAGACTAGTTTGTGTGTGTGAGTCAGCATGATACCGCAGAGCATAGTTCAGCTGAAGCACTTAATCACTTGAAAGCCACACAAAGCAGTGATGACGAACGTGGGACAATATGAGTTCCCTTGGCCAGAATAAGAGGAAGACCAGTTATAAACACTCCCTGCAAATGTGTACACGGCAGAAAAAACTTGGGATGTTTTGATATTTCACCTCAGTCCAATAAACCTGCCACCAACAGTTGAAGAAATGTAGTGATAAGAAAAACAACTTATTGACAACTTAATGTGGTGGTATGATGACAGATATTACTGTATGTCATGGTGAGATAGAAAGACGCTAAGAACTTAGAAGGACACTAGTTCCACAAGTAGCCCTGGCTTGACCAGATGAAAAAAAAGTCACAAATAAAGCTGGAGGACTTGCTTTGACATTGTGTCAACCTATGCCTTCTAGTGGTAGCTTTAAATAAAGCATACTTATTTGATTCACAGACATTACCATGAGCAACAGACTTGTTGGAAAGTCATAGAATGTCACAAAGAAAGTAATAGTATAGTATGTTATGAAAACGTTGAGAAAAATGTCAGTATAGTATTTTTCGCAAAAAAAATGGCATGGTAGTATAGTATGTAATAAAAATGTCATAGATATGGCATGGTATAGTATATCACAAAAAGGTCAAACTGTTGTATAGTATGTCATAAAGAAGTCATGAGAAGGTCATAAAAAAGTCACATGATAAAGAAAGTCATTAATAAAGTTGTAAAAAAAAGAAAAAAGTCATAGCACAGTAAGTCACAAAAATGTCACAAAACATTTCCTAGTAAGGAATAAACTAACAAGGCAAGGCCATTCAGACTGCTTTCTTTTCTTTTGTTTAATAGTTGAGTTACTGTAGGTATGCAGTGAGAAGATTGTATTGGCTGTCGGTTAATTGATCACAGGTTTGTAATTCATGATTTTATTCAGCCAATCAGAAGAGGGGCTACAGTTGCCTACCTTCTTAACTAACAGCACAGTAATTGGCCTAATTGATACTATAATGTGGGTCACGTGTGAAAGTAACCAAACACTGTGGCGTGTTCCTCCCGTACAGTCTACGGTTCAAGGCGCGAGACGCGAACATTACTCGTCTTCAGTGCAGTTGTTTTTAAACTACCACAAAGTCAATGCGATATTACTCCGTCGTTAACTTACAGAACATGAAAGCGCTAGCATTTGGGCTAACCCTTGTTCGACAGTAAGTGCAGTTGACATTCAGTTTTAGTGTTTATGATAAATGCCATATGTTTAGCAGAGTCTCCGAGTAGTGCTGCTCGTCTGTCGCTCCTATTTATAGAAAGCGTCAGTCTGTGGTCTCTCCGTGGACCTATTATCTAGTTTTGATAAAGTAATGTTACATTCATGTGTGTGGCGTGCATGTATTTAGCAGCTGGACGGATGCTAACTATAGCAGGTGTCACATAGAATATGTTACAAAGAGACCGTGGCAGTGACAGGGCAGTGTTAGCCTCTGCTTGTAACATAGCCTCAGGTTGTATTAACGTCAGCGCACACGGGGCTGTTGTCGGAGCTTCACAGCGAACTGTAAACAAGGACAGTTTCACATAATGTAACAGCTAGAGTAGCATGGGTACATGGGTTCATCGTGACCCTTGTTGTTTGTCTATGTGTGTCCATTCAAGCGTTTCTGTGGACGCTGACTGCAGTACCTCACGACGACCACCAGATGTCGGAGTTCTCCCTCATCAAGCACACTATTATCATTATCTGGTTAAAAAAAAAAAACATAGACTGTATAAAATGGGTTGAACCCAAATCTGTAAAGCGAAACTTGAATATATGGTTAAGACGTGGTTTAGTATGATATTATAATACTTTGAATAGTATCATAATTAACATGATATTCACTTTTACCTATCATAAATTGTTTGTGGGTCACATGTAAAACCATTTATACTAAATGAAATATTTATATCGAATGGTTACACATTAGTGTCGAGAAATTATCCAAATAAAACCAGAATCCACAAAAATTGATAAGAGTGATTGCGAGACTAATATTGGTTACAGCTTCTCCAATGTAAGGATTTGCTGCTTTTCTCTTTCTTGTATCATTTTAGTTTAAATATCCTTAGGTCTTGAAAAAGTTTGTCCGACAAAACAAGCATTTCAAGACTTTGAGTTTTCTTGGGCTTTGGGAAATTGTGAAAGGCCTTTTTTACTATTTTATGATGCTTTATAGACTAAAAGATTCAAGCAAATCAAAAAAGAATTGATATCTAGTTTGACACTGCCACAAGAAAAAATGCCAGACAGACAAGATCATATCTAACTTCTAATAAAAACTTTAAGGGCCCATACAGTGACTTGTCCTGCAATAACAGGAGTCAGGTTTGACCTCTGCCCCACTGAAAGGTTCTAGAGCAAAACAGTTAAGCAGGGAAAATATATTGTTGTGTTTATATGATAATAGGCCTTAAATCAAATGTATGACAGTTGAACAGTAGCTTCTCTGAGCTTCTTTACCTAATCTGTCAATGATATTAGCTTCTGTACATTGACATTGATAAATCATTTATTTCCGGCAGTGGGGAGACACAGTACAATAAAGAAGGCCTGCTACAAGGTAGAGTATTATTGAAGATATATGTACTATCTCAAGTTTTCTCTGTGTCTTTCTTTCATATTTCCCTTTTCCTCCACACAGGCCAGCTTATAGATGCACCCCTGTCTGAGATCGGTCTGCAGCAGGCCGAGGCAGCGGGGTGTTACCTGAAAGATGTCGCGTTCAGCAACGTGTTTGTCAGTGATATGCTGCGGGCCCGACAGGTGCGATGCTTTCGTTTTACAGTGGGAGCAAGCTATGAATCTTAAGTTGAAAAATTTATCAAAATACTGCAGGATGGTTTTTATTTTACTGTATGATTAGATGCAATCTAGAAGTACTCTATACATTAGACTGTATTAGACCACATTTTCCTGGCTTTATTTTCATATCGTCTCACTTTTTGACATACCTAAATATCATTGTGTAAATCCTTGTGAGGTACTTAGCAGGGGAAATAGTATAAAGTGATGCCATGCATTCTAATAGCTTCATAAAAAGATGATGACAGTATGGCACAGTATGTGATGATGAGTTGATGACGATTTGTATTATTTCTTCCAGACTGCTGAAACAATAGTGAAACACAACAGTAGTTGTTTTAGTCTACAAATGTCGTCTGATCCGTTACTTAAAGAGAAAGTGAGTGGCAATTCTTTTGTGTGATTTTGCAACTTTATAGCACACGTGTTTTCTCACTAAAACCTTTTTTTTCTGATGATATATTTACTTATTAATAAATAAACTTGAGTCATCCAGTCAATGTTTTGTTATTTTTCAGAGCTTTGGGATAGCAGAGGGCGGGCGTGTGCAGGACGTAAGAGAGATGGCCAAGGCCGCCGGTCAGTCGTTCCCAGACTTCACCCCTCCAGAGGGGGAGACTCAGGAGCAGGTGATCTATTTCTCTGTCATTTCATTATTTATTATTATTTATTATTTCAGGTATTATTTATTTGCCTGTCTTTTGAGTTTGTATGTTTCTCTCTTTGCTTTTTTTCTGTTCTTGGAAGCTTATATTTCTGTCACAAAATTTCTTGGGTTAAGAGCAGGACATGCTCTGCACAGGGTACCAATACTACTGTGCTAGAACTGGAACTTTTAATAATTTACTTACTTACATAATGACGTACATCTTTCAATATGCTAACGTTAGTAATCCCACGCTGAAAACTAGAACTAAACTGGATTTGAGGAGTTGAAATACCGTGTCTTTGCATGTCGCATGAAGTTTGAAAATAAAAGGTATTGCTCAATAGAAGTCATGACATCAGATAATCGTAGTGTCGCGATACTAAATCATGTGTTTACTGTCTTTCAGTTCATTACTGGCATACTGTGCCTTCAACATTGAATCAAATACAAAACAGATTTAATATGGCTTTCTTGACACTAATCAACAGAAAAAAAGACTCTCACAAAACAGATCTTTACAAAGTGATCTAAATGAATTACAAATAATAATAATAATAATACTAAAATACAAAAATACTATGGTTTGACAAGGACCTTGTTTCTTTAAAGTCTTGTTGCTGGTTTGTTTTTCAAATGTAATTTTTCTAATTCTATGTAATTAAAGTCCATTCATCTCCCTTGTATCAGGGTGGTAGTAGTTGTTTTAAAGGGGGATATCCATAAATGTTGGCGCATAAACCCAAAACCGGCAGGGCCAGACACCACAGGGGTGTATGAAAGCCTTTATATATTTATTTTTGTAATTTAGTGGGACTGAACATTCAACCTTCTGAACCTTCTGTTTTCTTTAAAAAAAAAATGCCAAAATTACACCATTTTTCATAGCCAAAAACTGTAAAAACAGAAATTATTGTTTTATTTTCAAATTTCCAATGGTCCTCACACAAATCATGTGTGACTAACACTTGTGTCGAGAAAAATCACGAAATCTAAGCTTAAAATAGTGATATTTCATCAAAATCACTTTATTCCACAAGTCTTATTTAAAATGTTGCCAAATATTGTTTGCACGAACCAGATCCTGCTACTCTGTGCTGAGACCAACATTCACGTGACTAAAAATGTAAATTGTTTAATATTGTTACGGTTAATGCTAGGATAGACTTACAATTGGAAAAATGTGACACTCATATTTTGTACTTATGATAATAAAATGTAATCTTTTCTCCATACTTAACTCCAGATATAAATCTGTCCTGATACAATATACACAAACTACCACTAAGTGGCAGGAAACATTCATCTCCTCAGTCAAACCAAACCTCAGCATGGATGTTATGTGCCTTCTCGGAGCCTCTTTGCATCCACATGAGTGTATATCGTTTGTATCTACCACTTGGTGTGAATCAGGAGGATCAAAGTACATGCCTTTTCACTGTCAAACAACTGCAGCGTTCGTCACAGCCCCTGATTAACAAGTCACCACTTGAGGCTGTGTGGGAGGACAGTGTGTGTGAGGGGGCGTGAGGAAGGAGGGATGTTCTATTTAAAAAAAATACTTCGTCAGGCTTCATCCATTAGATCTCGGCTTGGACGTTAACTCTGGTCCAAGCCAGTACGTGACCAGCACATCATGATGATGCAGATATACAAAGATGGATTTGACGTAAGCAGCGAACGCCCCAATCAGTGTTGCCTACAGGCCTCCCTCCCAGCTTTCCTAAACGAGTTACAGGTTGTTGCATTAGGATGAAACTGAAGTCGGCATGTGCGTTTTTTGTTGAAAAAATGTTGGAGCTACGGTGTATTGAATATAACCTTTAACTTTTGTTCTTCACGGTTGCACGTTGTCACATTTCCGTGACTGTTGGTTGATGTGCTGTTAGTGTAGAAAGAAAATGCAAGCGACGCATGCCATAACAGATGTTTGCTCTGTTCAGGTGAAGGAGCGGGTCAAAGAGTTTGTGGAGAAAATGCTCCAGCAAATTGGGGCCGAACACTGGCATGAGAGAGGGGCGGATGAAACGTCCTTATCTGCTCCACCAGAAGCATCTCCCGTGGTGGGAAAGGCAGACGATGGTGTCAGGGGCGTCCCGGTCCACGCTTTGGTCGTCACCCACGGGGCCTACATGTGCGTGGCAATGCGCTTCTTTGTGGAGGAGTTACATTGCTCCTTGCCTCCGGATTCTAACAAAGCCCATATGTTCTCTTTAAGTCCTAACACAGGCCTGTGTCGGTTTATACTCACCATGAGGAAAGAGGACGACAGGTTCAAATTGTCAGGGATCCACTGTGTGTTTGTCAACAGAGGGGACCATGTCAAACAGTAGGAGCTACATGAACAGAGGTTTTTAAGAAAAGTATAGGAGATAACTGAGAGACAGTGAAAGAGGAAAGGGAGACGTACAATGTGGAAAAAGCTCCAGAGACTCAACACTGAAAGTCTACTATTTTAGAAGTTTTTCCTAGTTGTTCAATATAAGCATGTTTTGACAATGTAATTATCGAAGAAAAAATGTTAGGTCAAATATCAGGTGCTTTTTATTATTAGGGATGTCCATGTCAAGTGATATTGAGTATCTGCCGATACCTAGTCCCCATCCAGTACTTCTATTTTCCTAGATAATCACGATTTCAGCAATGTAGTAGTCGATACCAAAACCACGGTTAAAAACAAAACAGTCAATCCAATGTACTTCAACATACACTCCTTTATTACCGTTTGCATAGTGGTGAAACAGGTCATAAATCATTCACTAATATCTATTTTATATTGCTGTGAACTGTATTTGTTAAAGGTTCTTGCAAAAACAACATTTTACAAGACGACATTTGAACACATCATGATAACATCATAAGTTATCTTTGCCAAATACTCATTTTAACTGAATAGAACTTGAATGCATCATAATGTAATTCAATGGAACCTCACTCCTGCTGCTAACAGCTAAAGTTAACTAGTTCTGCTGACTTCAACACTGATTTGTTGACCACAATGTAGCATTATCAGGGAAAGAATACGGTGCTGGACGCCCGGAAAAGATCTCTGTTTATGGTTTGATCCCGTGGACATGTACCATGGAGCTCAGTGGAGGAGTGGAGAGAGCGGAGAGTTGACAGCAGCAGCGTTCGTTGCTTTGCTGTGCATGAAAGCTTCAGATGTGTGACAGCTGACGTAAAACAAATGATCGGATTGGGCTCTATAAGCTCAATATAGCCGATACCAATCAGTTAAAAAAATGCCTTGATCGGCCCAGATACCGATCTTTGAGATTGGATCGGGACATCCCTATTTTTATTATTGTATAGTTTACCCGTGGCAGTATCTTAAAAACTCATTATAGAATAATTTAATAATTTAATTTAGAAATCCAGGTTGAAATTAACAAGATATAGAATAAATAATAAATGTACTGCCTCCACATTATTTTATACAGTGGCTTACAACAAAATGTTTTATGTTTTATTACCAGGGTTTAAATGCTGTGTCATGCATTGAGCGCCTTCATTTAAACACAGATAGACGGTTTGTTTTGCAGGGCAATGTCGTCACTTTGTTACTGTCTGGCTGTTCATTACTGTAAATGTGGGCAGCTTTGTGCTCTAATGAGTCCATGTTTCTATATTTATCCTCCGGAAGTTCATAGATCCTATGTAGGAACACAGAGCGGAACTGCAATAGTGTTGACTTCGGAAATCAGTGACTCTTTCATTGTTGCGAATTAACACTTTGGTCTAGGGCAAACGCATGCAAGAGTGCAACAGTGAATACATGCTATATTTGTTGTACAGTATATTCACTGTTTCAGTGTCACAGATTATATGGCTGTTGTCACTGTGATTCTGTAATTAGTTAGGTATCTGTGGAAACCTGCCAACAACAAGATCGTTTTCTGATAAAGCACCCTTTAAAAAACCACTATCTCTGCAGGATATAAGTCTTCGATTTTACATTTCATTTATAAATATATCCAAGCCTGGACATTTTCATTTGTGTAAGCGTGCTTCTTCATTTACATCATTGTCTACGTTTATTTGATACGCATTCCTTCTGTTGGACATTATTTGTCTAGGTCTAATATTTGCCAGTTACATAACAAATTGGCTGAGTGCATAATAACCTTGTGATTTTTGTGGCCTTTCCTTGGTGGACAAAAGACTGCAGCAATGTATTTGTTGTTCTAGTTGGTTTTGTTTTGTTGCCAGGAACATTTTAAATGTTCAAGTATATCACAAGTGACTCATCGGAAACCGTAATGCACATAACCAACAGCAAACTTTGATAAGGCACTTACTGTGTTTATTGTTTTAATGAACCCCAATGAAAATGTGAACGTAAAAGAAGAGGAAAGGACACAAGAACCACATTCTTTCCCAGTTCCTCTTTTTCCTTCGTGTAACAATTTGCTAGAAATGAAGTTACTTTTATCTGTGATCTGCTGATACATGATCATAGAAGCAATGACTGAAGAAAGTTCTTGTATAGACGATGGACAAATCAGACAGACAATCCACAGAATAGTTACCATTTATTTTTCCACATCAGAAAAGAAAACAACATGAAATATATAAATAATAAAACAGTAGGCTAAAGAATGAAGTCATTTCAATAAATAAATACCTTTTCATCGCTGTGACTATTGGTGTCCGGCACCTGACATAATTTCTTCCTGTTTATGACTATTATGGTTGGGAGCGGCAGATTATTATTCTTTTTTTAGTATGCACTGGTCTATTTTAAACTCCTGTTATGAAGCTTTATTGTATCAACGCATGTATGCATAAATATTCATAATTACTTAGAGATTCCACTTTTTTTTTTTGCATATGCAAAACAAACATTGCCACATCTGACCCAAGGTTTAAAATTTAACTGGCAGAAGAGGTCAGCGCTGGACCAAACTTGCTGCATGGTTGTGTAGAATGTTGCCAAACTTATCCTCCATCTGCTGTTCAAACAGGAGAAGAAGAAGATCTGTACACGCTGCTGTGATGTAACACGCTAATGAGTACATTACCAAGCGTAATAGTACCATAAGAACAAAAATAATAATATTTAATGCTTTCATGTTTAAGAAACCTCCCTCCAGCCCTTTGTAAGTCGTTCTGTGGCTTTGACTGATACTGCAGGACAAGAAAGTATCTACTCCCACTATGCAGCCAAACAAAGTGAGTTTTCAGAACCAACACTAAGACTTGCAGACACTTTTCACTCATTAAACCCAAGTTCAGTATCTTAATCTTGTTCTGCTCGGTCTGCGATATTTGTCTTGACAGGACTGACGGGCCCGTTGGGCTGTAAGACCCGCAGAGGGTCATCACAGGAAGTGATGGTCTCTTTGGACACGGCGCCGGCCTGGTCCTGCTCAGGCTGCCCGTGATCCGCCTCCTTGTGATCCTTGGCAGGATGTGAGGGCTGTGATCTTAATGGATCAGAGGGGTTCACCTCCTCACTCCTCCTCTGTCTCTTTACCAAGGTACCCAGGAACCTTTCCACCAGGGCTGAGGAAGGTTCACGCAGCTCCTGGTGAGCAACTCGCAGCTCAGCTCCCTCCAGTTTGAGCAGCCGGCCCCCACTTGTAGAGTAAAACACGTCACGTTGGTTCGCCAAATCTAACCAAATGCGCTGGAAGAGACAATCTTCTCTTTCCTTTTGCCTCTGTTTGGCAGGGGAAAAAAGCATACAAAATGTTTAATGTTACTGTTTTCTCTTACACTCATTTACTGACTATATTAAATGAAGTGCGTTTAAAATACTCACTGAGTTGTACAGCTCTCCCTTTGAGTCCATACAGAGGAACTGCTTTCTTCTCAAATCAAATATTGACACAAAGTTACTTGTATCTGTTCTTAATGGCAAAATAGCTGAAAAGAAGAAAAGAAAAGAGGTTTAAACATGCCATCATTATTTATAAATGGAGAAGAAAAAAATCTCATATACTGCATATTAAGAATATATTTCAACATGAACATTTCTGGCTGTTTGTTTTTTATAGATGACATGCAAAATATGCGTTGGGACATCTAAATTACAACATATATGAATGCATTGCCAAACATGTATCATTCATAAATAAATCAAATTGCCCTTTGTTTTTGTTTTTTACATTTCGGACATATATGTATAACATGCTATTGCCCTCTGATTTGAAATTGTTGCATTTAGTTCTTAAGCTCCATTTATTTTCTAAAATGAATGGAATAATCTGTATTGAAACAAGTTATGTATTTCATGGATATAGGCAGACTTACCCAGAAAGTGTCTGTGAATGCCTTTTCTCAGTGATCCACTCATCTCCATGTAGAAACGTCCCGCACCAGCGGCTGTATCCGCATGTGTTCCTGTGTTGTAGCTGCTCTGCTGACGTTGTAAAAGCTGCTCTGGGTCCCGGAGCCTCGGTGTGCAATCCACCGGTACAGACACATGTACGGCAATCAGGAGGAGTGAGAAGAAAGCCGGTTGCATGATCAATGGGGATGCTGTGCTCTCTTTACTCTGAACAGCACTAATGTCCAGGCTGGTGTATGGGCAGCGAATGGAGGAGGAGAAAGTCCAACAGGTCTATTTAAACAGAGGGTCGATGAACTGGCTAACTCATTTACCCAAATGACTCAAAGCCGACCTGTTTTTCCATGGTTAAGAGTTTCCTAGTGGAATTCCTGCTGGCACTAACTGTTAAACGACCATTTTATTTGTGAGCATAATATGGCTATGACTATATATGAAAAGCACCTCTGTGGGAATTTTCTGCCATAGACGGAAGCGTCATTTACTCTTTTGTTCAAATTTGAGAAATAATAACGTAAAGATTCAACTTGTAACTCCAGAGGCAGAGCAGTGAGGATGAAGAAACAGCAGAAGATGTGAAAGGATGATGGAGACGGTGACTCAACGTTACTCTGTCTGATCAAGAAAGGAAGGTAAGAATGACAAGCTTCCCAAACGGATAATAATCATCTTTATTGTTTGAATTCTATTAATGAGGTTTGTTTAAATCAGACTTGGAAAATTCTCAACAGCATCTCTTCTGGTCAGAGTAACATTGTAAGTGAAGTAGGCTCTGGCACAAAAGTCAGCAAAACCTGTAGTATAAAGAACAACATGTTCTCAAGCGAGATAATGACCACAGGCCAAAATCACAAAATTATGCTTTTACAGCCGACTGATGCTTAAATGATGATTTGATTGTGTTGCGTCACAATTTGACATCCAATGAGAATGACTCATACCTAGCTTATGATCAACTGTACACACTTCCCACGTGTCTCACTTCCTTTCAGAAGAGTACATTTTTGAAAGCTTTGTAGCCCCATTTTTGGTGCTTTTCATATTTGTACATCATAAGAGAAAATGACAAAAGCTTTAACCTTCAGTTCAGTTTTGATAAAACTTAAGAAAGCATTTATAGCCTCAAGGCTTTTTCTGAGTTCCTGAAATGTTGACATTTTAGAGATGGAAAGTTATTTTCTGCAGGCAACTTGTGAAGAGATGGCTTTTAGTTTTAGTGTGTATATACAGTATATACGTATATATATATATATATATTTATTTATATATATATATATTTATTTATATATATATATATATTTAGAGCAACAGTCAAAAGGTAAATTCAAAAACAACCTGTGTACGTGCATATTGATCAACAGTGGCATGACTCATGAGGGCAGTGACAAGATTTCTCTCGTTGATGAGGACAATAGACAGTAACAGCAATATAGAGTACGGCTTTATTTCCAGGTTTGTTATTTCCAAATAATGTCTTGAATATTTTTCTTGAAAGAACTATGTAACTGGGGACTAATAATAGGGGAAATAGTAATAGAATAGAAACGGTTTAATTGATATTAATATTTTTTATTGTTTTTTTTTTTGTGTCCATGCAATAACACACCAAAGCAAATTCAATGTGTGTGAAAACCTACTTTGCAATAAACCGGATTCTGATTCTTCACCAGAAGAAGGCGCCACATACTGACTCATGGTAATTCCCTCAGAGTGATTTTGGCTTGAGGTTAAACACGTTCACTGGCACCCACAGTTTCTTCTGCAGTTTCTATAATAATCCGTGTTCAAGGGTCAAGAAGCATGACGAAGCAACTTTGAAGCATTCAATCACAAGACAGCTTTTACAAAACGTCTTTTATTATCATCTCAGGAATACAATTGACTGCTGTGCACAGCACATACGTACAAAAATAAAAGGAAAACCATTTGTAATATAGTATTTTACTTACTCATCATCATATTTTTTTCAGAAACAAATGATTGGAGAAGTCTGTTGTTTCA
This sequence comes from Bovichtus variegatus, assembly GCA_943593645.1. NCBI lineage: Eukaryota > Metazoa > Chordata > Actinopteri > Perciformes > Bovichtidae > Bovichtus > Bovichtus variegatus. Next base: position 5,245,708 of record CALSCE010010634.1, read on the forward strand.
AACTAATTTACAATCATTTCAATAATCGGAACTAAGGCAGAAGGTGAGGTATATGTTAAAAAAGAGGAGGGGGACTCAGAGGAAGCACTCTCCCCTCAGTGCAGGAATAGAAAACTGAGAGAGAAACACAAAGGCTGCCAGCACACAGGGACACACACACGCACGCACACACACACACACAATCTGATCCCAGATCCTCCCACAGACCTCCAGTTCCCTGTGAACCAACACATTTTAAAACCAGCTGAACAGGTATGATAAGCACAATGGCAAAATCCAGACACTGGATCCTTAATCAAAGGGTGGAACACATACCTAGTCCATTCAGAACTCTATATGCATAATGTGGAATTAAGGAAGTAAGGGTTAATGTTAAAAGTGAAATACCATTAACTACCTTCTCTTAGTTACTGCTGTATCATACAACCTTTTCTGCCTCGAAACAACATCATGCAAAATTTGTAGGACTTGTAACAGAGTAATATTTCTCAAGCTTTGAAAATATGACACCAAGCCGAGTTGCTTTTGGTGTAAACAACTTTAGTGAAGTGTCCTTCACTACTTGAGGAGCCATTGTAACTTTGCAATTCCCATTCAACTCATTGCATGTTGTGCTGACAGTGTCCTCTGAAAAATACCATAATAAATCAGAAATGACATACAGTAATAAACATAATGTCATCAAAAACAAGTACTTTTGATCATGTCAGCTTGTTTTGATTAAAGTGTAGCAAGGGAAAACTACGGAAGCCCTTAGAGGCAAGTGAGAAAAATTTCTATTAATCCATTTTTTTTTTTAAGTGTTTTGCCAGGGTTTTTTTTGTTTTTTTCATCTATAAATCAGGTGGGGAAATAATGTTTTGCCAGGTGAAACGTTTTTTTCCAGTCAGGATCATTTCTCTTCATGTTTGCTGTTGTAATACTCATTTCTCAAGAGGCTAAAGTGCACAACTACTACATGTTCTATAATTTTTTTCTTCCAGGTGACTTTAAATCGGTGCCGATGAAAATACATTTCAGACAAAAGAAAGACATGACAGTATTGTAACAAAACTTGCTAACACATAAAATATGTACCTTGTGTTTAGAGTGTATGGAGTAATTAAAACTCTCCTGCAAGAATAGTTTTAGTCCTATGAAGAACATGGGGTGGTGGTGCACTTCGGCCTCTTGTGACCAAAATAATTATTATAACAAACACCTTTTTTTCCCACCTGTTTCGTAAATGAAAAATGAAGGAACTTAAAAAGATTGTCCTTGCAAACCTTTTTTCCACCTGTTCTTAAGTCACAAACACAGAAGAAGACAATTTAAATCAAACTTAGAAAATGTTTTCCCACTTGCCTCTCCTGGACTCCATAGAAACATCATCTACCAATGCTCAGTAAATTGCACACCATAAAAAAAATAAATAAATAAAAAAATGCACCATTTGTATATTTTGACAAATTAGCCAAAATACTTCTCAAACCAAATCTTTACTGCCTCAAAATCAGTCCAGAAAAAGCTACAAGTGATCATTTTCTGATCAACGTAATGCACTAAAGTCTTATCAGTCACAATGAATAATAAGACGCTCTAGGCAAAATCCCCCAAAACACAATTATCAATGGTGTCAATATTCAAAAACATTAAACTTGACATCCTGGGAGTGTCAAGTTGCTCTCTTGGATCACAGTATTCAGTCCATCAGACAACCTGTTTAACTCAAGTGTCCCTTTCCTGGAAGCATTTGATTCTTTTTAAGTGGCCTATTGCTACATAACTACCAGCTCAAACCACAGTCAGTGCTTTTTATTTGACAGACATCCGTCAGTAGCCTCCACGTTGCCTTTTTTTTCACCCCATCTCGCCTTTATCCTCCCCTGTGAGGAGAGTACAGTACTCAGCTTGCACAGTCAGACAATGCCCTGTTATTCCTGACTCAAGGTAAATTGATCTGATACCATCTCTACTGTTGCTTTGGCAGAAACAGAACATGACAGGAGTGTGTTCAGTATGCACACATGCACATGCACACACACACACACACACACACACGCCTACAAACACACTTGTTCTGACCAGATACCGCACATTCGTCTGTGCTACGAGACGTAAGCTGGAGCTTAAAGGGCACGTGGACCACTGCTCACAGACATTTTGTCAGGGCGTTACAGTAATGTTAGAAAGGGCACGAGGTAACATATGATAACATACATCTATAACAGCCTTGCTACGTTCCTTTAATCATATTTCAATGGCCTTGACTGGTGGTTTGCTACTTACAGAATATTGCAGGTCAAGTACCAAAATATAACAACCTAATTCAAAAGCTTTTAAAAAGTCAAGCTCAATCACGGCTCATTTGACGTTTTAAAAGATCAGGAGTACGAGAAAAGTGCAGAATCATTCATATCTTCATTGCAACAGGTGCAGAGCTCCGTAAAACAGCAAAAGTCGTTGAGATGGACCAGAAAACACACATACATCAGTTACACAAAGGACAGAGAGCCCATATCTTCGACCTTGGTACAAAAATGGCTCAGGTGAATGGGACAAGAATCCCCTGCGCTGACCGTCCAGTCTGACATCAACTGACGAGGGGCCTACAAGTCTGATGCTCAGGTATTTTACACCGCATTATTCACATCCTCGCCAAGTTAAACAAACAACCAGTGCCACATACAGAGATCCATATAAGTCCTTGTTGCTATCTTCAACTTTGCTTGCTCTTTGTCCTCTCCACCCTCGTCTGCACAATGAAAAACTACAGTATCTGAAAGAGGAGCGCGAGCGTTGAATTCAAGTATGATACGCTGCCTACATAAAGCCCGAATGAACGTCGCTAATAAAAAAACCCGTGTTCACTGCTTTTTGCAACAGGGTTATTTATTTTTTCACTAGAGCCATACTGTGACTACGGAAGCCCTGAGAGGCAAGTGAGTAAAACATATTTTTATATAAATTGTTTTCCATCATGTGTTTATTACTTATGAACAGATTAAAACATGTTTGCAAGGATAATCTTTTTATGTTCCTTAAAAAACAAATATATATATATATATATATTATTATTATTATTATTATTTTAAACAGGTGGAAAAAAACATGTTTGTTGTTGTAATACTAATTTCGGCCACAAGAGGCTGAAGTGCACAGCAACACCATGGTCTAAATAGGACTAAAGGTTTTCTTAAAGGTGATTTTTAATTTCTCCATGCACTCTAAACACAAAGTACATATATTATGTGTAAGCAAGTTATGCGAGATTACTGTCATGTGTTTCTTTTGGCTATAAACGTGTTCTAACTTTATCAATATATGCATTATGAGTATTACAACCACCATGACCCTGGCAAAAAAACTCCCAAAAGATTATCCTGGCAAACCATTTTTTTCACCTGTTCTTAAATCATAAACACAGGAGAGAAAACTATATAAAACAGATTTAGAAAAAGTTTAACTAGAAGTTTTTTTCTCACTTGCCTCTGAGGGACTCAGCGATCAATCTGTATAATGCAGAAGTAGCTTTAAATCTGGGATCAATAAACACAATCCACATCTTGGAAAAGTCACAGTTACCTGAAGTATTGTTCACATATTCCAGGATCATTAACTCTGAGCAGTTCAAGATCTCTCTAAACCAAACTAGGTTATCTGCACTATTGCAAACGAATGCAGCAGACCATCATATTTGTGATGTGAAGTGAATTGACAACTCAATGACATTCACTGTAACTTCCCTCGTTTCAGCATAAACACATTATTTTAAGTGGCAAATATCATCAAACTGGTGTAAAAGTAAAACAGCTTCCATCGTCACTTTTGCTGTAAAGTCAACATTGTCAAAAACAAAATCAAATAAATAATCAAAATGACCAAGTCTACGAACCAGATGCAACAGATTTCACCAACTCAATTTGAACTGGAAATATACAGCAGACAGAAATGGAGGACATTTTGCTTGGTTGTGTCAGCTCTATGATATTCTGTTACCCTCGACCTCCCACAATGAGAAAAGAAAAAAACGTAAAGAAATTTAGCGGCTCTCAAACTGAGCAACACATACTTAAAATAAATGCATGCCCACATGTATACCACACACTCACACACTCAATCTGGCCTGATGATCCGGCTACAAAATTTGTGAAAGTAAAACCCGGGATTGTCAAAGCTCCCTTGGACATGGTGGGGGGGTGCTGACTCTAAATCTAGCTTTCCATATTAACAAGAGGCTCCACTGGGTCCTGTGCAGCATAGAGTCTCAATTACTTAATTGATCTAATTATGGAAAGAAAATAGCGTGGAGAAACCTCTGGCCCTCCAGGAATTGGGCTAAAGCCTCCCGGTGGTGTCTGAGGGAGTGATGACTTGCGCTTCATTCCTATTTCTGACTTGAGCACCACGTTTCTAGCATGCAAGGGTAAGGGGGCCGCGAGGAGGAATTCAAGGCACCGCCACCTCATGACGGAGCAAGAAAAACCACCGCCATGTCTGCAAGTGATCTAGTTGCCCTGACAGTGACAGAGACAATCAAACGTAGAGGATGGGAAGTGCTCAAGTCCTTGATGGATGACAACGGAAACATTTTCAGTAAACAGGCATTCTTCTCTGTAGAAATTTCATGCACACATTTCTCTTTTTCTTCTTGCTCTTCTCAGGATATGGTGCTTTGAGGTAATAACGTATCCATTTCATTTCCGAGGACTCAAACCAATTCCAGCAAGCACCCATATAAACTGAGGGGATAAATGACGCCTCTCCATCCCCTTCATAATCACAAAATGATGAAAATCATAAAAGCAGCAAAGAATGGCATTTCCATCATTTCTAATACAAAGGAAGCTACCCAAATATACATATAAAGTTTGAATAAATACTATCAGATATAGTGGTATTTCTTTCTTTTACAGTCCGTGTTGTCTTTTGTGTTTGTACGTACGTATACGGTATTTATGTTACCTGGGAAATAATCCACATGTGCAAATAAGTTTGTTATTGCCAGTTTTTGCTCATCATATTCGGGGTAGGAAATGCGTCACAGTCATGGCAGTGGTGGCCTTGTTGCCCCTCTTCACGCGGCCATGTTTGCTGAGTGCTATGTAGGAGCCTCTGTAGACCAGAGACTCGTAGGCGTTGTAGTTGTTTGCGAGCAAGCTCTCCTTGAACTTGCACTCGTCATGGAAGACTGTCTGGGGAGGACAAAGAGACAGACAGTGAGCATTTTAATGAGCTGCTCAAGAAATAGACAGTTCGTAGTTTGAAGCTATGATGTCAGAACAGTAAAAAAAAAAAAAGAAAACTCTTTAAAAAGATTCTGTGTAATGCACAAAGATATAAAGCCAAATTTAGATTACACTAAGCAACATTTTGACAATGTAGTTATATTTGTGTCTCTAACCACTCTTAAATATTAGGGTGTATTGAGTTTGCTCCTTTAATAATATGTATTAATTTAACTTGATTTAACAATACACAGTGAGCCAAATCCTCTATTAAATCTGCTGATATTTAACACACACAAGGAATTTCTATGGAGTGATGGTCTAATTACAGAAAGAAAACTGAACCTAAATCAACCCTAACTGTTGAACTTAAAGGTATAGTTTCACATTTCACTTTATTGCCTACAGTACAGATGAGAAGATTGACACCACTCTCCTGTTTGTACGGTAAATATGAAGCTACGACCAGGAGACGATTAGCTTAGCTTAGCATCAAGACTGGAAACAGGGAGAAACAGCTAGCCTGGCCTCACGGGACCTCTAAAGCTCACTAACCAACCGGTTATATGTTGTTTGTTTAATCCGTCGTTTGGCAAATAAGAACACATTAAACCACAATTTGAAGTTTTTTTACTTGGGTTTTTGTTTAAGTTTAAACAAACGAGATACAACGTGTGAGCTTTAAAGGTGCTGGTAGATCCAGATTCCTTAACTGAGCCAGAGAGAGAGAGAGACTAGCTGCTCTGTTTCCCCCTGATTCCAGTCTTTATGCTAAGCTAAGCTAATTCTTTCCACAGTTTCATATTAAACAGACAGATGTGGGGGTTTCAATCTTCGGACTCTCGGCAAGAAAGCAAATAAACCTGTTTTCCAAAATGTCAAACTATTCCATTAAAATGAAAACCCTAAATCTCGAGGAAATATTTAAACAACACAATTAAGTAATCACTGTAAACCCTTGTATAAATTCTAAAATAAACAGTGTCCAACAGATTTTAGGTACAAGAGCAACCCTGATCTTCATAATTCCCATCTATGTAACATAGTCTTTAAATACACGCATCTGCCACTGTGAAGAACAATAAGACTTTTCTGCTACTGTGCTGACAGTGCATGAGTTGTACAGTGAGCAGCCGAGCAAACACTCTCCATCAGAGGCCATGTGGCCTAATTCAATCTCTTATCAGATCCTCAGCCTCCTCACAAGCTAACGCTTCATCACTCATGACCAGATAACCGACTCACATTGTTTCTGTCAAATATGTTGGCCACAGTAAGCAAAGCAGCGGCCATGTGTCAGCAGGGCTCTACTAAACACAATGTTTCCTCCCCCGCCGACAGGAACATTTGTATATTAATAATGGTCATTGCTCCAGAAGCAAACCAACTATATCTTCTGTAATACATCTTCCAGTAACTCTACAGCAACAAAACCTAAAACATTTTTTTCTTAAACATCAACAAACCTGCTTTTAATAAAATAATCAGTGTTTTGAATTTGAGTAAAAAGATATTAAATAAGATTCACAGATACGGTGTAAACCGCCAGCAGCAATTCCCATTTTCAAAACGTCCAACACATTCAGCAGCAGGATCAACTGAAAGCCTTGAGGAACTTAAATTCACACACTGCTTAAAAAGCAAAACATTGTCAAAGCATAGTAGAAATGTGTGGGACGATGCATTTTAGTTTGAATTATTGCACCTGTGAAAAGGATCACACTACGTAAGAGGTTGCTGTGTGTACCTCAGTCATTTTCTGAAGAGAAAAAGCTGACGGGTCTGTAAAAGTGTTGAGAAATACGTACAGTACAGTATATCACCACTGGTGCTCATACACCTGTCATAGCTGATGTCATCTGTCATAGCTCCATCACTGTTGTTAAGCTATAGTGATATAAACAGAATGAAAGTACCTGTGTAGAAGGGGTTCTTTGAGGATGCAACAAAGATGTATTAAAAAAATGCAAACGCAGCATTGATTGTGTGTGTATAGCGTACTACATTTTAGAAATATTTAAGAATTCTCTCTAGATACAGGCCGAAACTAGAAATATGAAATTGGAGGGTGGAGGTGGGAGAAGCTGCTGCTGCTGGGTGAGTTGATCCTTTGCCTCCCAGGACGTGTGTGATGTGCACTGCCCTTCAAAATAAACGCTTTGCCGTTAAAATCGATTTCCAGCTCTGCTGACAGGTTTCATTGCGTCAGGGGGTTTTCCCTCCTCCTCCTCTAACACACACACACACGCACACACACGCATCTGTTAACCTCATCAATTTTTACCCATAGGCCACCAGGCCCTAGCACACTTGCTTTAAATAGAGCTTTATAAATTCCTAATGAAATTAAAATATAGGGATTTTGCAACACATACTGAGCAGCCCTCCTGCTGGCAGATAGGGCAGCATCCCAAATAAAATAAAAAATGTTAAAATGCGGATAGTGCTGCAAGTGCGTCCTATTTCCAGGCTCCCATTAACTAACATTGCTGGACAATAAATGAAATACTGTGCATACCTACCGTTCCGTATAACCTTCCACGGCTGTTCATTGCGACAAACAACTCACTCTTCACCCCATGTAGGCTCACCACTCCTCTGTCCACCGTAGAGATCTCTATTAGACCTGATGCAACACAAATAATGATTACATTAGAGTCAAAATACAGTTAAACATACCAACCCACCATGCTGACTGATATAGTGTTATATCATGGTGACAGTAGGATTGTGCTCTCTCTCTCTCTCTCTCTCTCTCTCTCTCTCTCTCTCTCTCTCTCTCTCTCTCTCTCTCTCTGCGTCTATGGGTGTAACCTTGCAGATTGCTGCGCATGCATGACGAGCCTTTGTTCTGCATCTTTCACACCATCTTACATTTGCACCCAGGCGCGCGGCAATTAAGCGCATTCTGGTTATTGCAATAATTGCAGTAATTGCATTGACGTGCACGGCTATTGGTCTCTGGACCGCCCTCACAGGGCTGCGTAAAAATAAGTTGTGTCTAAAAGCGTCCATACATTCATGTCATGGTTGAGCTTGGGGAGGAGGGGGAGGAAAGGGGGTGCTCAACACTGATGGATACTTTTTAAAAAAAAATAAGATGTGTATTTGCCGTGGAAGACATTTAATTCTCCCTCAGAGTCGGATGACATATGATCATGCAAATTAATAGAGGGGATAGACTAGCTCATCACAGATCCATGCTTATTGACTCTGCCTCTCTTTTATGTCTATTGAATTACATTGGTGGAGGTATAACTCACTGTACTGGTTTTCATTATGTACACCGTTTATCCTGCCGTCGGGGAGGACCTGAAGGTGAAACCCGATGCCCACGTTGCAGTAGAGCCTCCGCACTCTTTTGATGCCCAGCAGATAGTCACTCTCCCAGTTCAGCTCCGGTTTCTCCCCGGAGATCCCCAGTACAGAGCGGGAGAAGAGGGTCTCCCATCTTTTCTCGAGTAAAGTTGCATTTGTCCTGCTGCTCGGTAAAGGGTACGCTGACGCGATCCCCAGCAGAAAGCCCAGGAGAACCACGGCGGTCAGCGTCCAGTGCGGCGTGCCGGCCTCGCAGGACATACTGACGAGGAGCCTTTGCGCAACGGCCATCCGGTTTACCTTCGGCCCACGTGGTCGAAATTAATGACCCTAAAAATACCGCTCTTCTTGTTTTGCTTCCTTCGGCATGCTGGCTGAGGGTTATTTTTGGAGCGCAGATCAGGGCTTTGGGCATGAAACGCAAGCCCCGGTTCAGAGGAGGAGAGGAGACGGGAGAGTGCGCGGCAGAGCTGGAGGTGATGGTGATGGTGAGGTTGGTGCTGGTGCTGGTGATTACCATGTTTTGCAGCTCCTCCGCGCCTCTCTCTCTCACACACACACACACTCTCTCTTGCTCTCTCTCTTCCCCCCCTCTCGGTAAGACTTCGGAATAAATCCTCTACCACTCACCAAAATCCCTGTTTCAACATTGCCAGGGCTATCGCATCCCTAGATGACATCATGCTGACTTCACCGCTGGGACAATACAAGGGTAGAGCGGGTGCTGACAGCAGGAAAAATACCAAGTGTGTGGAGAGTTGAGGGGAATAGCCTACTGTCACTGCTGGACTGGAAGGGGAGAAAGCTTATTGGTGGCGTTCAGCGGCCGTGGGCCGCGATGGGGCACTCGGGCTGCTCCCAAATTGGGTCGGTGGTCATATGTCTGTCAGGCCGCTTCCTTATTTAGAAGGAAGGTGTAAAAACAGGCCTACTTGTCACCGGAGAGCAATGGCAGGGCTCTTGTGGTCCCACTTCTTCTGCTGCGCCGTTCAAGAACTTCCCCCCCAGTAAAGCTGTGTTTTTCTGGGCATAAAAAGGACGTGATCAGCGGGACCAAAGAGCCAGCAGGGTGCCCACCGCGCCTCGGCCCCTAAGATCAGGGTTCAAGGCCTCAGTGTCGGTCAGCATCCGCCCTGCTGACGTGTCCTTGAGCAGGACACCAACTCCCCCTCGGCGCTACAGCGTGGTTGGGTAACGAAGGCCAAGACTGGCATTTTAATAAAGTATCATATGTTTTATAGTCCACCATAACCCGTGCATTTCCCATGGTGCATTCGTGAGAACTACGAGGAGCAAACTGGAGAGGCCCGTCATGAAATGGCACACATTGTCAGCATGCCATTCCCTGCAACATGAAAGCCTATCGTCTTTTCCATGTAATAGATAATGCCACCAGCAGCATGCCCATGCGTCAGTGAGGTCAGTGCATTTGCGCACCAGCAGTCTCTCTTGCACACTACAGTTTCCCAAGATCTCCAAAGGATGGCACCATTTCCAAGTTCATTGGAACCAGTCCTGTAGTGACTTTAGTGTTTGTAGACCAAACTGCATAGATTTTTGGACATTTTATGCTACAGAACTCTATAAAAATGAAAATTGTCAAAATGCACTTCAGATGAACGAATTCAAAGAGTTAAACAAACAAAATGAGCCCCCTATTATTATGTTAAGTCTATATACTGTACACAATAATGACTAGTAATCAAAAATAACGTTTTTAATACAGAGTAGGAGGATGCCTTTCATAAAATGAATCACAGACAACTCATTAACAATGCAGTTCTTTTATTTTGTATAAAATCTATTTGGTAACTGCACATTAAATCACAATCTGATGAATGTAGAATTAAAATGAAATACAACTTTTTGTTATGGCTGAATGCATTTATGATGATAACACAGGTGACTAAAATCTTATGACAAAAACTGTGATTTAAAAAACAAAATCAATCACATCAAAACACAATGACTTCTGGCCTTAACATAGTTGGACCATTGGCACTTTTTTATCTGAAATTAAACAGGCCATTTGGTTGAGATCAATAGGGAAAGAAAACAACTCCCCCCATAAATATATCTGTAGTGTTTATCAGTTAAGTTTAACAAGAACACAGATAAAAACAAATAAGTGGTTATACAAGACCCAGATAAAAGCATTATTGATAAAATGATGGTTTCTTATTTGCACCAGAAAAAAAAAAAGACAAAACATATCAGCTGTGTGAAAGGCATATAGTTTTCAGCTGATGTGGAAAATTATGACTTTCAGTATTCTCATCTGCAATATGCTCTCTGATGTTATCAAAGCTACAGGATAAAGTGTAATGATAAAATAAATTATAGTTTGATGATGCTTCTATACCACATCTATACAAATAATTTATCTTTTTCACAGAAACAGCCTTCGCCTTTGCACCTCTGAAAGATGCCAATAGTTAAATACGTGCCATTTTGTCATAAAAGCGTAATAAATAAATACATATGTACAAAAAAAAAAAAAAAAAAAAAAAATTTGAAAAAATGTACAGGCACTTGTAAAAACAACCTCTCTCTGACACTTCGGCAACTGCTAGAAAATATTTCCCGGTGCGTATCGGGGTGAAACGAATAATTCAGCAGCAGGAGGGTTCTGCTGCCGCAGTGGTGTCGACATGACAAACAAATCCTCTGCCATTTTTACTTCTCTCATGCTGAGCGCGCCTCAGGCAACAAGATCCTTCAGGACTATTTGGATCTGCTGAACCCAATTCTTCACCCCTGGTGTAGGATCAGACAACCTGGATACAAAATGCTCAAATTAATTCACTTACCGGTTGCGAAACTAGCAAGGTTGCTTTACACCAAGCGGCCAATTTCAAAAGCTCAACTGAAGGCCACAATACATTGCAACTTACAGCATCATACAAGCCAAGCTAAAGTCATAAGAGTTTATTATAACGGCTGTGGAAAAACTGCACACATTCGAGTCATATCACTTTCCATTAGCCTCACACTTAAATATCACACACACACACACACACACACACACACACACACACACACACACACACACACACACACACACACACACACACACACACACACACACACACACACACACACACACACACACACACACACACACGAATTTACTGCTTTACTTTTTTTTTTGGTCTTTTCGGGAACAGGTGCTATGAAGTGAGCTTCCATCAGACATCCCCCCCTACATGTTTACATACAGCATTATGCAACAAGCCCATCTGGATGTCCTAGATTGTCATTTCAGAATACAGTAAAACATGACGGTTTAGGCAGCAGGGAAAGTGTTGCGTCAGTGTCATAAGGACAGGATGAGACACTAAAACAATGTACTAACCTGAGACGACTGTCCTGATCAGAAGCTTCGTTGGACAGGATGAGCAGCCCACTAGACTAGATTCTTTTTGATTATCTAGACCAAAGACGTTTAATGCAATATTTCCAGTAAACAGCTTCATTCTTAAACCACCACAGTCGATAACCTCACCTCAACGGGTTGCATAACAAAATTCCCATAGGGATATACAGTAAATTTGTATACAAAATATTTACAGTAAAACTGTTAATTTTTTAATAGATGACACTGGGGGGGGGTGCAACAGTAGAGTAGAGCTGAATTTTACGCATAAAGGTCAGAGTACTACACAGCATGTAAAACGGTTTTAAAATGTCCTCTATGGCTCTGAAGAAGCTTTCGTCAAGTCTGAGAAAAAAAAATTCATAGCGATGTCATCAGGGTTATCTCGAGTTTAAAAATAGAAAAAAATTAAATTGCATTACAAACTGAGGGCATGACGTTTACAAGATGATGGCACTTAGTTATGGACGGTCTGATTAAAGATGATGCAGCATGGTTCCAGACTAACTTTTCCACTTTCTCCGTTGGTCGCACCTTTTTACTTGGCCCAGCATGTTATTAATCAATGAGGCTGCATTCACTCCAAATCAGGGGGCCTGGCGAATAACGGCAGTCCTCCCATTCATTTGAGTGGGATAGTACGTTTACGCCGCAGGGGATTCCGAGAAAAATAAATAAATGCAACGACCTGCAGCAGAAAAGTTGAAACAACTTTTGGAGAAACGCAGCCAAACGTCACGCTCCGGTGGCCAATAACGTAACCAGCGAGTCGGTGAGAGAGTACAATTACCGTCCCTGACTCCACTCTAGCAGGACCATGTATAGAGCCCTGTATAATGTTGTATTATGGGAAATGTAGGCAATACAAAATCATTAGAGTACCCCTTTAAGTGTGTTTTTCTTGACTTATAATTCTATTTTCTGAACAGGTAAAAACAATGGATTAATCTGTCCATTCTGCTGTTGTGAAGAAAGACGGGCCTGTCTCAATAAGATGAGGACTCGTCTCCAGAATGGCTTAGTGATGCTGCAGATGAGTCTGTGCAAGCCAACACGACGTTTAACGTTTTTGTTTTGAGCACAAAACAGACTGTACTTTTAAAAATGTGTGAGTGTTTTTGAAGTTGAGTTCTACAGTAAATCTGTCTGTGGTACCTGAGGAAAAAAGACGATTGGACAGAAAAGATGTCACAACCAAAACGTTTTTAGAAAGATTTCTAAAGAATTCAATTGCATTCAGCACAAAGAGTACCACACCTGACCTGAGCACACACTGGGTGTTGACCCTTCAGGTGGTGGCTAACAATACCTGCTATAACACGGAAGCTGCACATCATTTGCAGACAACACGTCTCTAGTAATATTTTCTGACCACTTTCTCTCATAACCTGACACATACTTCTCCAACGCAGAGCTTTTATAAAAGCAAACACATGGTACAAGGCCTTCTGGAAACAGTAGTGCATTGTTGCCCATGGAACCTGAATGATTGATTATTTGTGATTCCATCGCTCCCACATGTTTTGCATCGTGTCTCAGCTTTTGAGGTCCTTTTGGTCAAAGATGATTCGACTGCCCAAGTAGATGGCGATGGCACCGAAGATGACGGAGCAGGCGATGTAGGCAGTGACGGACTGCGCAAACTGAACGATCATGCCTATGAAGAGGGTGGGGAAGACCTGAGAGAGGAGGAAGGTGCCGTCTAAGATGGCAAAGTCCAAACCCACGCCACGTTTCTCAAACTCCGACTCGGCCTCCTCCTGTTCGGTGGCACCGGAGCTGTGAGATGAGCCGTTCTGGCTGTGTGGATTCGGGTAGAACTCGTAACTGTCCTGGCTGTACAAGGCGTGCCCGTCTTCCACAGGAGTCAAATACACAGAGTCACGCTTGGCTGCAATACCATTTATATGCACGCTTTTGTTTTTTCTTTTTGGCATATAGACCTGAAATGAGACAAGAAAGGAGTCAATTCATCAATAATACAGATCAAAATAGTATCACTGGGAATAATTAAGAGTTCTTTACTCACCTCTTTCTCCTTGTGGTAGTGGCAGGTGAGTGTGTAGGGCAGAGTCTGCAGTGTGGCGTACGCATAGCCAGTGAGGGACGCCATTACAGTGACCAAGACCACACTTTTGGACAGGCAAATGACCAAAGCAGAGATTGTGAAGCTCACCATACTGCTCATGTAGACCCACCGCGAGCCAAAATGGCGAACCAACCGACTCATGATCAGGGAGAAGAAGGTTGAGGTAGCACACTGCAGGAACAGGCCCAGACTGCCCATACGGATACCTGGAAGAACACAAATGGAACTTTTATTACAACCAGCTTCTCCGAGACATCCTCTGTAGAAGACCCAGCTGTAACGACTGCCTTGTTACAAAACACTGTCCTATTATGTTGTCAGTACAGAACCCTGACAATCTGTATTATCTCTACTCATTTCCCAGTCAGACAACAACCATTTGGGTGAGGTCTTGCCAAATGACAGCCGCATAATTTTAAGTTCAAACGAAGAAAGAGTTGCAGACTTGGATTAGGCAAAATTAAAGTGGCAATAGACACGTTTTTTGCTTTAACTTTTTTTGTGAGGAGAGGGAGAGGGAGAGACCCTATAAGCCTATATTTCTTGCTTTTTCCCTAACGGTCTGAATAAGTCGGAAGGGTTAAAGGGTTAAAAGTTGCAACCACTTAAATTTATGATGCCTGCTGCTGGGCATCAAAATGTTTTAAATTCCTGAATAAATACATTAACTCAGTTACGGCCTAAATGAACATTAATCAGTGACGGGTTTTACTCTTGCGATGCATCATATCTTGCGCCGGATAATAATAATCTCAACTCATAAAAAAGCAACTTGACACTTAAGATAACAAATAGGTGATACAGTCACTACCACAAAAGGTAAACACAATGTTCTAACAATGACTGTACAACTGCCATTTATAAAGAAATTAACTAAATGTGTGTTTACTTCTCCATAATAGTACAATCACACGAGCGTTTGCATTCTCCCTTTGAATTCGGCCTTTAAACTAAAATAACGTTAAATAATTATTATTATTATTATTTTTTTTTAAACTAGATTTCCATCGTTTGACAGAATCACAGAATGCACACACTTAAGTAATGACACACATTTTAGTCACCCATGGGATTGAGTTTGCTGTGGGGAAATTGTTCCATGTTCAATAATGTTCAATGTATAATGTATTCACATATTGATTTCACCCCTTAAAGTTTTTTTGCGTTTTTCCTTGATTTCAGTACTAATCCATGGAGGATGGAGTGACGACATGTCTGGACTGCCATTTATTCCTGCCTGCTATCAGCCTGATCTCCCATCTCTCAGTGAACCGTGTGGGTCAGGAGTTCAGCAGCAGAGCAGAGAATCACTTATGTGAAAGGAGTATGTGGATCATATTACTCCTGGAAAGCAAAGCTGCCGAGCCCGCTTTACAAACACTACAGAAGCTAATGAGGACCGAAATTCAAGCCCTCCGAGATATACTGAATCTGTGCACAGGGGAACAACTGCAGGATGACTTAATGGCTGCTCGCCTACAACAACCTTCACAGATAACTACTTTGCATTACGACCCTTACCAGAAGGAACATGATCACAATCAGAAAAGCAGTTACTGATTTGAATAATGAAGTAAAAGAAAAGGTCGATGCAACTACAGACAAAGCAGATTACCTTGAGGAACATCTGCAGCCTGAATGATGTGGTTTAATAACATCCGCTGGGTTTCAGATTAAACAAAACGCAGCTCAGCCTCAGACAGATCTCAGAATTGTGTGCCTTGGCCATCTACCTGACTTGAATGAACATGTTCTTTGTGTGCTGATTCCTTGACATTAATTCTTTGTGAGTGTGACATTCCTTGTGGTCCAGCAAGCACAGGGAGGAGAGACAGAGAGAGGGAAAGTAAAAAGTAAACAAAGCAGGGAGAGAGGAGAAAATAATGTGGCTAGAGGGATGAAAATGTCAAATAAAAAGAGGGAGACTAGTGTGAGAGAGGAAAGGTTGAGAACGAGGATTAGGGGATGAAAATACAGGTGGACGGTAGCAGGAAAGGATTGATAAAAATGGAGACGGGAAGCTGAAACGTACATCATCAAGTAATGAGAGGTAATGGAAAAGCCAGAAGAAGGGAAAACGCATATGGTGTTAGGTAGGAAGTCCGGCTGAACAGAAGACGAAAACAAGACTGAAAACACTTAACTCAGACATGGCCCGGAGTTAATACATCTGCAACTTCTCAACATGGACAAGAAGGTCTGCCTCACATCCGTTTACCTCAGTCATTCTTCCACTTCGTGGTTCTTTCTCAAACTCCAAAGAATACCAAAGAAACAAGTCTCCCTCTTACACCACTGACACAGCAGTCACCTAAAAAAGGTTATATTTAGGTAGAATCATACAGCTAAGCATTTGCATAGCTTTAGACTATAGTCATGAAACTGTCGAGCAGGATTTGTGAATCAAATTTACAGAGCAGGAACAGGAAAGGCTGTGCATTTGTTTATCATTTCTGAAGTGCAGGGGTGGGAAGTAATACCTGAAATTCATTGGATTGGCTCGACACTTTCTTAAAATCATACTCAATGAAAGGATTTGTTACTTGTTCAGTGGCATAACCACACAAAATGTTCACCATCTCATGTGCAGTCTTGTGTCGGAGTCTATGTTTAAGTAGGTCTTTGCAGTATGTGTCCTACACCTTAACAGGAGCCAAAATGAGGAGAGCAGGAAGGCTTGTAGGCGTGCAGTAACACAGGCTCCGTCTCTGTCTTCCACCTGTGCCTGAGGAATGTGTCCTGCATCCTGTGCATCCTGCCCCGCTGGTACAGAGCAGACAGCTCAGCCAGGATGGACCCTAATTATGTGGTGCAGGTAAAGCCATGAGTACATAGCTAGGACATGTCTTGAGTCTCACCAGCGCAATGGAAGTTTCTTTCAGTAGTTAAGTTTTTTCTTGATGTCATTGTAAACTATGGAGCCTTGTGAGAAAAAAAATTATTCTGGTGATCCATTTTCTAAGACGGAGCTAAATAGTGTTTTTCTCTCCTGTGTTTATGACTTAAGAACAGGTGGAAAATATAACTTCTAAATTCCTTAAAACATTTTTTAAATCCCTCAAGTGGAGGGAAAAAAATAAATTTTCAGGATAATTTTTTTAATTGTTGTTGTAATACACATTTCAACCACAAGAGACTAGAATGCCTCACTACCCCATGTTCTAATTAGGACTATAAACAGTCATGTTTTCTTTCATGTGAGCTTTAATGTCTTCATGCACTGTTAATACAATGTACATATATTGTGTGACACAAAACATTAATAAATTAAAACTCACATGGAAGAGGACATGGAAGATAAAGATATTGTAACATAATACATTGTACTGTATAAAGAGGCAATCTGACCTTCGTCGTATCTTTGCTTGGACTCACTTCCTGGTAGTGCACTGGGCACGCCCTCGTACAGGCCTTCCCCCACAAAGTCTGTGTAGAAAAGCATAAAAGACATGACAGCCATCCAGCTGCAGAGCTGAGCCACACACAGCTGCCTCATCACCCGCGGGACATGGCAGTAGCTCCTGTAGATGGCCGGGGTCATGGACCAGCATGTTCTCAGCAGGCACAGCAAGGGTCCCGACTTCAGCAGCCTCAGCTTGCACTTCAGCAGGTAGCAGCACGAGCGTGGCACGCCACACCGGCCAGCCTCTATCGCACCGACCCCCGACTCCAGTATAGATCCTGACCCTGCCAAGCCGTTGCTGGCACACGAGGGTTCCTCAGACACCTTCATGGTGATGAGCACACTGGTGATGAAGATGAGGATGAGGAGGGAGAAGAGGCACTCGGCCTGGCCTCCGAGGTAAACAGAGAGCAGGCCACGACTCCAGTCCAGTGCTGGTAGCAAATAGCCCACACAGCCTCCCAAGCTGACCATGAAGGAGAACATAGCGAAGGCTTGGTTACAGTCCTCCTCGTCCCGATAAAGGTCCGACAAAAGAGCCTCTAGTGGTGTGAAGCACACTTGTCCACAAAAGTCAAGGAGCCCCACCCCAAGGATAAGGAAGCCCACCTGCAGCAAATGGTAGAATACAAGTTCATGTCTTGTCTCGTGTGCTTTGTAGGTAGAATTCACTAAAAATGACAATCACAAACAAACAATAAACCTACCTGGAGGGTGCGCCCACCCCAGGCTAGGCGCGCAGCCAGTACGTCTGCGTTGGGAATGATGAAAAGTGCCAGAAGGACTCCTAAAGACAGCAGCCAGATGAAAGGCCGTCGTCTGCCATAACTGCTGTTGCAGTGGTCACTGGCTGAGCCAATCAGAGGGATGAACAGCAGGCCGAGAACTGGACCAATACCTGTGGACAGAACCAGGGATTCACACAAGAAGTCAGCATAGAAGAATATGTAGAGGAGAAACAGCAAAGACACAGAGAAAAAGTAGAAAGAAATTTGGATTTTTGCAACAGACTGCATCAGTGAAACAAGGTATTTTCCTTCTGAAACACTGTCACACTTGTCAAATCGGTATGAAATCCTTAAATCACACAATGCATTTCCACTCATACTTTCCTAGCAGATTTTCACAATATCCCACGCCAAAAATACAGGTGTCGGATCAAATCTCTGTTCAGCTTTAGAGGCTTACAACAGCTTCCATGACTGGTTGACTGGTGTTTTTCTTCAGCCTGCCTTCTACCGGTGCCGTCAAATTCTCCTTGCTTCTGCCCTACCAGGGGGGGTAACTGCATGTGCCCCTCTGCCATCATCTGACTGCTGGTGATGGTTCCTACAGATGGTCTGCTGCCTGAAGGTAACCCACCCCCGGCTCATCCTCCACACATCGTCGGGTCTGGCTAATTAGAACACACCATGGTACACGGTTGTTTGCAAGCAATATCGGAAACGACCCAATCTTGGGAATACAGTTTGACATTTAAAGATGTACCCTGTGGAGTTTTAATGATAGACTAGCACGATTTTGTTTACAATGTTTCTCACCAACAGGCACTTTATGTACGGCAATATTGTGAATTCATTCATGTCCTCATGCACTTGCTCGTAAGGGCTGTGAAACCTTCGGTGTCTCACGAGTCAATTCAGAACCAATTCTGGATTCAGTACATAGGGGTGCCAAGTGTCAGGATCTACTCCAGTCTGCCATGCGCTTATAAAGGCAGTGTGGCAAATGATGGCATGAAAGCAGAGACAAGTGTGTATAGGATTAGCAGTCACATCAACTGATTGCAATAATGTAAAATGCACAAACACTTCTTAATAATATATTTGCAGTATTTTTCAATTCTCAGTAACCTCAACAGTAACAACTTATACAAAAAAAAAGAAAAATGCTGCCCGTTACTTAAAAAAAAAATAAATAAATTGGTATACTTGGGCTAGTTGTTATTTCTCATTTTAAAAAAATGTATTCTACACAAAAAAAAAAAAAAAAAAAAAACACGTAAAAGAGGTATTTTGTGTGATTTTTAACAAAAGGACAGATTCATGCTTGCCACAACTTTGACTTGGTGTATAGAATGATGGCCCATCATTAGAAATATCAAGGTTCTGTTGTAGGAAAACATGTTTTTAAAAATAGATTTTTGGAGTCGTCATTTGGTTTAGATTATAGAGAATCTCGATTCTTAAATGAATCTATTTTTTTTCCCAGCCCCAATGCTCGGAAAACATTAAATACAGAGAATCGGGACGTTTTCGTCAAAAAACATTGCTCTGCAAGCGCCACAGCAAATAAGCATAACTGTAATACACAACCATACCACTTTGTACAGGTTGACAAGAAACCCAGATAATGTGTGTTTCTGGTGTCTGAGGAGAACTCCCAAACCCTCCAAGAAGCACAAAGACCAGGCAGGTAGACAATCACAGACAAAGAGACAGGCAGGCAGACAAGTGGACTGCAGCCAGCCAGGCAGGCTGCCCCCCCCACCACATATCTTCATGCTGCAGCTGTGGAGGCCCATCATAACACTCCTTACCATCTCCAGCTGTAAGACTAACTGTCTTACACACTTACACACACTAACTGTCTCCCCACTCAGGAGATGCTCACTACTCCTAATTATATACTATACATCACACACGCACATCAGTGTAGTGTCTAACCTAACGCACACACCACATATGATCCCACTACTTTATTTAAAACGTGTCACATTCCACAATGTGCTTTGTTACTTGTACATACCTAAATATACTTAAAACAACAAGAGTAATGGACACCTCAGTGTTAAAGAGCACAATAGTGAGGAAAGTAACAACTGGAGGATGAAGCCGCCAAAAAATGGCTATTAGACAAAGTAGCAAGCAGCCATCTGAGAACCTGACACTATTGCTTGGGGAAATTAGCTTTAACCCTCCCAAGACACAATATCTATCTTCATTCAAATAACACTCAGGCACTCCATTATAATACAGGGTGATGAGAATTAGGTTGAGTGCATATCCAGATTGGCTCACAGCGCAGGCTGTTTGGGAGGAACTTCACAATGAAATCATTTTTCTTCATATCACCAGCAGCTGTTACATAAACGGAGGAGTAGAAGTGTATACTGTTTAATTCTTTATACGTGAATAGTCACTTCTGTCATCCAAACGGAGCCTTTTGGTTTCGTGGAATTGTATTTATCTTCTGTACAGCCACATGACAATGTATCAAAGAGACGCCTTTAGTGAAGACCATGTGAATGCCATTTGGGCGAGGATAATGCAACTATTCACATTGCGTACAAGTAAACTCAGTTACATTGTGCGAACATATACCATATGGGTGATGCTGACTGTGTGTATGGACACACACGCCACTAATTTGTAAGCAACAAGATGACTGACCTATTTTAAAAAAACAACAAAAAAAAAACCTCTCCGTCTTCCTTGATGTTTGCATTAGGAAGAGTTTAAGTCAACTCTTACAGACTATTGTTAGATTGAAAGGTCTGAGGCAAGTAAAGCCACAAATACAAAACCAGAGGCAAACTGAATTATACGTTAGCCAGACATAATGCAGCAGTCATCAGCTGCAGATTCTCTAAAGTGTTTGTGGTACGTTGTACATCTGCTGCTGCACAAGGCCACAGAGAAAAATTAGCTACTTTTTACGACTCTTCCCAGAATCACTAAATATTAATTTTTATTGAATTCATTATTCATTATAATAAAAATAAATAAATAAATAAATAAATGATACGTGTAAAACGTTTTGCATCTTGTATGTAAAATGTGAAAGATAACACATTAATCACCCTAGATGGGAGGTTTACACTATTCTGTATTGAAACTGTCCCTGATTCACCTCTACGGTACACTCATTGGCTGTAGTGTGTTGGATTGCATTATATTGTAAACATTTTCTTGTGTTTTCCACATGTAAAAAAGAACAGGTTGAATTACTGTGCAAAATGACACAACCACCACAAACTTCAGCCTCAAAAATGACCAGACAGTTGGATCAATGCTGCTCTTACAGTCTCAACAAAACTTGGACTGCATTTTAGAGGCATGTGTAGCATCACTGTTCCTAAATTGGGTCCAACCGCTGCATTTGTCACCGCTACCTTTTGACATTACTTTAAACTAGCTTTTGGCAATAAAAATGGTTTCTTTGGCTCTACAGCAGTTTAAAACTTTTAAATGTAGCTAGTGTGAGATAATGCTGGGGAAATGTCTGTGAGCTCTGTGTTTAAACGGTTTCCTTAAGTTTGGATACAAACACATGCTGCCTGCATCATAATTGTATTAAAACATTTTGTTCTAAAATTTAGTCAATGATTACAGCTGGATTGTCCACATTTTACAGATATTTTCAGCCGACAAAAACAATGTTTTGTATTTTGTTCCCTATGCTTTTCAGGGGTACCAATGTGTAACACTATTTTAAAACGGTTCAATGTGTAATTTGGAGCCACCTGCGCCAAAGAAATAGGGGGCAGTATTTCACCTCTAAACTGGGTCCATACAATGTCAACATCAACATTAAGTTTAGATTTTAGTCATAGTAGTTTGACATATTTATTGTATTGCAATTTATTCTTTATATTGTGTATTTTTTTACTCCTGTGTAATGCTTGTCAGTCAGTCAGTGGGCAAGAATACCAAAATTCAACCAAACTGCTGAAACGCTGAGAGCCGGTCAAAAAACACTTCATCTTATAATCTTCACGTGGAGCTGATCCATCTGTGTTTACTGGGACACTAATGTTAACGGGGGCTGTAGTCTGTGTAACGCTACGTTAGTTTGTTTATTGGAATAAATCCAAAGTGGCAGAAAATAGAAAACGACCCGCATATTTGTCTCATCTTCCCGGTGGCGCCGCAGCCAGGAGAGCAGCCCGCCGGGGGAGGAGAGAGGTCGGCCGAGCCGGCACTCAGCAGCCGCCTCCATCAGATGGAGCCCCAGTCAGCAACCAAAGAGACTTGAGCTCAGCTAGAACAAGCCCCCGGCGCCGTCGGTCACAGCGGGCTGCTGGACGGCACTAGTCAGTTAGCGTGCTAAAATTAGTAGATGATGTTATGTCAAAGACATCTATGTTTTGTGTTGCAGAGACGTCTTTGACATAACATCAACACGGTTACCTCTTCTCATTCTGTTGATAATGTTAGTCCATTGTTTTAATGTTTTATGTTTAAATTTTGGCATATCTTACACATTGAACCTTTAAGTCAGAGACGAGCAGACTTAGTGGTTCATCATTCTAACCTCCTTCACTTTTTACCAAGGAGTGGTGTTACAATGGCTCTAAAGTGCTGCAATAGTGAAAACTGCCTTTGAATTTCAGCATTTGGCTTTGCACATCCTGTCTCAAATGTTTCGGCCAGTTTTAGATCCAGACTGACACTCGATTCTTGACAAATCCTATACAAATTAGTATAAGAAAATACATAAAATAGCATAGAAAATCATAGGAAAGCTGGAATACAGGGAGAGATAATCAGTCAAGCATATTAGATTGCCCTTACTAACTTGAAGAGTGCACTGTGCAGCTGTAATGTGTAGTACTTTACTCTATGTATATGAAAAGAAAAAAAAGGAAAAAAAAGGAACAAGCATAGCAAATTAGCTTAGGCTGTAAATATTAGCAATAGCCTATTCAGTGAATAGACTTACAAATCTGCCCTAGAAAAACAAACAAATCAAAATGAAATTGTTTACCAAGTGGACATGACAATACATTTATGTGATCCAACTAATAGAAGAGCAAATAAGATGCATTTAGCAAAATCATAGTTGCTCCTCGTTTTAGAATGTTTGATGTGAAGTGAATTGCAACAAGCAACTCTATGGGTCAGTCTGTTTGGAGATTGTGCCTCCGCATGTGCTGAGTGACCACTTGTGATGAGAGCTCACTTCCCCGCCCTTTATGGAAATAATCACAAACATAATTTACCGTTTTCCCAAGACCAAATGAGTTGTCGCTTTAAACCGGTGGGAGGCAGCAATGCACTTCCCTGCCTAGTCTGGCGGAAATTAAAAAGAAGAGGAAGAAGCAATCCAAAATCGCCCAAGATGTTTTGACGCTGTAGTAATATATCTCTGTGGGCTTTTCCAAATTTTCAGACGTTGTGTACAAAGCAGTGTAAGCTATGTTATTTAGCTGCTTCTTAGCAAAATGCTCCGAGTGAATTGATATGACCTCTGATAAGCAGTGATGTAGTTCAGCCTATGTGTTTAGGTCTTTTATTGTGAAAGGTTCAAACGGAAGGAGTGAAGCTGTAATGCGATGCTGCCATTGACGATGTAGGAACTGTGCACTTGTGATCAGATCACCCAAGACACATGTTAATGCCAGCTGTAAACGGAGTCAAAGATGGAGGTTTGAAGCTTTTCTCCGTTTTATATCATATTAAAATGAATAGCTTTGGGTTTTGGACTGACAAAACAAGACATTTAAAGAAGACATCAACTTGGAATTTGAGAAAGTGGGGTGGACATTTTTCACTGTTTTCTAACATTTTATAGACTAAACGATTAACCTAGACAATAAATTACTGGCAGATTAATCGATAATGAAAAACAAGTTACAGCCCTAGAGACTATGCATATTCGGTGAGAGAATGAGGCAGAAGCAAAACATGTGCACTTTCATACACAAACATGCACTATGAGGTAGCAAAGAGGTAACTAGATCCCACTCTTTCATTCTTTATCAAGCCCTTACCTAGCACCATGGTCATGTAGCGCTCCTCCACTCCAGCCTCCAGCAGCAGTGGGGGCACGTATGTGATCCCAGCTGCCACACAGATCTCCAGGCCACAGGTCAGGGAGTTCAGCAGGACGAGACGCCACTGAGACCTCCATCCAGGCATATTTACAGCGGCTGGCTCGCCTTTCCTCTCCTCTTGGATGGCCACTACTGGGGACAGGGTAGGTGGGAGGGACCCGGGCAGGGGCAAAGAGGGGAGTGTGGAGAGGCAGATGGTGCCCCAGTGGGACAAGAGGGCTGTTGGGGAGGGACAGCAGCAAAGACACGTGGATGTCTCAGATAACCTGGAGGATTCATACTCTTCTCAGCATTCTGGATCTAAAGAGCAGTGAGAAAAAGAAACTTTTAGCAAATTTTGAACACCGAAATTAAAGAAATGCCTAATGAAGCACACCTTTCATACGGTCTCTGCATAGCCTGTCACACAGCATAAAATGTGCTACTGTAAGTAAAGGCTAAGGCGTGCAGGCCATTCCCAGGTTACTACACCTGGATGTCAGTGGCCTCAGGTTGCATGGGAGATGTCAGCGTGTCAAGCTCTCTCACATGACATGCGTCTTTTCCTGGTTTCATTAGAGTGAAGTGATGTCATTTTACCATACTGCTCTAGCTACCCCTGTTATTTGCATTTATCCACTTAGTCAATATATCCACATTACTGATGATTATTTATAGAAAATCTAAATCGTACATATTTTGTGAAAGCATAGCAATAGCCAACCCTGCAATATGGTCGCAATATCGATATCTTGATCAAAGATATTGTGACATTCGAGTTTCTCCATATCCCCCAGCTCTAATATGATATTGATATATTCTCAGAGCTTCTCTAACAGCTTCAGGACAGCAGGAACAACAACAGGCAGACAGAGGAGATGACTCAGCTGGAGCGACGTGGCGAACACACAAAACCATTTCGCAAGTCTCAAAACGCGACTTTTCAAAGATAAACCTTTATATATAAAAAAAAAAAAAAAAAAAGGACTTTAAATTCCCCATCTCTCTCTCCTTACTACGTCTCCCTTTTCCCCGTTCTCCATAATAGTATTCGTGGGAGCCTTTCCTTGGCTGACCCTGTAATTATCTGTGTTATTAGGCTCTGATTGTAGTTTTAGTCACATGCGCGAGTCCTCCTTCCAGAATTTGTTTAGCAGATACCTACCATTATTCCGCTGAGTGTGTATGAGAATGTCTTTAGCACCTGAAAAGACGTTTGAAAGAGACTATAAAGCAGGAGGCAGATTGAGTAACATGCGAGAGGAATGATATTACACAGCACGTTTTACCATTCTAGGTTTAAAAAGACAGAAAGCCATGTTGTGCCAGATACAAGAAAAATGTCACTGTGTTGTCACTGTGTTGTCAAGGTGATGCGTTTAAGTCGGCGGTTGGGATGCATCCATCCACACGCGACTCTCGGCTTTGTATAACAAGATGAACAAAACACTAAGCTGAACCACAACAACTGTGTCCTTGTAATTTTCTGCACACCATCCTGCATTGACAGACAAGTCCACCACACCTTGAAGCATAATTTTTCCAGTGACAATAGCTGACATTCTCCATTACATAACTTAATGTCAAGATACCATGTGTTCATCCCATCTTTGTTCCCTCACCACCAATTATAGGCTTAAAGTGTACTGATAATCATCTGAAGGAATGAGGTGGGACTTTCATTCTAAAGACAGAAACGTATAATCAGGCGGCCTCCAATCTGTGTGTATTCAGATACCTGTACATGAAAAAAGGAAGACCAAGATTACCATTATCGTCATCATCCACCAATGGAGGTGTGCTTTCTTTTAAAGCAGAGGGAAAGAGCAGGAACAGTCAGATCAGCCACAAACACAGAAACAACAAGGTGCTATATTTGCATTTGGTGTGATATTTCTCCGCCAATGCTGCCCATCTGTTCTCTCCCAGCAAAAAAAAAAATAAATGAAAAAAAATCATCTCCAACAAGACGTGGCTAATCACTGAAATGCGCTCAGATCAGTATGTGAAGAGACATGATAGACGTGGTGGTATCCATTATCAAGTTCCATGTCCTTAAATGTCGTAGTTTAGCACCACTTGCACAAATGCCGGTCATCAAGCATACCAGACTTACAAGCCTCTCGAGCCTTTCACATTGTTATAATCAAAAATGTTAACTGAATGTCATACAGCATTCATACATTCCCAGCTCAGTCATTATGAGTTGTTTGATATACAGGCTCTTTGAGAATCTGAAGGACAAAGCAACAGTGTTAGCAGGCTGGAGCTAGTAGGGGCCTGGGTCACTGAGAGAGGACCATTTCACACCCGTCAGATCCCATTCCCACCCAGCCTGGGCACACTGAAAGACACACATCAGGGGACCAGCCTTTACCCCTACAGCCTGTCTGGCCACTAAAACCCCCAGCCAAGATATTCTCTGTGTGTGTGTGTGTGTATATGTACATTGCCCCTCCCTCTCCTCTGCATTTCATCCTCATCCTCCCTCAACCCCTGAGGTCAGCATCGTCTCTGACCTGCATTCTAAGAGCACCCTTTTGACATATCTGCCCACAACTGGTCATGCCTTCATGGTTCTGAATCTCACTGTGAATGCTTTCTATTGCAGCCCCAGCTGACTTACTGTCAGACAGTCTCACTGAAAACAGAAGGGCCCCCGGTGGAAAGAATAGAGAAATCTGATTTGTCTACCCAAGCGGCTGCGGCTTGTCTGGACGCCTACCCAAATGCAAGTCAGATTCCAGGGTTTTGTAAATTGAATGGTTGCTTAAGTCTTGACCCGAGTGGTGAGGGAGGAGGATGGAAGGACTGAAAGACTGTGGCAGGAGGGAAACAGTGAGAGAGGCACAGAGACTCATTTATCCGTTCATTTATCAACCTCAAAGGCAAACATAAAATAAAATCTTTTTATTTTTTTGTTTTTTTAAGGTTTGTGGTATTGGCACAAAGAGGAACAGAGCTCTCAAGCTTTCATTTTAAGAAGGGAAGAGAGAAACACGCACACACTGGCAACCCACACAGTCATTCCACCACTCGCTTAATGACACCTCTGACTCTACAATGTATTCTAGTCATGCCCTTCATCGTCTTCCCATAGCCTTGGAGACACAAAAGCATGCACACTGTTAGACAAACAGCTCTCCTTGTCATCTTATGTGTTTAAACACTACAATCTGAGCCAGGCTGGTGAGGGGGGGGGTCAGCTTTTGTCAGCTCTCCCACTGCTCCATTACCATGCCCTATTCAGCCGCAGGCCCCCCAAAAATCGGTCCTAATGACTCTAAGCGGTATTCTTACAATACAAAAACGGCCTTTGTATACATTGTGCCAGGGAAAGTAATTGGATATAGTGAGGTATCAAGTCCATTTCCAAGTCTTTTATTTACGCAGTATTCGTATAGATGGCAGGCTATAGAGTGTGTGTGTGTGTGTGTGTGTGTGTGTGTGTGTGTGTGTGTGTGTGTGTGGAGTTGGGTGGGCAAGGGTGGGGGGGTCTCCCAGCAGACAGCAGGGTTTGGAAGAGAAGAGGGGAAGGAATTGCTCTGAGATGACATCAGAGCCACAAGCACAGTCGATGGCTGCAGAAACCTCAGGAGCAGGGTCTGGTTGTGTTTAGCGCAAGCTGAATGGCTGCAGCACCGTGGCCTTCCTCCCTTTTGAGTTCCTGCACATTAAATGGGCCCGGCCGTCTGCATTTATACCGACTGCTTCCCTGGCTTACTTCCTGCAAACCGTTCCCTGTGGCTCTCCTTCTCTGCTCTCTGAATAACACCAACACGTTAAGAACCCCAATGAACAGTGCACTGCTTACAATGCTGCCATAATATCACTACCTCAGCACTTCAGGCAGAAGCATGCCAACTTGGCATTGACGTGGAGGTCATGGGAATGATGTCACATTAGAGGGCCCCAGATAGGTTCCTTCTAGGTCCAGGTTCCTCAACCTGTCCTCAGAGATAAATGTCTGATATCAGAACTGAGGAACAACAAAACCTTTAATAAACAGACCTGTGCACTGAAACTCAAACTGTGGTCATCTTATACATGGATTGACTGAGATTCATCTGTACAGTTCCGCTCTCCACACTAAAATGTTCGCTTCAAAACAGCCAACATACCAACTGTAGGTTAGCTGTATGCTAGCTAGCAATGAACACAACAACAGCGTGTGCGAGAGTGTACCTCTGTGCTCCTTTTTCCTTCTCGTCCATAAAGCCCTTGGATACGCACACATTTCTCTATGAAGTTTAAACATTTTAAACTCCTGCAAGAACTGAACTCCTTTTGCACTTAATTTGCAGGTCTTCATGTTGACTTTGTATGCAATTGCGCCACCTCTAAAATTAGTTTCACACTATCTGAACAGTTATACTATAAATGACACATCAGCTATTTTTAATGCTTTTACTGCATTATCCCCTAAGATAATGTGTTTGGTTGTGTGGGCTCAGTTATGACTGTATGCTCGAGGACCTCTCTTGGTTGCAATGATTCACAAGTTTTGAAAAAACAATTTTATTGTCTGTTTTATCCCTTCATTGACTGTTGACCCCTCACTCCTTTTAACCGGCCGGTCAACTGCTTCGGTAGCAAAAACATTTCCTAGAATCGACTAGGCAAAAAAGAAGCCTAACAGTATGTTGCAGGCCACATTTTGGCCTTTGTCGTGGCCCAAAAAGTGACAGTCACAGAAAAGTATTGTCTCATTTAGAACCCGAGCATCTGCAGATTATGCCACACATGATGATCCACTAAAGTTAGGCACGATACAAGATGAAAAAACTCTATTTAAAGCGTAAGCAAGAACACTTCAAGAAATGTGCGCCTTCCTAATTTATAGACATTTTACCATTCTTCCCTCTCTTTCAGTCCCTCTGCCACACTCTTGCCTATGTTCATCTCTACCAGGTGTTCTACATCTTTCCATAACCTGTCATCCAGATGAGGACACCATCAAACCTCTGGCACCCGTTTTCCAAACACACTGTTTCCTTCCATTACTCACAACTGGATAATAACATGGAACTTCTTTAACCTACTTCAATAATAAAAAATAAAAAAGTTTAGCGTTTGATTTGTGTTTCGTCTCTGCTCACTTGAAAGGCGGACCTGGCCGTGCTGACCCTACCCCCCAGCCTGTAATCTTAAGCCCACATCCGTCACTGTGACCCCTGACCCTACCTTTCACAGCAAACCATGTGACCAACCTAACATCTCAAAGAGAGCACCAGCATGCGGACAGCTGTCTGCTGCTAATATTCTCCTCCAGTATGATGCTACCTAGAAAATGAAAAGTTAACCTGTCACCAGTTCTTTTAAAGTAGTGCTTGAGGGGAGAATATGCATTATAAGGACATCAATCTTATAATGGAGAGGGAAAGACAACCTTGTCTTATTTCTGGAGGGTGTAATGACACTCTTTGCAGTGCCAAAATGTGAAGTGCTCTTTCCATCTCTGAACCTAATTAGGCCGATGACTCAGAATAAGTCCCTTAAAGTTTAAAAGACGAAAGATGACAAGAAAATAATAGTTCATTGTTCCTGAGAGAGCAATGCTATCAGTGCCTTCAAAAATTATTTTGGGAGGAGGATGTCATTTATGGTTCTAGGGGACAATCTATTATCAAAGCAATCATTCAAATTCAGTAATTCATTCATTCACTACACAGGAATTCCCCAATACTGTTTTAAATAGCATCCGAACACCAATGGACCCCAACCACCAATAGAAAAGAGAAAAGTGAGGGGGGAAAGTATGCTTATTCGAAGGAGACTACAGCGGATCCACGCAGAAACACCCACACATATTGCACTTATCAGGTGAACATTAGAGGAATGCAGGCTAAGGATTGGTGTGTGTGTGTGTGTGTGTGTGTGTGTGTGTGTGTGTGTGTGTGTG
>CALSCE010010634.1:5275769-5322280 GCA_943593645.1 Bovichtus variegatus
TGTGTGTGTGTGTGTGTGTGTGTGTGTGTGTGTGTGTGTGTGTGTGTACTAAGGGAAGCCTCTGTCTACAAGAGAATGAAGCCAGCTACAGCTCAGGGAGGTGACCGTTATCATACCGGCCCATGCAAATAGCACAACAATGGAGTGCAGCAGAGTTCAGCCGTGTAGCCTCTTGTGAGTCAATGTGGCTGATAACGTGCCTCCCCACGGACTGTGGCTTTCCAGTCACTGAAAACCTATTGTGTCAAAGTGAAAGGACTAATAAGAGGGAATGCAAACGCTAATGGGTTTTTAGTCAACCATGATCAGGAGTGTTTACATTTAGTTAATAGAGCGGTCACAATTTTAATTAGGTTTAATCAACAGTTGATTGCTGTAAGTTGGTATTTGTGATCAACATTATGTTGTAACATGCAAGCATGAAATCCTATTTTATAAAAACGCATAACATGTCCTTTTATAAAAAAAAAAAAGAAAAAAAAAAAAGTTTAATAGGCCAATCAAACAACAGATGTTTATGAACTGCTAAACCTAATTAAAAACATAATAATCATCAAACAAAACATTAATATAGCCATGTTATAACACTTCTGTTTTAGCTTATTTTTCAATAAAACATTTAATAAGAGAAACATTTTGGAATAATGAAAAGCACTTCTTAGTTAAACGTGGCTTAAAATTTGATTTTCCATTAAAAAGATACGGCTGACCTTTCGCTACCATTAGCAGTCACAATACGGAGGTTCAGGTCATTTCATACGCTACAATAAGCTCATCACGTTCAGGGGAAATTCATCACGCTTGGCTGAATGACAGCAGCTAAAAAACAAAACAAATGCATGACTAAAAATGTGCATCTTTGCCATTAAAAATAAATATATTTCATTCTCTTTATACTATCCTGTACATTAAGTATTTGCACCTCATGTCTTTCAAACATTGAGGGAAGACAATGTAAGAGAAAGTGAGATAAAAGCAAAATAACATGGTGAGCCACAAAGTAGTGGAGTTAATTGGCAAAACAATACTCACCAGCCAAAGAAGCGAAGCTCAAAAGGTCCATCTACAGACTAGCATTGCTGAAAATTGAGCATCCAATCTATTTTAAAAGGCTAATCACACACTTTATCCAATAAACACAATCCACTCACTTGCAGAGCATATCTGCACTGACTCTTTTGACCACTTGCTTCAACTCCATGTTCAAGAGTCTGACTCTTTTTTTATCCTGCTTCTTTTTGTGTCCCCTGTTCCCTCCTCTCTTATTCAGCCCACCTCCTTTGCATCCCTGCCATTATTCTCCCTCCCTCTCTTCTGTGCCTCAGCCTGTAAGGTGGGAATTGGGAAAATCCCAAAGCACTTGAGGAATCCTGTCGCTCTCTGTCTGTCTGTCTGTATCAGTCTCAAAAAATGACTTGTTTCTGCTCAAGATTTTACCTGAAAAACTAAATTCTCACCTAAGCTAAAACCTTGACTTGAAATATAGTACAGAGACACACACTCACCTGTGTTGTATAATAGGGTACAACAGGCAGTTAGGAAACAAAGAATGAATTGAGATCATCCAACAACCCCACAATGAGGCCACTCCCCCACCCCTATTCTCTCACTATCTATAACCACTCCCTAAAAGTTCTGTTTTATACCCCCTGACCCAGTATCATGTTCAGCTGCCTATCAGGGCAGGGGCAGCACTCCCCCCCTCTCTCAGTACCTCCCCCCCTGCAGCCTAGTCTTAGTTAAGCTCATACTCCTGCATGACCGCTTGTCCATTGACTGCTTTAACCCTTTTCCTGGTTCACCCTCTCAGCCAGCAATAAGCCTATTTGAGTAGACACGTACATGCACAGACATAGACCCAAGATCACACACACACACACGCACGCACGCACGCACGCACGCACGCACGCACACGCACACGGCTGGCTGCCATGTCCGTACCCCACGCCTGGAGGCCAGGACCAACCCTCTATAGAAAAAGCTTTTAATTAGATAACAGTGAGAGGAAGGGGAAAAAAAGTGGAGCGAAGGGAGCTCTAAAATGGAGAGGGTGGTTAGTGGTGGCTGGGGGGGGTGTTGAGTAATGCCATTAGACTACGGCTGGCTTTAAGGAATCCCCATTTCTGGAGCTCAGAGGCAGATCAATATGAAGACAGAGTGCGGAAAATGGCTGCTGGCAGCACTTCCCCTCTGCAACAGGAGCTGCTTGCCTGGAATTAAGAGAATTCTGAAAATCCCATTTTGGAGAAAAGCCTGGCCTGACTTACTCAGCTTGGACTTCGGTGTTCTCACTTACCGAATATGTCCCACCCCTCACAAATCAAATACAAAGGTATATTATCTCAATGGTGAGCAATTACCCACCCCAAGTACAAATATGCATATCTTGAACACACACACCCTCATAGTAGCCTAATATTGAACTAGTAATAGAAAATGCCAAAAAAAAAAAGAAAGAAAAAGGTTTTCACTTGAGGTTTTTGGGGTTTTCATTCCCCATAACCTCAAGTTCCACACATACCAGACACTTATTTTCAGCAGCTAGCTGACAGCTCTTTCTACAAATGGCTCTGTTGATGCATAGATGATACTGCACCAAAACCTTACACATCTTCAACCTTTTGTGCTGCAATGTTTGTTAACATGGTGAGTGTGCTTGACTACAGCTTTGGCTCGAGATGTATAAGCACTCTGGGCAGGCAAAGAAGGCTTTAATTCCATGGTAGCCTTTTCCACAAACCTGGCTTCTCCAGTGCTGGCCAAACCCAACGTGCCCATAATAAGCGACGACACTCTGCTCTCTGCTTTGATAAACCAAGGAAACCAAAACAGTGTGTCAGAAATAGAATTCAAGGGCCACTACTCTTGGCATAGCAGCAGGGACCCAATAAAGCCTAAATGTCACCCACATTATACATAGCACGAAGGCTAGGATGGGAAGGATCAATCACTCATTGTGTGCTTCCACAGGAAATTAACCTTTGAGTAAATACGTGACGCTGATGCCTAAACACATTAAACACAGAGCTTCTACACATACCTAATAGCTTCTAACATGTATTGTAACATGTAACACACCTTCAGGATTAGCACTACTCCAATGACCCTTTTAAGAGTACCTGACAGTTAATATTCTCCAGGAGTTATCTATACTAGGGCATAACATAGATGGTCCAAGAGTCTTCTATATAGTCCCTGAAGGCTCAAGAATCCTATCAGTGTGTTACTTACACAGGGCCATCTGTTGCACACAGCCACAGAACTGTCACAGCTGCCTCAGTATCATAAATAATGAAAATTCAATTATGCAATGTTGAATCGATCCATAAAGCTGCACCAAGAGGGACACATGATGTTCCATCCTGCACAAGACTGCTTTACACATGTTTGTTCCTGCGCCAGATAAGAGCAGATGAACTCAAAGCAACAAAGTTAACTTAGGTTTGTAGGGTTTTTCCTGCTTACCGAATTTCAGCACAGACACATGCAAGTCTTTTTAAAACTCCTTAGTACAAATTTGACATGTGTCGGCGAGAAATGCAGGGTTTTTCCCAAAGAATGTAGTTTCCATTTTGATATGGCTGCACAAACTATTCAGTGATTACCAAACTGTGGTACACAAGCTTGGTATGCAAGAGCCCTTGATAAAATACCACACAATTGCAATCTAACTCAAGTCCTTTAAGTCCCCATGAAACGGATATCAGAGAGCAATTTGCTTCCACATATTTACGAGTCTCCTGTAAAAACAGTAAAATAGGGAGAGACACGTTGCGCATATTGATTGGCGTTCACAGCAGCCAATAGTGCAATCATCGGATTTGGTCGACGAATCGGACAGAGATAAAATGGAGGAAGAAGATGAGAATGAAGACGTCGGTTTCGGAGTGAGGCCATACATGTGTGAGCTGTGAGCATACATATCCATCACATGATGGAAAAACTTAGTTGTAAATCATTTAAACATTTGAGAAACAAAATTAATCTGACGTGTGGTCTGACATAGCATTAACTAGCAAGTTAGCATTAGCTAAATGCAGTCAGAGTCAGACTCCTCAGTAGTTGATAAAAGCAGAATGAGTGGAATTTTGAAATGGCTACAAGGACCAAAAAACAGTGGAGAGGCAAGTGAAAACACTGACTCTGAACTGTCAGGGCCAGACAAACCTTTAACGCTGGAGAGGAGTCTGAGTGGGCAGTTGGTACATGGTCTGAAAAGTGTGGGAACCTCTGAGCTAGACATGTAACACCCAAAACAGACACTGAAAGATAGAACACTGCAAGTACCCTGAAAAAAATGAGTGCATTACTTGCTGGTAGGATGTCTTCCTGAAAAGGAGTCTCACTGCAGGACATGGTGTTCCACCGAGAAAAAAGGTGTCCTTTCAGGAACATGCATGGGCTATTGTGGAAGCAATAGAAAAACACACATGGGGTTTAGACAGATGCCACGTAACCAGGTCTCAATTACACAGCAAGGTTTGTTCTTGGCAGCAGAAAAGAAGACGACACTAGTGGAGACATTAGCTAAGCTTTGTTCATGCTTTAAAAACGGAGGTGGGCGTCAGCTGCGCACTTGTTTCTATACATACTAAAATAAGGCGTCTGTAGTACAGCTCCACACATGTACTTCTCTATCAAGAGCTCCTTTGTTTGTTGTATTTGGTTGAGCAAGAAGTCAAATAAAGAAAAGAAAAAATGGTATGTGCGACCGTTTAATGAGAATAAGATCAATAATGGGTATATAGTACATATAGCCTACATACAGTACATGAAGCAAGCATCCAGTTTGCTTTTCTAGCACATCAAGTGCATCTAGTCTGCAGTCCAGCAGAGCACAGGGGGAAACAAAGAAATTACATGAATTACTAAAATATGACTTTGTTGAAATCGGATATTAAAGTGCACTCAGTTCTGCTGCTTTCAGTTTACTACTTACAACAAATGAATGAATGTTGAATAAATGTTTTATTTTTTTTATTATTGCCAACATTCTTTTATTGAAAATTGAACACAAAAAGGCACCTATAGAAAAAGAATGATCGTTAAATTTGAAAGTGGAGATTTCTACCGATACTCTCTCAACTAGCTGCCATATCGCAGTCTTTCACTAAGTGTTTATCGCGATGACAATTTAAAAAAATATGCATATTGCGCATTCCTACTTGACAGTATTTGTGCAATTCCTTAAAATAAAAAAAGGCAACAAACTTAAAGAAATACAAAAAAAAAGGAAAAAAGTAGTAGCATCAAGTCACGGGAAATTGAGGGCTGAGAGACACTACGGATAGAGGAAACAGTACCAAGGAGGCCCTTCCAGCTGTTTTTCAAGAAACTAGAAACACCAAGGTCATGAACCTACCAGCTGCACGGATACAGTTAATACAGCACTGCATAGAGGAATGACAGACATAAGGACGGATGGACATCAACAGGTCCATCTCCTTTTTCCAGCTGTTGTCAGAGCAGTCGTGGCCCCAAGGCACAATGATTAACGCCTCAGTCAAATGCTATACAAACCAGATGGTAAAGATGGAAGAGCAGGGCAAAGTCCTCTGCCTCCCTCCCTCCCTCTCCAACCAGCAGCATACATATGAAGGCTCTTACATTAAAATACATTTTAATAAACATCCTGCCCACAGTCATGAAGTCGTACTCTGCAGTGGCATTGTAATCATGTTTAATGCAACCGTTCCTTCACAAATGTAAAAAAAAAAAAAAAAAAAAAAAAAAACACACAGCAACATAAAAACACAACTACACAATAGGAAGCGTTTTACAACGTTTTACTGTCTTTGTGTGCCCAAACCCTGAATGCAGACTAAAAGGCGGAATGCTACCATGGGCGTTCTGGAAAAATAAGAAATGTCAATCATCAGCTCGACAAGACGAAAAGCCTGCCAACAAAAGAAACGTGTAATCAAGTGTACACGTTGTAATCAAATCTTCCCTTCCTTCAATTAAATCGTGTCCTCTAAACCTCGGACAGGACACTCGATATCAAACAACCCAAACAAGTTCACAAACGGGACATTGTTAACCGTCAACTTGGGTGGAACAGTCCATTAGATGTGGCTGTGTGCATCTGTGCATCTGTTTGTGTGTTGCCGTACACATGTGGGCATGAGCAGCAGCCTGCACCTTTTCACACATATGTGAGCTGTCGGGCCCATCATGGCTGATCCCCTAAGCCTGCTGTATGAAACATTTCTGACAAAAACATTGAACTGGCAGGAGCAGGCATCAAAGCACTCACACACATATTGACTCAAATCATAAGCTTGATCCTTTCACAAGGCACAGAGCATCTCACATATCAAAGGTCTCCCTCAAACACTCAATAGCATCCCTTTCAGCTTGCTACATGAAAGAGAACACTGTGGTGTCTTATAATATACGGTTTTCCCATTCACAGAGACGAACTTCAAAGAGTACTAATTCAAGTAAGAAACCTTTCACTGTCCCCTTGGCTTGGTGTTTCCTGGTAGCTTTAGTAAGAAATGATCAGGGAGGTGGCAGGGTCATTTATAATTTGGCACACTAAGCGCCTCACCAGATTTGCCTTTTCTAGATCGGCCACTTTACACACTCTCTGGGGCTTCAGTCAAAGACAGAGTGTGAATATGTATTGCAAACATCTGGCCAAGTCCTTATCACCATGGGAAAATGTCTCAGGACAAGCCTGTATTATCTCTGCTCCAGGGCCCGTCTCATCTGGACTTCAACTGTGGTTTAGCAGCCATGTCAAACTCTTAAGTAGTGCTTCTCATTAATGGAGAATTATAGAAAAGCGATAGGCTCATTTGCCGTCCGACCTGAGGCTGTTTTG
The DNA here is from genome assembly GCA_943593645.1 of Bovichtus variegatus. Classification (NCBI taxonomy): domain Eukaryota; kingdom Metazoa; phylum Chordata; class Actinopteri; order Perciformes; family Bovichtidae; genus Bovichtus; species Bovichtus variegatus. The sequence continues at coordinate 5,282,599 of CALSCE010010634.1, forward strand.
TCTCCAATGCCACGCAGTTCCCTCCACACTTGAACCATGTGGGCAGAACTAAGTAAAGTCAGTAAATTAAATTAGACTAGTAGAAGGGGTGTGAGTGAAACAACGCAAAGAGAGTCAGGACTGTCGTTTTCCCTCGCCAGAGTGAGCACTGCACTTTTTTCTCAAAAGTAGAGTTGATAAGGAGGATCTAGGCTTATATTCAACAACACTTCCAAAAAACCAGAGGCCAGACAGACAGACAGACACTTTAGAAACTGCTGTGCAGTTGGCATATTTCACCCATTGTGTTGCAGTGCTTTCAAGTTTGAATGACAAAAATACATAGCAACAAATTGGGTCCAAAGAGAAAAGCAGTTGGCCAAGCAAGCCACGAGAGAACTGAACCAGTGCCAACGCACCCACACACTTTGGCATGGAGCGATTTCATGCAAAACTGCAGAGAAGATAGGGAATATTCATGTCTTTAATCAGACCAGATACTAAAAGCACACAGATAACCTAGATGGCTGAATTGAATATGCCTTCACCCTCACACACCAATTAAAGTGGTCCCAACAGATGTTCAGCTATGCACATCATACTGTCAGAGGACTTTCATGATGCCACAGGGAGAGAGATGCGTTAGTAGGGGTTTAAGAAAATATATCGTAAATCTATGAGTATCGGGATATTATGTTTTTTCATACTGTATCGATTCTCAAAAAAAAAAAAAAAAAAAAAAAATATGTAACACTGTCTGTTATTTACCTAATATCTTTACCTGAAGAATCCTGCTAGCACTTTTATTTTACACTAATATAGGCAAATGTTAATTATTTTGCTCCGATTGCACAACAAGTAGTGCTATGATGTTGGATCTTACAGGGACTGTAATATAAGAACATCCTACTGCACTTTTTTAGTCCGATTGTTTGCATATGGTGCGGTGTTCTTTATACAATTTGATTTTTATTAAATCTTACAGTATCGCGATATACATCGTAACCCCTATATCATGATACATATCATAATTGCCCCATTTTTTGACAATACATAGCCCTCAGTGTTACTATGTTTTAAATTATATTTAAAAACAGACAATACATTTTCCACAAACGCTGAATGAACTCAAGGTGGGAAAAAGTATTGAACTGAAGTTTCAGTCACTTCCCTCTTGAATCAAAATCTTTGTCATGACATAAAAAAGGAAACTGGCTGGAGCAACAACTGTGAGAAAGTGGCCATAATGTCAAAAACAATGAAACGTCTGAATGATAACAATGTCACAGAGGTGACATTCCTGGTTAGTAGGGATACTGTCATCTTTTCTTTTAGCTTTGGCCCATTAGGGGAGCCAATAAGCGGTCTTTCGCTCTGACCCAGCTGGCTGCAGAACACTATTACAGGGAAACAGTTTGGACTTTGACCCCGTAGCCTGCAGAGAGCTGGGAACAACTTTTGCGCTCCTCTGCCTCCCATCAATGAGAGATCCAGGAACCAGACAGGTTGCTTAATATTCAGCCCTTTCCCCTGCTGTTAGTGAGTTATGGCGGTCTAATAATGTGCATTCCAGCCCTTGCAAGATTTTCCCAGTCTGTGCGCAGGTGTTGTGTGTTGCCTTTGATTGGTGGTGGTTGTCCTCCAGGGAAAAAATAAATAAAACTAACACTTCCCCCCCAACCCCCATCAACTTTTTCTCCCTCCTCCTGTTTCAACAAATGACCTCACTGTTTTTACAATGATTAGTGCTTGAGGGACACATTCACTTTAGCAGTAAATGTGTAAGACCCCAGTGATTTGAATGTTTGTAAATTCAAAGTAAATCGCAGTTCACGCAGAGACGAAGAAAACAGAGTCAGCCTCCATGGATTCTGTCAATATAAAGCAGACAGCTCAGTGTACATAAAACCCCCAAGGCAACTGGTCCAACCGAAGTGCAAGATTTCATCAAAATTCACAGACAGAGAATCAAAAAAAAGTAATATAATGCATAAAATTGAGGCATAACAACAACAACTAGGATACATCTCCTGTGCCATACACAACAAAAAACACAGAAAGACTCAGTTCAGGCCATTGAAGCACCACCACTTGACTAATCTGACTAAACCAGGGCATGAAAGTTAAAACCTGAAAGTAATGCAAAGAAACACGATTGTCATGAGAGCCATAAAACAGCGCTTTCCCACTGAAGTGAGCGTCTCTTGCACTTCTCCGACGTGAGAGACAACCATTGTACAGATCGCATACCTGCGATTGTTCATGGCTACACATGATACGAGAGCAACAGCAGCACACAAAGCTTTGAAGAAGACACAGAGCTTAAGAGAAAGAAGAAAAAGCTCTTTGGGCCCTACCCATTAGCAAAAATCACACCCACCACATAATCCACCACCTGCTTTCAAAAAAAAAAAAAAACATAGGGAGAAGTGTAATTCATTGAGAATCCAGGTATGCATGGAAAGCACAGAGAGCACTACGAGCGGGAGATAAACAGCCTACGACTGATTAAAACTGCAAAGCTTTCAGTCTGCCTAAGTAGCTTGGTGTCCTCGACGGTGGGTGATTATCCTGCGTTTGGCTCGGGGATATATTAGACTGTCAGAAAGCAGTTAGAGAACAGCCAGCTGGTCTAGCCACAGCATCCCGGGTGAGGCAGCATTTCTATCACTTTGGAGCAGATGAGCTCCTCCGAGAGCAGCACAAACTCCTCCTGGGGCAACACATAGAAAGTATTGAGCGCTAAGAATGTGGCTACCTTGAAATCAGTCTTTCTGATCATAATGACCGCTACTCACTGATCACTAGTGGTACCATTTTTTTTGGGATGATGTTAACGCGGTACACCCCAGGGATCTCACATGGAAGCTAGTTTTGCACATACTAGCAGAAGACACAGTTAGACTTTGTATCACTTGAAACAGAAAAAGTTCAGGTTCGTAAATGAAATAGTGTCAAGAGAAAAGAGGAGAGAGGAGAAGAGCTGCCGGGGCAAATAATGCTAAAGAGAAGTCTATTTTCCAGGGTAGAATGAATAACACACTTGAGTGGTCCATGGAGAGGGGAAAGAGGTCTTTGTGTAACGGCAGAGTCACGGTCATGGTGACAATAAATGTCTCTCTGTCATGGGTTAGAGCTGTTTAACCTTTTGATCCTCTTCCTTCTTGATGTGGTCTTTGAATCTTGAAGTGGGTAGAAGAAGCTGAAAAGCTAGCTTTTGACTGCAGCCAAGTCAAAGCACCGAGTTTACTTAGTAGGAAATGGAGTTTACATTCCGGACATTGTATTCTCTGAATTCACATCAATTCAAATCAGAAAGAGGCTTTAAAAAGTGAGACGATATTAAAGCAAAAATTATCCATAATGCAAAAATGTTAACGTTTGTCCGCAAAGGGGTGAAAACAAGGTAGGAAAAAAAAAAAAAAAAAAGCAATACAGTCACCTTTTTTGAGAGTTTCCTTTCATATTTTAACCGTGAGCAAGTCAAATGATTTTTGTCATTTGCTTTACAAAAATGAGTCAACAAAAATAAACTGATTTTTGGCAGTAACACACAATTAGTAGAAACCATTTTATACAAGACTTTCAAATGTGCCAGTCTACTCTACTGTGACCGTTAACAGTTGGTAAAGGATACTTTGCTGGTACTTGTTTTCAGTGATGATTACAACAGGAAGAGATGAGTTATCAGTGAGTAATCAATGTAACAAGGAAGTTCCACTTTTTGACAGGAAGGCTACTTGGACATTGCGCAATAACAGTCACTGATTCATTCATCATTTTCAACAACTACTGCCGAAGACACACAATGTTCTAGTAGGAGTTGTACTTCCAAACGGGGATTTCTGGTCGGCCATCAACTGTAGAAATGCAAAGGCTCACAAATTAATTTCTTAAATGCAGTACAATAAAATGAAGTCTTATTCATTTGCCAAGGATTGCGTTTACAGCTGCATCAGCATCTCTGAGCTTAGCTGGCTCTCAGACTATACTGAAGCCTACTAAAATACTTCCGAAAACAACAAACATCAACGCGATCACTTAAAGTGCTCGATGCCAGTGCCAGTTGGAAGAGTTCGGGGAGAAAACTTTTACAAAACAAGGTGTCCTGAATAATAATAATAATAATAATAATAATAATAATAATAATATATATATATATATATATATATATATATATATATATATTTATATATCAAAACAGCGGGGTTCTCAGACGACGGCTTTAGTGCGGACAGTGAGGGAGGTTATAACGGTCGGTAAGCCTGTAAAGTTATTGCCACCATGGCACTTGGCACCACATCAGTGTGCAGGGAGCCTGGTAGTAGAGCTGCAGTTAACGACGCAGAGTGGAAAAACTTCCAGAAAGCACCACGCTGCTGGACCCTGGCTACCCATACACCTTTCAGCCTGCAGGCTCAAACCAAACACAACCGCACGCTTCCATTTTCAGCTCAGCCAGAAATCACCATTTCTGACGTCGTATGAATTAGGCATAAAACCTGCGACACACGCTGACGTTTGGGTCGAAATATAAACCCGTTTGTCTGCGGGTTTCGACGCGGTCAACCGTTGTAAGGCAGCCATATACAATGAATAAGTTTTAACAACACAGCGACCGTCAAGTTACGAAGTACTGCGTACGCTTTGTGTCTAATTAACAAGGCTGAATAGGTGCAGTATCTGTGAAAATACATATATTATTCCATTAAAGCACTCTCTTGAGTGAAACTTCACCTTAAGTTAAGTGCAGCTCCGGGAAATCCGTGCAGCAACTTGCTCGCTCCCGGCGTATGGCTGTTGCTCAACTTGTAGAGAGCCACATAGCCAGCTGTGACAACCGTTGTCAAGCTAGTCGTCAATTTAGCTACCACTTCCGGTATTAACCTTCGAAATAAATGTCCCGAAAGAACTGGCAACGGGCACTTTTTGCTGATTAACAACTTAATAACTCCATATAAAATTGAAACAAACAAAACAAATACACACTTTGGAATGCATCAATACTAGACTAAACTAAGACGCACATTTTATGTTTTGTAATGTTCTTTTCCATTTGCCTCACTACGCTCACACAAGCTTTTATTTCTTTAAGCGCAAACATAGCAAGTTCCGGTAGCATAACCTGTGACGTGCGAGGGAAACAGCCGTAAACAAACAGTTGAGTAAATAAATAAATAGATTAATGAATACATTTTTTTAGTCATGCTTTTTTTTTTTTTTTTTTTAAAGCACTTCTGATATTATTATTTATTGTCCATGTAAATCAATTGTTAGCTTCTACTTTTTTTTCTTACAGAAAGCAAGCGCAGTTTCTACTTTAGTTTATTCCGTTAACTATCATGGCTTTGGTTCATTGCATGAAGCAAAACCTAAACCCGTGGGGGGAAAGCTTATGTTATTCCTTTATGTCTCATGCTGAGATGACTGAATGCTATGCTTTTCACTAAATTCTGCGTCATATTCTGGATTCTTGTTTTTTTTAAAAATGTCTACGCATTTTAAGCATATCATGACTGTGTCCTCTATTAGCCAAGTCAGAAATTAAACATTAATCATAATGTTTTTTCTTCTCATTCAAGCTATCCTTTAGTTTGCGTATAGGGCCACCAGATTGTTGTCCAGCCAGTGCTGGCATGACATTCCTTAAACTTGTAATTCATAGGCAAGTTAAAATAAGCAAGGAAATCAATTATCACTGAATAATTCTGCTCTGTAAGGGTAAAACTTTACTGGCACAGAACTTTACTGTTTTCCAAGGAAGGGTACCGTTTCCAATTACATCTGTCAATTTTCATTTGTGAGCAAAGACATTGAAACAATATTCCTTTTAAGACAGAGAAGAGTATATAGTCTGTGTCTATGACGTGCTTTAGATCAGTGCTGCCCAACCCTTTTCCTCAAGGGACCCTTTTTCTATCATTGAGTAAAGTGACGACCCCCTGACTAAGTGACATTATTTTATGGATATTTCATATTATATTCAATGCATAACAATAACAGTATAGAACAACTGACACACTGTAGTGAAGGCCTTAACTGCAGAACATTTCTGTAAAACAAGTGATTTGGATGAATGTTTTTTATTTGAACTAATCATACATACTTAAAAGGCTTATTTTCTGACAAATTCAGGGTTACACTTAGCCATTGCTCTATTAGCTCTTTGGTTGTTTTAACTGCATACTTTTGTAATGCAGGACAAGGCTGTTTAGCAGAGGGAAGGTTCTGTTAATATAAAGCTTGTGTTTACTTCTTCATCATGTCCTTATCTTGTGAGATAAAAAAAAAAAAAGTTTATATCTCAAATAATAATCCAAACTTTAAAAACAACAATTTCAATATTCATACAATATGTTATTTAAGAAAGTTAAATCAATATTTGTGAACATCATGAGCTACTCTCTCTCAAAGCCAGAAATCAGAGAAGTAGGCCTAAGTCTCAAACTTGTGATGTCGTAGGGTATGTAGTCAGGAGCTGCTCCAGGAAAAACCAAGGCGGGATCCACAGAATGTTTGTTTTCTTTTGTATACCCAAAAGAGCTTTGTTCTATTGTAGTATTCAGTTCTGAAACAGAAAATGTACCTATGACTCAGAACATTCCCCTGGGTGCTCTCAGTGTCATGTATGAAATCCCTCCCAATTCATTGTCTATGGCAAAGCATCAGACATTATACGCTATAACATCACAGGTTTAAGATTTAGCACTCTAGTTTTTGGATTTGGGAGAGAGTTGTTCATGTCACAAAATATTTCTGTACCGTCTTCGACCATAGAAATAACATGTATGAATTTTGAAATTGGGTGTAGTTCCCCTTTAAAAGGGACAGTTCACCCCAAAATTCCAAAGACTTATCCTTCCTCTTCCCTTTAGTGCTATTTATCAATCTACATTGATTTGGATTTGCAGAGTGTTGGCCGTAGAGATGTCTGCCTTTTCTTTAAAATAATATTTCGAGATGGTACTTGGAAAAATATGTATGTTTTGATTTTGGGGCGAATTGTCCCCTGAAATCAAGAAGGCTTCGCGACCCCCCATGAAGTTTTGGCGACCCCTAGTGGGGGTCGGGACCCCCAAGCTGGGAACCAGTGCTGTAGATGACTATTCCCATGTCATGTTTCTGTGCCTTTGAGTCCATGCTGGTTTATTAAGGAGGGTCTTTTAACAGGTGCCTCGTGGTACTTAAGTTCTAACTTAGTTTGCTGTAGTTCTTTAAGGATGAACTTCTATATCAATGACTACTTGTCATATATAGTTTATGAATGTTGCTCTGATCATTTTCACTCATGTGACACAGAAGTGAGAGGAGTGCGAGGTGGACTGTCATGCTGAATCGGCACCCTGCACTCTCTTCCCAAGGAAACCCAACACTCCAAGGCACTGAGACCAATCCCAAGAATGCCAAACACTCAGCAATTCATATTCTTATGATTGTGTGGGTTCTCGGCATGGCAGTATGATATAAACAGTTGCAGGTTTCAAAATGAAGCTATTAAATCTCATAACTCTCTCAGGGTCGCTAGCCTTCGTGTCTTTATCTTGAAAGAAGAGAAGGCAACTTGCTTTGATTGCTACACTCTCAACTCTTTTAATCTTCCTAATACCACCGCTGAACATAGCTGTGGCAAACTTTCTGACAAGCTGAATTGATTTCAGTCTGTCTGAAATGGCTTAGAGGCCACCAATAGATGAAGGAGAAATGTAATTCCAATGAATGACATGGATTATTAACTTCAGAGAGATTATGTGCCCGTGGATAACCCATCAACACTGAATAAAGCGCTGAACCAAATGCCACTAGAAGTGTATGACTGTTTGCAGACGGGGAGGAAAATACGCCAATCAGCCAAAATATGAAAGTCTATGATGAGCTTATGATGGCTTTCATGAAGAATTGACATCAAATCAGTGTGGCGAGTGTTTATTACGACGTAAAAATGTAAACATATACAGTACACATACAGAACACACGTGTGATCAGGTTCAAGTGTTCGACACATTTGACAAACATTTACCACTGAGGCTGAACTTTTCAAAGCAGCCTCTCCTTGCTCATGATGAATATGGACAAACCTTTCCAGAGATGAATTTCAACAGGCGACAGATGCTCATTTACATTTTCATCTCTTTTAATAAGAGAAGTATGGAAGTGCCTGTGGAGTCACGTTTTTCACATCTTTGTCTTTAGGAACAGTGCCATCTGCTGTTATAGAGGTAAAGGGGAGAGCGCACACACACACACACACACACACACACACACAGACACACAGACACACAGACACACACACACACACACACACACACACACACACACACACACGACGAGTGATGCTCACTACAACTCACTGCATTGCAGCATAAAAAAAAACACCTGCGTACTGCTCATCTCGGCAGCAGCGGCATTCTTCTTTAGGAGTAGAGGAGCCACGTTTTAGTCCCTTCTCTCTGGACAAATCAAACCCCAAATCTAAATCTCAAAATGACGGCTGAACTGTGTGATCAGACGTCAGGACTAATTTGTGAACATTCAACAGATGAAATGCGACGATGACAGGGGACCTTATACTGTACATCAAAACAGAAAACAATTGATTGAAAGCGGAGTTTTGCTTTTTTTTTTTATTTTTGTTTTTTAAATAACCAATATACTGTTATTACATCCATCTTTATCGTAATGTGCGGTGAAAACACATTTAGCATGGTTGCTAATACAGTTAGGTCACACCTGTCTAACTGCCAGTGCCAGTTCCATCCAGCTTTGTCGTTTTAGTAAACAATACTGTGTTTTCACATTTACTTTTTTGCTCCATTGATGGCATTTTCGGTCCGTACCAGAGAGTTACAACAACTTCACCATCGGAACACAAAAGTCTTCGTTATGCTGCAGCTCGAACGTGCGGCGAGATACAGATTGCAGCTTTAACAGAAAAATGGAATAGTCGCGACACTGGCAGCTGATGTCATGATGTCATAAAACTCTGTCACCATGACCGCACCCCGGAGGCTTGAAATGATAATTGCAGCTGCTGCTTTGGTGAGCCACTGAATCCAGTCCTTTTTCAGTAACAAGTATTTACAGCGTGTGCAGCTTTGGAAGGCGCAAAAATAAGACTCACCAATTGCGTACAAATGTCTCTTCTGGTTTAAAATCCTTTAAAAAAATCGTTTGTTAGGGTTAGCCACCATATTGTGTTGACCCCATTTCAATGAAAAGGGACTATGTGCTCCTTCATCGAATCGCCACTTCTTTAATCTACTGAAAAAAAACTTGTTGTATAATTGTTCAAATAAATGAGTCTCTGTAAGTCAGAATGCCTTGAGGATGCAATGTGGTCCATCTCTATCCATCAGTGCTTTGAGGTGAGAGTTAGGGTGGAGGAGACTCGGAAGATCTGAGGCAGCATGTTGCTCAACTGGTAGAACATCTCCTCTGAGATACTCTGTCAATACAAAAGACACACAGACAGGATTAGAGAGCAACAAGGGACTGACATACAGTATGTGCAGAATCAATGTGAAAAAAACTGAGCTGCCCCAATGGTTTGTCAATAATACACCCATGGTCTGTGTGCGGTTTGATAGTTTGTATTGGATTGAATCTAAACTGGCAGAAACGAGAGAAACGCCTTGCACCCTCGCCTCGATAGATCCTGCGCTCCACCAGCCCGCTGTTACGGCGAGCGCTTGTTGGGGTTGTGGGGGGAGAGTTCGAGTCGCAGCGGCTGCTGACTGGGCCGCTGACTGGGCCGCGTCTCCGGAGCTGCCAAGTTCCGACCACCCACCTCATGGCAGGGTGGTCTCCTGGACACGGGGAGGACGAGACGAAGGTGCGGGTCGTTTTCTTGTTTCTGCCACTATGGATTTAGTCCAATAATAAAAAAAAAATTGAACAAAGCGTACACAGACCACATAGCCCTCGTTTAGTGACACAAACACACAGATTGACGATGCAAATGATCTGCCGAAGTGGAAGCAAAACTATGGAAGATTCTATCGAATTATTTTCTTATTGCCATTGATGACGTGTCTATCGCGATACATATCGCTATCGTTTAACCGGCAGGCTTAAGGGAACCAATGACACCTTTCTGAAATTGCGCCCATGACAACAAAAATACATCTGGACTGTTTGTGTACGGAGCAGTGTTAACGGCCCCTGCGGTGCCCTTTAGTTCAACATCACAGGGTCTTTTTTTCCCCTGAGGGAACATTAGTCAAGATGCCGAAATGATGCGGGCTCCGGCAGCTGGGATTTTAACGTGGGGAACATACCGCATCACTAAGCATCGCCACCTGTCAACTAAGAATGTTAAGTATTAATCTTTAAGCATTCACGCATCATTCATCCACATCCACACACAAAAACAGAGCGTATATTTAGCCACCGCGTCTCTTTAAAGAATAGAAAACAATGTTGTTTCAGAGGTGCTATTTTGAATGTTGTCGGAGCATGTAGCTGACAGGAAGCCAATACAGTCGCAGTCCTTTGATGCTGCTGGTTTTATCATCTTAACCTGTCAACATGAGATTGTGCTATAAGCTCTGCTGCCTTCCTGACAAACCACAAAAGCTATAGGTATACAATATCCAGACGAGCTCAAAATAAAAATAACAGTTATGCTTCATCCAGCACTGACTGAAGTCACATCTACTTGAAAATATGACATAAGACCTTGCTTCAGCGCTGATGCTGAATGCTTTTACATTTACGTTTGCATAAGGTCGGACCTGGATAGGCAACGCAGTTCAAGATAACGCCTCAGTGTTGAAAGGCTTAAATCCGATTACTTATCACACAATTATACGGATGAGTCTCTGAGCTTTCTCTTATCATGGTAGTGTAAACACTGGTCAAGAGAACCTAAAGCTCTATAATCTCTGATTTATGACAAACAAGCTTCTCTTCTCTGCCTGCATTCAAATCTATGTACTGCTGGGCCAGGTGGGCCTTTTGTGATGTTGTGTACATGTGAGGCCTGAAGTATACATTTAAGTTGAATGAACAAAGGTCTGCTGGCAAGCAATTACTCAAAGGATGATTGTGTGTCACCTTAGCCAAAAGTTGTGAAACCAAAAGTATACGTAGTACATTCTGCTCTCACCTTTGGCACAAGGAACTGGACAGTGCGTGATATTCCTCCATCCCATGAGGCCATTTCCATCATGAAGCCTGCAAATAAAAACAGATTGAAAGAAATTCACATGTCAAATATCTATCTGTACTGTTCAGTGTATTCTATGGCTGGGTATTGCCTACAACCTCATGATACGATACGTAGCACGATACAGAGGCCACCATACGATACGAATCACGCTACACGTTGATTTTGAATGATTATGTCCTACACACAATTAAGTACAACTCCCGACTGCCCGGTGTTTGCAAAAATCCGAAATGCTCCCATATCTATGCCTTCAGTTTTGCCGGTGGTGGAGTTTTTCATTCAAGCTGCTAGCTCAAGTTTGTTTTGAATTGAGACATGCACTATCTGTGTCATGTGGATTTGCCTTTGCTGCAACCTCACGGATATATTTTGCACATCACCATAAGCGATGTTTGTTTTTCAAAACTGCATTGCGATATATTGTCGTATCGTTTTTTTTTTTTCTTTTAACACAGCCCTAGTGCAGCGGTCCCCGACCTTTTTGCACCATGGACCGGTTTTATGCAAGACAATCTTTCCATGGACAGGGGGGCAGGAATAACAAAACACACAATAAAGTGCAAAACATATCATTTTATTATTATATATATATATATATATAATGTAAATGTAATTATTCCATTTTATATTATGCACTTTATTTATATTATTATTACATTGTAATATATATATATAATATAATACATACATTTTTTTACAATAAATATTACCAACACAAAAAATAAATCGTTTTATTCTTTCTGTTTGGCCCAGTACCAAATGATCCACGGCCCGGTACTGGTCCGCGGCTCGGTGGTGGGAGACCCCTGCCCTAGTGTATTCCAGGCATTATTTTGTTTTGAAAGTTTTGTGCTAACATTACTTTGTGCATTTACTTTCCCTCAACCTGCATTGTCTTCCTCTCAAGCAAGTGAGCAACGGTTTTAACGATCAAGAGGAACGTTGTGCCTCTAATCACGAGTCATGTTGTTTACATTTGGGTAGTCATCATCTATGAAAATACAAGGAATACACCAATACAGAGCCGAACGGGGACAATATGAGGTGCAACGTAAACAGCTGTTCTAACAGTGTTGCTGTGTGTTGGGGGGCATAATAGCTCAAAAAATATTTCCTCAACTAAAAGTTATTTTAATCTCACCTTTGACACATTTGAATACCAGCTCTGCTCTCTTAAGACACCACGGTATGGTCATCTCCTGCAGAGAGATGAGAAGGAAAATAGTGTTCAGTTTGTTAGTGCAGAGGAATTTGTGTTGGTGGTGTTGGAGCCATATAAACAGTTGAAATCGTTGATACATTACATACCAACCTAATCTGAGTCTAACGCAGGTGTGCAAATGATATACTGTATACTGTATATATAACATATTAGCTAGCTCAAAGGTCGCCTGTTGGGTGACTGTATACTCACAACATGTTTAAGTGCAGGTACGTCTCCTCTCCCTTTAGTTTTGAGTGTTTGTTTCCAGGCTGCTGGCTGCACACAGTGACCTCAGCAGGGAGTCATCTCTGCAGTCAACCTTAGCCCACAATCAGATAGGTGGAGTCTCTGCCACGCACGCACGCACGCACGCACGCACGCCCTGTCAACTGTGTTACCCACTTGCATTCAAGATAAACTGCACGGGCTTGAGCAATGGGTCTTTGACACATAAACGATAAAATAGTATACTCTGTTTTTCATTATGACTGGTACCAGTGCTGAGCTGGCAGTTGCTGTTCACAGGGGACCTAAAGGCAGCTGTGGTCTTTGCCAAGCAATTGAGGCAAGGAGAGGCATTTCTTACAACCAGAAAAATGAACATAACAGCTGTCAAATTGTGTAAGTGTCACTGTCTGGAAACTGGAACTCTAAGATTGGTTGACAAGAGGTTTTTAATTTCCTCTCTACAAACTTTTAAAACATGTATAATAGTGTAACTACGCAATTATTCTGTGTTCCTTTTGCCTCAACGTCTTAAATTCTCAGGGAAAAAAAAGGAAAACATCTAAAAATAACAATATGGGGCGCAGCCCTGTAGTAATTTAATTCATCTAGACAAACTACAGCAGTTGTTTTCAACGCCAAAACACAAGAATAGGCTTGTACAAACAAGCAAACAGCTCCACTAAATGGCAAACAAGACCGAAAAGAAGATGACAGATGGAAAAGTTTTGATGTGGAACCAGAAGCTATCAATTAAAGTTCCTCTGCTTCCAGAGGCTTCAAAAGTTAGAAGTCTTTGGTTATGTAAACAAAGATTCTTGATTGGACATGAGAAGAAAAATTTAACTGGGCATGTTGTGGCGTGAGAGCACTCCAGACAAAGCCTTGATGAGAATTTACTTTCCCTCTTCTGGAATTCTCAGTTTATAATGTTTTTTGTTGCGCTGTAAGAAGAGCTGCTCTTCAGGTTAAAAGAAAATCCAAATTCCATTCATTTCCGGCAGACCAAATCTTTTTTTTTTCCCCCTTCCAATTTCCAGATATATAAGAACATCCTCCTTATTAGGATGGGATATTTACCTAAACTCTGCTTGATTCAGGCTCAGTTCATCAGTCAGTGAAAGAGTGCTGCTGCACATACGCTCTGACTTACTAAGTAAACAGAAGAGTTCACGACTCTCTACTTTGCCCTCCTGGTTTTAAAACTGGGAAATGTTTAGTTGTAGGATAAATTCACAGCCAGTGCCTAACAAGCTAGACCACAGCTGAGGATTCAGCCACTGCATAAACAAGCAGAGGCAGAATAAAAAGGAAGAAATTGGGACTATGACATCAGTTAGAGCTACCGAAAGTTGTGTAACCAGCAGGTTTCCTTCACCTTCTTAACCAAAAAACAATCACACACTACTTAGGCTCAACACAGAAGTGCAAGACCAAAGCAGATAGAAGATTATGAACGCTAGGGTAGGCAACTTTGGAGAAATCAGCAAGAGTAAGATAGATTTTAAAAGTATCCAACTGAAAAAATCCCAGCACCTCAAGGCCTCCCTCCCAAGCCACTCCTCCAAAACACAAGAAGACTCACTGTTGTCAACGCATGAAGTATCAAACTACCTCATTTCAGAAAAAATCTCACATATAGCTATAAATCGAGGAATCTGTCTGTGTGTGTGTGTGTGTGTGTGTGTCTTTCTCATTTCTCGAGAACTGTTCATCCGATCTACTCCCACTTGGCGGGTGTTGCTGGGGACCCAAGGATGTGTAGTATCGAATTTGATGTAATTTAGACATGTGACACGTTCAATATTAATAAACTTTGAATAAAGCATTTTTTTATAGATCATTTATCAAACAAATACAAAGTGCTTCACATAGAGATGAATGAAATAAAATACCAAAATGAAAAAAATATGTCTCGCTTGCCTCTGTGTTCAAAATCGCATACTAGCGTTCTGCTAACTACCTACTATATGAACGATTAAGTATGATTTTACCAGCGGACTGTTCACACTGAAGTATGAATAGCCATATATTACAATTGAAACTGGGGAAGACCAAATCCACCTTAACTCCTACTTTTACGTAAATACTTTCAAGAATTTCTAGGTACCGGTACTTTACCAGACCAAATACAACATGAAGCAACAGAGTCTTGCTTTTTAAAATTTACTGAAAAATGTATAACAACCTTACCACTGAGATAAGCAAGGTGTTCCAAAAATCTATGTTTTTCTCCAGTTGTTATGTGCCAAAACTGGCCCGGTTTTCTTGTAACTATGTTAAACTTAAAAAGGTTCTATACATATAAGCAATTCAGAGCATTAATTAAGACAACAACAGCTTTTTGCTATGTAAAGATAAGAAGAGTGGAGTAATGTCGCCCTGAGAAGGCAATCCCTCAATCATAGATATGCTCTGAATTCCGTATTCACAACCTTTAAACAATGTTTGAACAAACACGGGGAGAGGATAACTGAATTTTCAATTTGGGTTTAATTATTCCCTTGAGGTATCAATTTACTACATTATTTTAATCCCTCAGAAGTGTGTGAATGTGTGTGGAGTCTGGTGGAGAAAGAATGTGCATATTACAACATCATCCATCCATACACACAAGTGTTCCCAGAGCTCTCAGATACTCTCACCTCCGACATGTCGTGGACCAGCAGCAGAGGGACGGTCACGGTGGTGATGTCATGTGTGCAGCAGACCTTCAGGATGTTTCTCAAGCCCATGATGGCCGGGTCCCGGGCCGTGATGTTCCCAGAACGCACATTGTCGTCCACACACAAGTGGAAGACAACATGGACCTCTGACAGGTTGGAGTGCCGCGAGATGTAAAACTCACCTTGAGGGAGGTTACAGTGTGTAATATTGAAAAAAACGTTATGTAAAACTAGTGTGGTAGAAAAGTAATCCTTCTGAATATTGTGGGATTAATACATGAGTGATTCTTTGCTCTGTTACTAATATATATATATATATATATATATATATCCATTACCTGGTAAGATGTTAGATGGATTTCGTTCAACAATTTTGTTCTTATCGTCTCCATTCCTTGGAATCTCTGTAAGGATAAATATTGAAAAATGCAACGAAAATCAGTATGTAAAAGAATTTAGCAAAATATCTCATAAGTACACTTAAAGGTCACCCCAAAATCATAATTACACATTCTTCCTCTTACCTTTAGTGCCATTTATAAATGTCGACGTTTGATGTGCGAGTTGCTTCGTGTTGGAGATATCTGCAGTACAGACATCTGCCTTCTCTCCAATATAATGGAACTAGATGGTGCTTTGCTTGTGGGGCTCAAAGCCCCCAAAAAAATTAATTTGAAAAACTCAACAGCAATGTCTCTTCCCAGAAATCATGACCCACTTACTCAAGATACTCCACAGACCTTGTTGTGAGCGCTTTGACCTTCACAGGGGAAAAACCATCTAGTGCCATTATATTCAGGAGAAGGCCGACATCTCTACGGTCGATATCTTCAACACTGTGCAAACAATCTAGATTGATAAATAGCACTACAAGTAAGAGGAAAAATATGTATTTTTGATTTTGGGGCAAACTGTCCCTTTAATGGCAATGTCGGCTGGATTTTCCTTAAAGAGGCTTGTAACCTAGAAAGAATGTTTCTATATACAGCTTTACTCCAAGAACCACTCAACCTACAGTACACTGTGAGAAGGATCCGGACACAGTTTCCTGTCAATACAGTAGTAGTAACCTAAAGTGTCTTCTACTTCCTGCCTATGTAATCCCCCTGTCATACTGCTGCCGTGTCGTCCACATTCTCCAATCCTGAATTTTTTTTGCAGTGTAAAGTTTTTCTACTGTAACAATGTTACGGTCATGTACATAGTTATACTTGTACTTATACTTATATACTTTCTTTTTTTACGAAACATCAAACCAGGTAAATTAGAGATTACCTTCAACATAAGTATATTCTGTATGCTGAGAGGAATCTTTCGCAAAAATACCACTAGTATCTTGTAGCTTTGTGTCTCTGAGGCACTGCTAAAGAAGGCCATGTATAACAATATTAGTTAAGCTTTTGGTAATGCATAGCTGGCTAAAAAAACTAAACATTATTCAGTGGTGTCTGTGTCCAGGCTTGGGGAAATGTAAATCCATGATGAGATTTGTGGCAGCCTTGGTCTCTTGCCTCTCTCTAATCCTCTTTGAATGTTCGGTCTACACTATAGCTGCAATGTCTTACCAGGCTGTTCTTTCTGCTTGCTGCTCCGCTGGGCTCTGGCATAGAGCAGCACCTGCTGCACCTCGTCCAGCTGCGCCTCCAGAAAGGGAAAATGGAAATCTGTACACTCCTTCGCCACAGTTGCAAATTCTGGGGGTCAAGACAGACCAGCACGGGGAGGAATTAATGCATGAAGTAAAAGTTCATATCTATCCAGAGCTCATATCTGTTATTAAGTCTCTAAGAGTGCTCCGATATCTGCCGATATTTGTTCTGAGTAGTTTGATCCTAGGTCTCTATAAAGGCCGGTCAGAAGATCCGATCAGATGATGCATTGACGCACACACACACACACTTGCCCACATCAATGACTATTTACTTGCCTGGCGCTGAGAAATTACTTGTAATAGACCATGTGATCGGATCGGCATCTAGCGATTGGTCCCAAAAACCCTGATCGGAGCACCCCTTACTGATTTCCAACTGCTTTTTAAAACATTTAAAGAATGATGGAGTGCCTGGTCTTCAGAAAAAACATTTAAAGCGGAGCGAAAGAATAGTGTTATTCTCAGAGTAAAAGTGAGAAATAATCAGAGTGAGTCATGAGTAGGACCAAAATAAATTTTTTTTTACAAAATATTACAAAAAGCACTGCTTAGGAGACTACCAAATGTAAAATTCTCCTCTTTCTACAAAACAACACCAACAAGGTCGTCCAAGTGACAACACCTCTCTGAAGGTCACCAAAATATGTCCCCTGACCTCTCTTGATGCCACTGTAGGAGTTGACCCTGTTGTCGACCAACAACACCAGACCACAGAGTGAGGAGGAGTAGAGCGAGAGGGCTGTCTGCAGCCGCCTTAGCTTTGCTCCACCACTGCCATGCCGACGGTGCTTACAGAAGTCCAGCACGTCTGCCCGGACCAGCCGCAGGTTGTGCATCGTCTTTAGTTGTGCTCCTGATATATATATATATATATATATATATATATATATATGTAGTAAATACACAAAGATACTTATGCACATTAATCAGAAAATGAT
Source organism: Bovichtus variegatus (assembly GCA_943593645.1). NCBI lineage: Eukaryota > Metazoa > Chordata > Actinopteri > Perciformes > Bovichtidae > Bovichtus > Bovichtus variegatus. The sequence goes on from CALSCE010010634.1 coordinate 5,300,429, forward strand.
TGTACAATGTAACATTGTACTGTAGTTCACATCAATACTGCTTTCCATAAATATATACAGACTCATATTACCCAAAATAAAATGCAATAGAAGTGTTTTAGGAACATGGTTATTGACATTTCAGCTGACACAAAACTGTGTACAAATACTTGGATAGCATGTTAGATGTCAAGCATGTTAGATGTCAGGCACCTAAGTGTATGGTGAAACTCTCCTCCAGCTGAGGCTGCTCCTCAAACATCCTGGCCCCAGAATCGGCCAGCTCCAACAGCTGGCTGGGCTGCACCTTAATCTCCTCACTGGGAATCAATCATGCAAACAAATCAATGAGTCAAGATATCGATTAAAAACAGCACATCTGGTGTTTTATAGTTTCAGGGACAAAACTGACAAAAGCCTGAAGAGTTTCATCCCAAGTAAAAGTTAAAGTGAAAAGCAAACAATTATATTTTCTTAAATTTTTTTTTTTTTTATACTGCCTGGAAAAAGACATTATTGGACAGATAATATTGGATAGATTGGAAGGCAATTTCCAATTTTTTAGGAAAGAAAAACCCACACATTCAGCAGCTGTTTTCTATGGCTACTAATGTAGGACACAATTTCATTATGCGAGTTATAAGGATTCAATGTTTAGTCTCAGAACAATATCAAAGGAATCAAAAATCCAACATGAATTCCTTTACAGGCTCCAGCTTTAAAAATGCATATTTACAAAGTGCTCAAAGTGTTGATGTTGGAGGATTAAGTTCCACTCTTGCATAACAAGAAGCAAGGTCAGCACATTGTCTGAGGAGCTCTTAGCATACAGGTCCTGGTGGTATCTGTGTTTTGATGGAATATCCATATAATATATGCAAAGGAGTGTAGGACGTGAATTTAAACCAACACTCTAAGGGACCACATTACTGTTAACCACTATTAGATTTTTCTCCCCTAACTCTTATCCCAAGATGCCAGTCATAACTGATGCTGCAAATCTGAGCGTCAGTCAAACTAATATGAGTTTTTGACCTCTTGTAAATCACTTCAATTTCTATGTAAATGGAGTCTGTACTTCAAAGAGCAGCAGACACGCCGTGTTTTGGATTAGAACTGCTGCAGACGTGCAGCAGTTGAGATCCTGTTAGTTATAGGGGTGTTGGTTCTTAAAAACACGGTGGATTTTAAATTAAGAATTTCCATGCAAAGATGAACTCAGTCAATACTTTGCTTCATTTGCAAAGATATTTGCTCTCTCAGTGTAGTGCTATGATGTTGGATGTTACAGGGACTGTGATAAATGCAAATGCGGATTTTATGGGTGAACTTTCCCTTTAAGCTGAACCTCACACTGTCAGTGAATAAAGATCATGAAATGCTGTTCTGCTGCCTTTTGACATTGCCACTCCAAACTGACGCATCAGCACATTGCATTCGTCCATGTCTGTACAGCAGGTTTTCTCTTTCAACCGAACAAGAGTCAGGAACTAAGCACCTGACCCCAGCGTTCAGTATCTTGGATCAACTATTGCTTTACCCCGAGATTTGAAAGAGCAAGTCACAGAACTTAAAGAGCCTGTTCAGCTGCATATGGGTGTAAAGTAAGCCTGCAGATATCAGATGTGCGTACACAAAACAAAGATCATGTTAACAGCCTTTTTGTCTGAGCGTACACACAAACACTTAAAAAACTCACGTAATTTGGCTGCTATTGTTGGATTTCTGCAGATCTTGGTGCAGACTGATGACCCACTCTTGATACTCATGCTTTTGAATGCCAGTAACTTGCTTCAGCTCACTGGCCCACTTGTTTTCCAACACCTGCTCGAAAAATTCAAACATTAAGCAACTTATGACAAGAACATATTTTGACCAAACAGGCTGGGGTAAATCTGAATTTGAATATTCACTAACTGAATACCCTGAATGCCTGTGGTTAAATGATGACTTCGTACTGGGGTCAAGGTGTGCCTACTTTTCACACAGCTACAGAGCACCAAAACTTTTTTTTAAAATGTTTTACCTGCTGTGCATCAAAGTGTTGAGAGGCAACTGCATTTACATCCTGGTCACTCAAAGTGTTCCCCAGCTCATGCATCACTTTGTCCATTTCAGCGGCTTGCCTGCCAGACAGAAAAATATTCACTGATTCCATTAGACTGATGGGAAGTTACATCATCATCTACAGTGTCTTGCAAAAGTGGAGTGTGCATATGCATTCACCCCATTTTCTATGAAGAACCTAAATAAGATCTGGTTCTACAAAACTTAGCAAAACATTTATTTAAACGAAAAAATGTTGTGTGACACAAGCGCAATGCTTTTTTAATACGGCAGGGTTTATACACATTTCTGCTGATTGTAAATTCTAAATGTTATCCTTATTACTTTGTTATTGTCATCTATAGTAGTTATTTGCATAAAACACACCATTCAAATTATTAGGAAATAAATTATGCAACTTTTTTTTTTTTTAGATTTGTTTTTATCTAAAAAAGAATTGGCATTAATAGTTTTAGGAATGTATTATAAGTAGTTAAGAGCTAGTGCAGGAAGTTAAACAACTCACTTTTCTCAGCAAAAGTACATTTCACAAGAATACATTTTGAACACATCATGAAAACGTTATAATTTACTTTCGGCCAATACTAATTTTTACTGAATAGAGCCAGAACGCATCATAGGAGAAGTTGCCACAGCCACATTAACTAGCTCTCATCCTGCTGATTTTAACATGGATTTGTTGTTAACAATGTAGCATTAGGCGACTAAAAAGCATTAATGCCGATCTCCCAAACACATACTTTTACTGAATATGGAGAAAAACCAATGCAATAATCCGTAATACCAACCTCTCTTGTAGCTTCTTAATCTCCATGTCTCTCTCACTGATGAGCTCGGAGATGCTAACAAAGTAATTGTGCTCAAGGTTGAGGAGGGTATCTGAGGCAGGGGAGTGGATCAGCTCATGGTAAACATCGGCAAAGTCCTCATCCCAACTGGGCTCTTCGGGCCGAGCATGTTCCAGCGTAGTCTGAAACCGTGATAGAAGAAATCAAATAACTATTTAAAAATGGTCATTGGAAGTGGTTGCACAAAAGGCAAAGAGACACAACCCAACTCCTTTATGAATTCCATGCTCTACCGTATAAAACTAAAACTGTCATTGTGGGTGATGATCTGCTGCATGAGAGCGAGATGCTGATTTTCAGTAGAAAGTGTAAAAACAACCTTTTTTCTGTGGCCACAGGAAGACAAAAGTAGAAGGCAACAGGGGTTGAATGTCTCGCTCTGCTCAATAAACCAGGAGAGTTGACAGCCCATCCATAATTAGTAAAGCAGAACAGTATTAGCATGTGAAACTCTATTTATACAGGCTCGGGTATCTTCCGGCCACAACCACGACAGACACTGGAAAGCTTCCATGTGTATTACGGGTAGCCAGTCCTAAATGTCTGAGTGCAGTGGGCAGGAGGGCCTTCACAACACGAGCTGAGGCAGCCCTCGCTTTTTTATAAATGCCTGCACAAGTGACGGCAGAGTTTAGACTCCTGAACTTCAAAGTGTAAATCCAAACGATCTTATTGCCCTTCTTTAAACATGAAAAAAGAGATGTTCACTATCCAAGAAATGTGTAGGTGGGAAGAACATACTTAAATTAATTAGTAAACCACAAAGTCCACTTGTGTGTGTCACTAGACTGTTTTGTATTGATCCATAACATGAAAGTGATGACCCTTCTCTCAAATATGTGCAACGCGCCGCCACATAATGGATCTCTGCGAAGAACTCATTAATAATCTCTAATAATGGTGAAGTATAAAGAAGTTAAGATGCCATGTAGAGTTGTTTAAGTTGTTTAAGACAGTAATTCTAAACTAGATATTTGAATGCATCATGTGGAGGTTATTGATTAGTCACAGGGGCCTAACAATAAGGTTAACTCTATGAAAGACTAATTGTGTTTATGGCATTATTCTCCAATCTAAATGATATCTTACCGATAGAATTAGATACATACAGCCTCAATTTTGTGTAAAGCCAGAGTGACTGCACACAACTAACTCATACTAACAAACATTTTTTAAAACAGATATTGAGCTTTAACAACCGGCACCATGGCAACCTTTTCGTAAATGTGAGAAATGTAGACAAATCCAAAAACGCATCATGACAGTGAATCTGTCAATAGCCGCCCATCATTATTATTATCATTACTACAGATACAGATGTGACAGTTCATGGTATTAGCAACTAATGTCTATAGATTTTCAGGCACACCTCCACATAAGACCTGGTCCATGCGTTGGTGAGCTGGTTTACATCTACATCTCCCGTCGTGAGTCTTTGCAGGGCCAGCTCTGCCTCTCTGTCATAATCCAGGATGGTCTCTCCCTCGATGAAGTTGGAAAGGTAGGTTTTTAGATCTGCAGGAAGAGGTGTACACACAGCAAAGAAACATTTATATAGACATTGATTTAAAATATGTTTTAATTTCTGTGCAAGCCAAGTAGTACGCTGCAAAAATCAATGCACTAGAGCACTATCCAGCTCGATAACAACACAAATACAAAAGTCCTGGCACTTGTTATTAAATGGGTTTTCTTTTACCAAGAGTGGCATATCTCACCATTTTCTATGTAGCAGGGTATTTTATGTAGCAGCATCAGGCGTCCATGGAGGTCACTGATGTTCTCTTGAACAGGAAACTGCAGAGGCACTTTGAGAACACAATTGTGTTTCCCCGCCCTGAACTCAAATATAAACTCCTTCTCAGCAGTACTGTTCGCTTTGCCTTTTGTCTTCTTCATGGTTGTAGCTAAAAAAGAAGAAGGCAACAGTCAAGGTAATGTTTCTCTGTGTTTCTAAAGCACAATGCCTGAGTCGGCGTTCGCACGTTTAAGCTGCATCACATCAGTATTGAACTCACAACTTTCGACACGAAAAGCAAGTCGTCATCTTGTTGAGGTAATTGCTGAGTAGGTGACTACAGCATGTACGCAGAAAAAGGCAGACTTCAAAATAGTGTTAAATATTCAGTTATCAAGACAAAATTCTAAAAATGTGTGTACTACATTTAGACAACATTGATTTCTTTTTATAAAAACTCATAAGAGAAAAAACTATGTTTAAAGATGCTTGATTTCCATTGACTACAATAGCTTACATAAGTATAGAATTCAAAATACTGTAAAAAAGAATTCAGTTTTTGAGATACAATTCTAAAATGTACCACAAAATGTTGTCTTTTTTTCATTAACATTGGAATTTGCAGTAGCACAGTACATTGTGATGCACTGTGGGCTCAATTTTTGGAAGTTGAAAAATCTGGCTGAATAGTTTGTGTAGGACAGTCTGAAGATGCAATGTAGAAAGTTTGGTGTCAATTGAGCAAAGAATGTCGGAGGAGATAGATTTAATGAGTTTTACAGTTTTTGAGAAAAACAAAGCCATGGACTGTATAATTCCTGCCAACTCGACATGGCATAGGACTGGATTTATGTGCAAAGTATGGGTTATTTTCATGCATGAGAGGGCAGATTTCCTATGAATAATAATAATAATATCAATAACAACATTGACAAAAAACAAGAGGAACCCGGCCCCTAATAAATGTCTGAGAGTCTGATGGGCTATAACAAAAAGTGACGGACATGACATCATTGTCACCGTCATATCTTGAAATATGTGAAATAACCAAAGTTAACCGACTGGCACAGCAGAGAAAACAGCGTCCTCATAAGAGTACAAGCAACACCGCGAGACCACGTCTTCGTTAATACTTTGTTACACTGTAACTAACAAAGGACAAGGGATCTGTCGTTTCTATTCAATAAGTTTAATAGCTAATCACTGTTGAGTGTCACTCTAGTCTAATGTAAATGTAGCTACATGCTAACTAGCAGTATAGTTAACGTTTAGGTACAAAGCTAAGAAATAATGAGAGGCCGTCTGTCGTGGACATGTCTACCTGAGCAGCTCTTATTGCTCTGTTTTGTTGAATATATACATATTATTAGGAGCAGATTTACCTGAAAATGAATGAATATGATGTTTCCTGCTGCAGAGACGGACGGAAGCTCCTGCTTGGTTCAGTCAGCTGACAGCCTCACAGTGTGACGTAACGTGACAGCAGAAGCACTATCGCGATATGAGGCTCAGCTGTGTACGGTTATTGTTTTAATCGCGCATCAGAACTGCTATGGTCTGTGTCCGACAGCTAAATAATATGTCAAATCGTATATATTACATTTGGATTGCTCTTTCACGTACTAAGCCGATTTACAGAATTACCTAATCTACGAGAGCGTTTTTCCTTAGGTCGCCACCTGCTGGACAAACATGATACAAGCAGTATCGTCTTGTTAGAAAATACATCTGAGACGATGCAGTCTTGTTATTGCTTAGTCTGGAACTATATGGAAATGATTGTGATGGACGGACCGCTGACCGTAGTTTAAACACTAACGAATAATCTATACATAATAATCCTAATCAATATTAAATCAATATGTTGTGACCTCGTAATAATGAGGTTGCTTAGCTTCACTCAAATTCACTCAGACCCTCCACTTCTATCAAGGTGCCTACTCAAGACAGAATAAACTATTGTAACGCATAACTTTAATTCTAAGTAATTTAAAAGTATCTCATTCTGCTGGATCCATGTTTGATAAATCAATTAAATAAAATCTCTGAGGACACTTTATTTTTATTGTATTTTATCACATTGTATACATATTATATTGTGTTTCTTAGTTTAGTAGATTTTTGCCATTATGCCTCGTTTTATTTTATTGCTGTTTTTGCTGAAGAGCCAAAACTTAAACCTGTATAATTGAGGTATGGATTTTCCTGAATCTTAACAAATCTTAAATCTTAAATAAAATTAAAATTCTATTGTAGATCAAACATCTTTTTTTTTTCATTGGATATGTCTGGAGTGTGTTCTTGGCCATGTGTGTGTACACGCTTGTGTAAAGTGTGCATGTATGTATGCACGCTCATATACACGTGCGTGTGTTTTCTTCACGTTTGAGTAGGTAAGGGAACCCCTTACAAATCTAAAAGAAAATACCTTAAAAAAAAAAAAAAAAACTAAAGATAACTTTTCTGGTACTTGTTTCCAGAGAAAGGAAGGAAGTTGTATCGGTCGGTGAGCCAGCAGCAACTTCACACACACACACACATACACAAACACACTTGCACTGTCCTCCTTGATTTGGAGTAAATGCTGTACATAATAAACATCACTACTTTCTGAATGTTTTATTTTATATTAAAATTATTTTGATTTAGACTCTATCTTGGACTTCCTCAGAGTATCTGTGAGCTTCTTGTTCTCCTCTTCCAGACGCTTGTACTCTGTCTCGTACAACATGAGGAATCCCTGGCATGCCTTGAGCTTTTTGTTTAGGTCTGTTATCCCACTCACAGTTTCAACTTCTCCATTGCGTCATCAGGCCGCCGTGCCAACATGCACTTCAGCTCCTCAATCTCCTTGTCCCTTTTCTGCACAAGTTGTTCGTCAGTTTTTCTACTGAGCAGGTACTGCTGCTGCTGGTCGGCTATCAGGCGCATATAAGGAGGACGAATTCTCTTCTTAACCCTAGAAGGTTGAAGGCTGCATGAAGGTTGAGCTTCAGTTCCTGGTGCACTACCAGATCTTTGTAGTGCTGCAGCTCTTTTTCCAAATCCTCCTTCTCTTCCGTGAACTTGGCCAGTTTCTTCTCTCCCAGCCTCTGGTCCTTATCAGCAGAATCTATAGAGATTCCCAATTTCATCTTTACTTCCGCCAGCTCGAGCTTCACCTTCTTCAGCTGGTTATTCACAGAATGATAATCCATATTAACCTTGTCCATCTGTGTTCATTGCTTTCTCCTCACAAGTCCTGTCTCTGATTTTACCCTGCAGTTTTTCAATAGTTTCATTCTTCAGACTTACTTCTGTCTGAGCCTTCAACCCTTCTTGCTTGTAGAGTTCTGCCTTAGCTTTGACACTTTCATTCTGGATTGTGTCATGTGGAAAGTCATTTCCTTTCAAGTTTTCTCAACTTTAGTTTTAGTTTTGTGCTGTTAGTTTGTTGTCGTTTTTAACAGCAAAATGAATTAAAATAAAGAAAACACCAAAAACTAAATACGGCAGAGGTCTTTGACTATAGATGGAAAACATCAAATACAAACTGTTAAATGCATATTTGACAACCATAAGCCCACAAAAATAAATGGGAAATGTACAATGTACAAGTTACAAAGTGCAATAGCACAGTGTGGCTTTATGTATGCTAACATTAGCTTACCATGTAATTGAGAGCACAGTGGTCGACGCCTGGCGCCCAAATCACACCATACCGTCAACATATCGACAGGTAACGTATTTAAGTAATAACATTACTCACTGCTGCCACCTTGTGACCAATGTCTGCAACTGCAAGTGAAACTGTGGAGGCCCACAGACAATCGGCTTCACATTTTACTTCGACTTAAACACTCACACTCAATAGAAAATTACATTTGAATATATTTACCACCCGGTTACATGACATTATTCTTTCTTTTCAAAAATCTTTTTTGTGAGATTTTCAGCAAAAATTCCGAGGGTTTGGCAAATATATTCCACATTGTTATAGAATATACATCAATGTAGTATCCTATAAAAATAACAAAAATTACAATAAGAACAGTATTAAAGTAAGGCACTTTGAGCATGCTTAGTAAAATCAGATCACTGTACTGATAGTTGTGGTTATAGAAGGTATGAGAAAATGTTAATCACAGAACTTTCTAACAGATAATGTGATCACATTGGGTAATGTCCAGTGAGCCATCCTCCTTTTCTTTTGCGATTGTGTTAGTCAATTTAGAAAATGTCATTCTGTGACAATGGCTTCAGTTAGGGGTATTTTTGCATTAAACAAGTTTACAGTTCCATTGTGTTATTAAGCCAAGACACAGCTTGGTCTAACATTTTTCAACAAAATCCCTATTGTAACACCACAACTTAGACTTGAACACACTTTCAGCTAGTGCAACACAATGCTGGTGTCCTACACCTAACAGGGTTAATGACATGGAAAAGTTTTCCAGATTAGCATCAAAATACCTGTATAAATTGGTGACAAAAAAAAGAAATAGTGTTAAACAGCATTAAGAAATGAGCTGAGTACAATCGATTCACAGATATTCATTAACTAATCATTACTTAATTATTCATTAATATAGGATGTTCCAGTCTGTTCTCTGTTAGCTCATATCCATTAGGAATTATCGGTGAAGTACTTATTAATAATTCCTTAATTATCAAGTCGTTCCTGATTCGTTCCAAATATTTATGAGCATTTACTCATTAACTAACAGCTAACTGGCAGTTAGTTCCTCATTCGTTTCCTGGTCATGACTCACTTTTTTGTGTCCCTTTTTCTAAAGTCTTACCACATTTTTTTTGTAAATTTATAGATTATTTGATTATAAAAAATATATATATATATTTTACCATTATGTTACTAATTACAAAAATTGCCATGTATTTTGTATACAGTAACTGACTACCTTTCAAAGTAATCTGACCCAAGTTCCCAACCCTTTTCCCATCTTTTAAAAGTGTTTCATGAATTCAGTCCAAATGATGTGCAACATATAAGGGATTTTCAATGATTTTTTTATTGGATATGTCTGGAGTTTGTTATTTGCAATGTGTGTGCGCGCTTGTCTGTAGTGCGAATGTATGCGTGCACGCTCATACAGGCGTGCGTGGGTTTTATTCAAGTTTGAGTAGGTAAGGGAACGTGTAAAAGTAGTGCTCCTACATACATCCGGATAACTCTTCTCTTTACAAATCTGAAAGAAAAACCGCATATTCCCTGCAGTTCAACATTTAACCACGATACAATAAATTGATGGATTAGAGAAAAAATATAGACTTCACAAGTTTTGATAAACACACGCTTTTAAATGGATGTGAGTATTTGCAGACACTCCCTGTAACAATTGAACCGTCCCGTCATACCTCGCGTGGCCAACGGCTCTCTCCACCGAAAGCTCGTTCATTGAATTACTGTTGTCAGTCTGTTCAGCTCGATTTAGTTGAATAATTCGGAGCAAACCAGGTCTGACTAGCTAATACAACATCTGTTATTTGACACAGACTTTCCTGGCCTTCTGTTTTCCTGACTGCGGCGGTGGGGCGTGCTTTCCTGGACTCACTGGCTGGGTTTGGTCGGGGAGGCAGGGGAAGTACGGAGCTGGTCCCGAGTGATGATGGAGCTAGAGTCGGCCAGTAATAGAGGCGAACTGGGAGCTGTGGGGGACTCGCTGCAGCCACAGACTCCCAGCAGGCACGAAAAGAGCCTGGGACTGCTCACGACCAAGTTTGTGACTTTACTACAGGAGGCGAAGGACGGAGTGCTGGATCTGAAAGCGGTGAGCATGCAGCCTAGAGTCTTTGTTGTTAGCTAGCACATGTCATTTTGAGCCTGCCCGCTGTCGTTAGTTTACATGCAATTTCGCTAGCCTGCTTGTTAGCTTAGCCTAGCTGTGTGACAGGCTAATTTGAATGGGTGATGTATCTTTGCGTATGGCTTTGTAGTTTTTATACACTTCTGAAACTTTAAAATCCTACTCAGAAATGGTGTCATGGTATTTTGTCGTTTCTCAAAGTCCGGTTACAAACTGAACTTTGAAAACTCTGGTCAACTTCTGAGACTCTGCCCCCTGCAGATTCAAAGTTTAAAAAGTGGGTCAGCTTTTGTCGTACCCTTCTAAGCTAGCGCTACTGCATCTTCACACATGAACAACTTTTTTTCTGATTGATAACGTCTTTGTCACTTAACGACAGCCATTCACTCCGTTAGTTTCCAGTACGTACTCAAAAAGCATATACTTTTAACGACAAAGCATTAGCTTTGTAATTAGGCTACATGTCCACGTTAGCTGTGTTTTCCACACTAGTCAAGGATATTACAATTATACAAAACTATCGTCCTACTTGCTGAGCAGCCTGGTGTTAGTGTAAGTCTACGAAGTTACTTGAATAACTAGTTTGTTTGGGTGTAAACTCATAAAGAGATAAAGGTGTTGAGAACAAATGTATCTTTTTAGGGCACTTTTCAGCCAGTGCCACTCGGCTTAAAATATTGTATACTTGCATATCGTAACATGGGGGTTACTCTGAAGCCCAGACATATCAAAATATGCTAAAAATTGTCAAATTTGGAATATAATGAGAAACATTTACAGAAAAAACAAAACAACTGCCAGCCATGTTTTTTCTCTCAACCAAAGCAAGTAAACCAGATGGCGGTTTGACCAGCCAAGCATTACTGTGAGTGGGCTAAAAGAAAAGGTTCTTTTTCACAGTGACATCAATGACTTGCCTGACAGAGTGGCTTCGTAGCCACTGACACTCATGTTGTCACTGAGCTTTGGCTTTCACTCTTTCATTTTCACCTACCCATAATAACACACTGCATTTTTCAATAATGAAACCAACTGACTTTAAAGCAATCGCTTAAATCAATCTCTCCTCAATGAAACATTAGCTATCTCAATTCAGGGACTCAACTATTGTGTCCTACACAGAAAAAGAATACATATAACTAGCCCAAATTGTGGCTGGGGATTGGGCCAAAATCTTCTATCCCAATATAGGTAGTTTCATACCTCGATTACAATATATAGCATGTTTTCTGGCCATTCAATAAATAAATAGTCCAAATCAAATAACCACGTGGTAAAGCCAAGTGCTGAGTATTTTATCATTTAATGAAGAACTTTTGTTAAAAAATTTATATTTCACATCAGATTTTCTGAGAAATTTGACTTAGTATGTGCTTGTTATCAATGTATACAACACAATCGTGTATCACGATATATGATTTCATCACAATATGATCCTATTGAAAGACAATAAATTGTTATATTGAATTATTGGCCAGCCCTAGCTCAAATGTTTGGTAATTGGTGTGATTCATCATTTTATTAAACCACATCTTTTAGACACTGCAAAAGTTTTTATAAAAAGAGCTGTGGTTTAAATGTGTTTCGTACTGAAGACCAAAACTCTGCTCTGACTAGAGTCTATCGCTACGTTTAGTGTGGCTCCCACAGCCACATTGAACTGGAAATCCTTACATTTGTTTTGCATGAGTGAATAATAAAATGATGTTATGTGAACTGTTAGCTTATAAACTGTAAGTCTATTAATTTGTCATTCAGCAGGTCTGTTACTCTCTGGTTATCCTCTGGTGACAAAGCTTATACGTATCAGCACCAGCCATATGGTTATCATTAGTTTGTTAAACACCAAGAGGTTGGACTGAGAAGGAAGTTGAAATGACAGTCCCTACAATGTGTGGTTTCAGGGCACTTGTTGGCACAGATACAGTGGTCTCTTTTCGTCTGTGTTTTTAGATATGAGCCTACTAATGGAGAAGCCGCTAGTAATATTTACTGTGTTTCTATTTGCTTTTGTCCGTGGTATTCAGGCTGCAGACACCTTGGCAGTGCGGCAGAAACGCCGTATCTATGATATCACCAACGTGTTGGAGGGAATTGGACTGATCGAGAAGAAGTCCAAGAACAGCATCCAATGGAAGTAAGTACACAGTTGATTTTTAATTCCACAAAAGTGGAAAGACCTTCATTTTGAAAAACTAAATAAGTCCCAAATGTACTGTCTAAAAAGATTCTCTGCATTTTTCATTCGTTCATTAAAAGACTAATTTTAATTTGTGTGTCATGAGCTAATTGGCTTAATATTTTGGAGTTTTGTCCTGACCTGACTTGGCCTTAATCACAGAAAAGTGGTTGTCCAGAGGTAATGAGATGGCTGAACCCCTCTCATTACCTCTGGACCCATAGCACTAAACATTTGTCTTCACATACTTGCACTTTGTATTTGTATATAACGTGTACATATTCTAGCTACAAGGAAATGGCTGAGAAACAGATCCATTTAAATATACATGTACACACACACACGCACACACACACACACACACACACACAGTGACATATTTCTTTGTTGTTTTTGGCTCAGTAGTCCAGCTCATAGGATTTGAAACAATGACTTTGGGCAGGTTTCTTGAACTGATCACAAAAATGTTCAATGCTATTCAACATCGCTTAGGCTAACAGAACACTTGTTGAACCTCTTCAATAATAAATATAACAATAAAGAAAACATTATTTCAAGCTATGTGGTAATCATAACATCTGGGGAGCTGTATCAATAATGTGTTAATGAAAAAACAGCATGCATGCTCATGAGTGTGTGACGCTGTCCTTGCATGCTGACTGTACGTGACCATGTACTGTATTTGTCTGTGTATTTCAGAGGTGTAGGTCCAGGATGCAACACCAGAGAGATCGCCGACAAGCTAATTGATCTGAAGGCAGAGCTAGATGACCTGGCTCTCAGGGAAAACGAGCTGGACCAGCAGAGAGTCTGGGTCCAACAGAGCATCAAGAATGTCACAGACGATTCTAACAACAGCCCATATCCTTCACTGCACAGTGTGTTTACATTTATTTTATAGCTAGAAATAGTTTTTCATCCCATGGTCTGTCCTGATTCAATGCGACAGTTTCCTCATCTATGAATTCATTGTTTGTCATTGGTGCTCCTCCAAGCCCAGCCAATATAACCCTTGTGACATCTCGAGGGTCATTTTCTCAGATATGATAACGCTTCTCCAGAGCTCCAAAAGACAATAATGAGCTGTTTTTACAAGTTGAGTTGTACTCTTCATGACTTGTAAACTGATTTTGAATGTTGAAAATTGGTGGATTTTCCCTTTTTTTTAAAAAATGTTTTTATGTCCAATTACATCAGTAGAGCTTTGTGAGCTGTAAGAAAGAAAGTACTGTAACCTTTACCTGTTTATGGAAAATATTAAATTAATTTGTAGTGCCATGATTAATTTATTGGATATGCTCATTGTCATAACCTTCGTGAAAACTTCTCATGGTCATTATATGTGCATGTGACATGGAGTGTTTCTGGAATACCCTATAATTATATTGACCATCATGTCCTTGGTTAACCAACCATCCTGAAGATGATTCGGCATTTGCTAACGACAACCAGTCACTGATGTTTAATGTCAGTGTGCAAAGATGTATTGTTGAGATGATTGTTGTTGGAATTGGACCCTTAATCCTTTCATACAATGTCTTATATAAAACATGATGACCTCTGTGGAGCTTTCAAAGGTAATTTTTTTTTTTTTTGCTCTATCGTTCTAGACCTTTTTCTGTGACACACATTGACAGTCTTAAACACAGTTTCCATCTCTTGCTTGTCCTTCTTCCTCAGGAGACACGCTCCTAGCCATCCGTGCGCCCATTGGCACACAATTAGAGGTCCCCATACCAGAATCTGTAAGTTATCTGTTTAGTTTGTGCATGTTCTGTGCTCCTAAGGTCCAGCTACTGTTTCCTCTTATGTCTGGGCTTATGTGTTCTTATCCAGGTCCTCAACGGACAGAAGAAATACCAGATCCGTCTCAAGAGTTCATCTGGTCCCATCGAGGTTTTGCTGGTCAATAAGGACCCATCCAGTGCCTCTCCTGTTGTTTTGCCCGTCCCTCCTCCAGATGACATCCTTCAAAACCTCCCAGCACCGACACCTACCTCTCTGCCGCCCACTGCTGCCTCCCAGGTCCACACATATATCGGCTTTATTTATGCAATTACCTCTATTTATGTATTGTACATCAGTTTACTGTAAGAAACTTGACGTTCAGATGTCTTTTTTTTATTTTATTGAAACACTAAAGAGGATGAGGAAACAACATGATCCTAAGACAACAGTAGTTGTCAGTTTTCCTCATTGAAATGACAGTTGTGTTTGAAATAGTGTTCATAAATACTTAATCACCATGGAAAAACAATTCAAACGCTGTGATTTCTTTTTCCTTTTTTTTCCATCGTACACATTTTATTTTCTTCATCATGCAATGTTTCCTTTTTTTTCTTTATTTCATCTTTCCACCCTCCCAGGTCTCCAAAGCAGCTCCAGCAATGTCTTCAAAACCTGTTCCTGCCACATCGTCGGCTACAGCAACCAACCAGCCAGCCTCAGTGACAGGTACCAATGAGTTGCACTGGAAGCTGACATATGGCACATTTTCCCAGTCCCGACTTCCCTACTACAAAGAACTATTTGCTATGTTATCAAAAATATCTGCATGTTTACCCTTTTCATAGTTGTATTTTAAATTTGTGATGTACGGTAATAAAATTCCAAGACCCAGCATTATTTTTTTCACACTTATGTTATTTCAGAAGTGACGAGCACCACGGCACTCACACCAACAACAGATACACCTGCTACAGTTACTCAGCAACTACAGTCTTCTGCCTCGTTGGATGGATCAGCAGCCTCTTCTGCCTCTGCACTATTTGAACCAATTAAGTCGGATCCCTCTGAATGTATGTTCTGCATATCGCTGAATGTTTTTTTTACATTTCTCTGAAATTTTGGAAAGATGTCGGTCTTGAGGCAGGGTTAAGGATGACTTTTAAATGTATAGTTTCTTAATCGTATTGGTTTTAAAAGCAATGTTTTGTTAATGCATATGTCATACATTTTGGCAAGAGTTTTTTTTTTTTTTTTTTTTTTTGTCTTTCTAATTTTGAAAGTTCAACCTCAGCTTCTGTAAGAGTCTATGATAAACTGTAGTCAAAATACTGACAGTCAGAAAATGTTACCATTGAAACCACAATTGTTTATCCCACGGCCATTGCACCATAAAATCATGCATTCTCTTATATCTAGAGCCCTGGTTTCAAAATTGTAGTTTTTACTATTAAGCCATTTTCTCATCTTTGCCCTTTGAGGCAAATGAATGCTATTTTCCTGGTTTCCACGAGGGTTACTGCTGCTGTATTATGGAGCACTGCAGTGTTTGATGCAATGCATCAAAATCAATGTTGCTGCTAATCATTGACATATCACATACTGTGAAAAAAATCATTTAGTATACAGAAAATAGTTACATTTTTGTGTATTTCTTATAAAAATAACTGACATTATGTAAACAAACTTACATTTAAAGGGTTAACATTCTGAAAATGAATGACTTTTAAAAGATTGAAGGAAAATAATATTTATAGTTTACTTTTTGATGTGGACATTTTTGTCCTCTAAAGACTCAGAGGGAGTACGGCACAAGGGTTAAGTGTAATGTAGTGACTGACTATATAGCTGAAATGTTTTCTGTGGTTTTCCTCTAGTGCTGGACTTTCCCAAAGAGCTCTCTGATATGTTTGATCCAACAAAAGGTAAACTCCTCTTGATTATAACACATTTTTTTCACGTATTTAGTTGCCTGTGTAGCACTTTCTTAGTGTCCTGCCGACTGATGGTTCTTTTCTCTGACAGAGATCATGAGTGGAGACCTTTTGGAGGACTTGATGTCATCAGAAGGTGAGTTTGTTTAAACACCATGGACTGTATATAAAGATGGACGACATGACAGCTCCCCTAAAGTGAGTTATGAATCCTGGATGTCTCATCTCTTTGTCTGTCTGTTTCATGTCCAGTGTTCTCGCCTCTCCTCCGTCTGTCCCCTCCACCCAGCGACCACGACTACATATACAACCTGGATGAGACAGAAGGTCTTTGCGACCTCTTTGACGTGCCCATTCTCAATCTCTGACCCCTGAGATTGTTGTCATAGTGGGAAACCGTTTCCCCAAACATGCTAATCTACCTTAAATTTCTCCAAGTGTTCCCCCTCACTGACGGTGAAGGTGAGAAGAGGTGCAGGAACGCCAATATGATCTGATGAGCGTTCAAGGACACCTCTGCACTGACACGATGAGCTCAAGCTGAGTTTAGTCAGACAGTAGCTCGATGTACAGCCTTGTGAAGGAATACAGGCGAGAACAAAACATTTTATTTACTGCTTTTCCAAGGAAACAGAGTCAAAACAAATGACAAATAATTATATTTTTAGATTGTTATGTATGATAAAGCGTTTGTGTAGATATGTTTGTATATCTGCTTTCTTATGTGTTCGTGAGCGAACATGAGTAGGCATACTTTACGTGTGCTTGAGTTTTGTATTGAATGCTCTTTTAACTTCAGATGTCTCCAGGAGAAAAATAAGAGAAACCCTTTTCCTGTCAGGTAAAGAGTCATGGCAGACTAACAGAGCACAGCCTTTGTCACCTGGCAGCTGCTCATGCATGGCTTGAGTCCAAACACAGCTGGTTAAATATGCACTGTCCTCATGTACATAGAGAATATATATTTTGTATTACCAGCAGCAAACAAGACTATTGTGTAATAATGAACTACATTTGTAACACAGGCAGAGCAATAGTTTGCAAATAAACAAAGGTTCCAGAGAAATCATTATGTATGAAATGCTTTGTTTTGAATAATGGGGATTGGTCTTAATCCAACCTTTCAGAGTTGGAAAGTTGTTTTTGAACCAGTTAGAGAAAGAGGATCTTAATGTTGAGTTACCACAGCCAAAAAAAAATTGTGATATAAAGGGCTATGGACCAAAACAATACAGGGAGTTGTGGGGGGGGTTACTTTGTAGGTCAACAAGGTGCTTGTTAAAATAATTGTCTCCTCTAACTGGTTCAATGGTGCCACTTCTACACTGAGAGGTTTGATTAGAAAAAAACATCGGTTTGCTTTCAGTTTTATTTTGCCTCTGGACTTTTGAACCTTGGTAATTTTTGGAGGCTCTGATTAATATATAACTTAACTGGAGTACGCCCCCCCCCCCCCCCCCCCCCCTCCCTCCAGAATGAGTTCTGTGGCGATTTGTCTTTCAATTAATATGTATGTATATGAATACCATTGTACTCAGTTCATTTGTATGTAAAGGGACATGTATGTATTTTTACTGATGCACTGAATATAGTCATGAAAAACACTCCTTATTTTTTTTCTCGTTTTTGTATATTTGGCAAAGATCCCCTATTAGCCGTTTTATTCCAATGTTATTTCCATTTCTCGTAAATGAAACACTGCCTAAATAAAATTTTCCAATTCTAATCATTCGCTTTGTGCAGGAGACGGGTGAGTAGCAGTTCAGGATGAGTTGTTACTAATCAGACTGTTAAAAGTACAACATAGACATTATTCATATTCTGCAGTGCTTATTTTGGTGTGATAATCTCCTGTTTCGCCCTGGATGACGTATGTATGTTTGTACAGTATACGGTTTATATTCCTCTCTACTGCTTGTATAGAATAGCATTTATTTTTATACCTGATAGATGTATTATTACTGCTACTAATTTGGGGCTGTACTTGATAGCTTTTGAAATTCATTCACAAAACCTTCTGCCTAATCAAAGCATCCTGTCTCATTGTTGCACTTTACTTCACTGTGGACAGTTTGGTTGCTACTCATCCACTCCCAATCAGAAGCCAGTCATCGTGTTTCGACAGTGTTGTGAGTTTGCCTAATTCTTCAATAAAGCAGCCGTGTGCGTGCGGGTGACTCAATTCTACAGACTGTTTTTAACAGGCTCACTATTGCTAAGCTGTAGTTGCATCAAATGAAACAATAAACACTTTGGTATTCTTTGTGTAATGTCTTGTTTCCTTCGTTATGAGTTAAAATAATGTGCCACATTGTTGGTGTGTGTCAGCTCAGGTTTCCTATTATAGTGTGGATGCTGTTATAGTAAGTTCAGTTGAGGTTTGTGTAATGATGCTTAGATATGTTGTTGATGCATTCATTATTTCAATTGAACCAGACGTAATCACTAGGGGCTGCCTACGTGCATTGTAACGAATGCAAAGAACACGCATGCACACGTGATGAGAGGTAAGCTGTGTAACGAGCTCTTTATTTAATTTATTTTGTCTATGGACATTGGGCTACTGTGACCTTGTATACTTAACATAATAATGACAGTTGTGTCATTGCGTGGGCGGGTACTTGCTCCTGTGACTAGTGAACTGCTGATAGAATTCATAGGTATTTGCTGCCGAGATCATAAAGGCTCTTCTCTATTGTGCTCAGGCCTTAAACTCCACTTGGCGACAATGACATACAGCCAAGTAATCTGTATGGTTTTATATAGACTACGTCTTTGAAGCCTCATCAGGTTATGATGCAAGTGGAGATCCTTTACATGCTGACCACCTGGGTGCTGACTATGTTATTGCAACATCCACAGTGAGTCCAGCTGGGACTTTAGTTGCATTCCCTATCTCGTCAAATATATATGATAAAGGCATAGACTTTAATAACTAAAAATACAGGCATATACAGAAGAGAGACATTACGTGCAGGGCGGCAATGTAGTCCATAGTTGGTCTTATAAACTATTAGGGCACCCAACTCCCCATTTGTTTACAACAGGGCCAAATGTAACAATACTGATAATAGCAGTATTGAAGTAGCTGTGAACATTTGTCTATACAGTATGACTAAAGTATTGGAGACAGAAGGGACAGCAGGGGGCAGCTGTAACCAGCCGTACCCAACCCGGAACCTTGATTAAAATGAATCTACTACTTCTTGGAAATTTGAAAGAAAAACTGTCCTAAATCAGCATAAACTGCAACAGCATTTCCAGAATTTATATATTTTGTCTTTCAAAGTAAAAGCCCTTTATCGCTAGATGAATACAATTATTTGTTGGCTGTCTTAAAAGCAACACACTGGAATGTTTGAAGGTATAATATTACATAGGCGCATATGAGTGGAATTAAATACCTTCAAATAAATTAATAGTGACGATGTCTTTCTGATGTTATCGTGGAATATTTCCGTAAAACGTAATTTTCACGCTATTGCTGGACAGGGGTTTATTTTGAAGGTCAAAACCGGAAACCATGATCTAAATCTGTCTAGCTTGCCTCAAACCCTCGACTCCAACCAACCCGGAACTTTTAAGTCAACTAATCATTCCTGAAAACGTATTGCATGGAGTTCCCTGCTGCTTTTTCGAGCAGTTCAAATGTTACTCTAACAAAAGTCAC
The DNA here is from genome assembly GCA_943593645.1 of Bovichtus variegatus. Lineage (NCBI taxonomy): Eukaryota > Metazoa > Chordata > Actinopteri > Perciformes > Bovichtidae > Bovichtus > Bovichtus variegatus. The sequence continues at coordinate 5,320,373 of CALSCE010010634.1, forward strand.
TTCTACTGACTGAGGTAGTTTCTTCTGAGGGGGATTAAAAGACCGTTTCTAATGTTTCTCGCTCCGACTGCCGCGGCTCCTGTGGGACAGTAACCCCTCGACTTGTCTTTTTCAAACCAGGTAGGACCCAGTCAGGAAAAAAGCTCTGCAGCTGACTCTTTCACTTCTTTCACAACCATGTCCTGTGTCTTTTCACCAAGTTTTGTCATGTCCGTTTTGAAGTACTAACAGTTCAGGTGTTGTATTACCTTCATTTGCATTCATGCGTGTACTTCTAACTAACGTTAGTTAGCTCAAACATAGTTTGGTGGTTCATTTATACAGCAACACAGGAACAACAGTGTTCCGCTGCAGATGAGTTACATTTATTTGTGTAAAACCGAACTGTAATATTGTAATGAATAGGTTACACACTAGTGTATATGTTGCATGTTATGTGCATTTCTCGTTATAAATACAAAAATGAATCACACCAGTCATCCACTAAATTCCAGTACAAGCATAAAGTCATCTTTATTTATTTTTTACTATTCTTGTATTTGAGGAAAAGTGTGTGTGTGTGTGTGTGTGTGTGTGTGTGTGTGTGTGTGTGTGTGTGTGTGTGTGTGTGTGTGTGTGTGTGTGTGTGTGTGTGTGTGTGTGTGTGTTTTACCCTGTCAGGTTAGGAATTTCAGGCAGCTGAGAGCTTCCCCCTTCACACACACACACACACACACACACACACACACACACACACACACAGACACACAGACAGACAGACAGACAGACGGGAGGAGGTCTGTCAGTCCAGGGGGTCTGAGACACACTAGTGAGTCAGCAGGCTAACAAAAGGTCTGGGCTGCTGGTGGTTTTAAGCTTAATGAGTCAAAGTGCTTGTTGAAGAGTATAGTCACTGACAGCTGCTCAACATGGTGGACATTTGAATCTTTACACCTGTGTAAAATCTAGCTTTTTAAACCATTCAGGGTATTCTGTCATGGAGGGGGAGCAATCTATTTTGTTGTCCTTTGACAATCGCCTTGATAGTCATTTATATGTTTTTCCTTCAGAATATATAAATCTTATCTGTTACATGTTAAGTTAAAAAAAATGTTTCTGGTGATTTTAAATGTGCGTGCCAGCTATTTTATTGATTAATCAATGTCTAGTTTGGTCTATAACTTGTTAGAAAATTCACAAAATGCCCATCAGGGTCCAAGTGGACCAAACCCAAACCAAAGATATTCCATTTACTGCCATAGGAAACTAAGAAAGCCTGCAAATATTGACATTTGAGAAAATGGAACCAGTATTGTTTTGGCGATTTGGTTTAACCCATCAATAACATTTTAATAGTTGCCAATAAATGTATTTAGATTAGTAGCATTTAGTGTAGTGCACTAACCTTAACTTCACTTCTGTTTAAAAGCAGACAGACACATGCAGAAGGTGCAGTTTTGGCTTCCACATACTTAATTCAGGGGACATCACAAACATGCATCGACAGGCACAGACACAGACCAAAACACTTACATCAGCGGTTAACCTCTTTGGAGAAGATGTAAATGCCTCTCTTCCACTGAGTTTAGAAAGGGAAACATTGAACAGCGTCCACATTTTTACTGACCATCTTTTCTGTTCTAACTCAGGGTGAGACAGTATTTAGAAGTATAAAAATATGTATTTTATTTTATATGACTTTTATCTTTACATACCGGCTGGTGATGGTGCTGGTCAGAACAAACTGTAAATCATTTTGAGGACAGAGTTTTGAATGTTTTAACATCCTATTTGTTGTCTCATTCTTACTTTCAACAGTAATGTCATTAAATGTAGAACAATATGAAACACACATTTTTACATTTTAAATGCATACATATAACTGTTTAAAAAGGGGGACCAGAGAGTGTGTGCCAATTACAGGGGTAT